>JAEAOA010001099.1:485000-865000 GCA_016746295.1 Potamilus streckersoni
GCTTTGCAGGTATCGATCTTTATGTAACGCTGACTGAACTCTTATTATGAAAGATTGTAAGACTGAGATCATTGCTTGTTTCTAGTATGCGATTTCAGCAAACATTAAAAGGCCATTTTTGACTGCTGATTATTCTTACGGCTGCGTTCGAGAAGAATTGGCAGAAAGATAATCTCCTTTTGGCTGAATTTGTGGCATCTATAAATGTTTCTTTTGTAGGCAATGAACTCAAATACATGAAATGAATGTCGGATGGATATCAATGCTCATTACTTATATTATATATAAGTCTGCTTGCACGTTATTCTAGATGTGATTTTCTTTGAAATAAGTCAACTGTGTTTTATCGTTTTGTATATAGATGCGTGTGTGTGTGTATTTGTTCATTTTCAGTAAAGATGACTTTCACAGTAACATCTATAAGGCAAGCTTTTTCATCCAAATTTAGTTACAGCTTTTAGATAACAACTTGTACAACATTTAATATACACATAGCAAACTCATCTGAAGTACTGGTCAGTTAATTTTCGTGTAAAACTTTCCCTTTAATATAAAAATAAATAATATTATTTTTCCTAAATAATATTGTAACATTCGAAGGTTTTATTTGACTGAGCGATGTCAAACCCTAGCGGGAATCCCGTGAGGGGTCATAATTTATTCTGATTCTAAAGACTCCCATACAACTACTGTCGTAAACTGGAAAGTTCAACCTATCCATTATATTAATAAGTTTATTCTAATTAATATATCACCACATATCTCAAAACTTCCAAATTGTCTATCAACCGCACAAATGCATGGTTTCTTTTCATTAACTTTCCGTAACGTATCGTCAGCATTACACGCCGTAAAACTATTTAACTTAACCACCTAATACAGGGAACTACTTTTACTACGCCACCGTAAACCAGTCAAATCAAGATTTTTTTTAGCAACATTTCGCCTGTACCTTTTACAACTATAACAGCAATAAACGGCGCCTGCCGACGGTGGAACAGTTCGTTCTCCATTGTATATATTACTAGTCTCCAATTATAAACACTGCACCTGGAATCAGAATTTACATAGCTAGATTTAAATAGGTATCACGGTACCAATTGCTTTTCCATAGACCGCAATGCTAATGTTTTGCGAAATAAATATACTTTCTATCCTACCTCAGTATGCATGTCACAGAGAACAATGTTAGATTGTTAATTTGATAACATCGAAAATAGGTACTCCATTGCATTTAAGAGAGATAACTCTGCTGGAACTAGACATGGTTAAAAGTTATCTAGTTACACCGGACACATTTTCAGTCAGGTGTACCACATTTTAAAAAAATCTTAAAAAATACAAAATGTGATCTAGATATGAATTAACATAATTTCGCATGTTGCCAAGAGGCTCTACTTTTTTGAAAGCCTAACAGAAAGTACAACTCTTACATAATGCATCAATCACAGCTAGTTTTGTTGTTTATTTTTGAATGCAATGTTCCCTACACCTTAAGCTCCGCCCACCTGGGGTTGTACAATTGGTACCGTTATACCTATAGCCAACCTTAATTTTTTCAATAACCTTGGATATAGCTTGGGACTGTACAAGTGACAAATGTACTTAGTCTCGCTTGTCAGCAACAATTGCATGAGGTACCTTAGCTGTTTTTTTTATTAATGTGTATGTAATTGTCTTTGAACTTTTTCAGCTGCTGTTTTCATATTTGTGCTTTACTAACAAACCATATTTTTGAATAAAATGATTTGTTTTAACCACGAGTTGTGTTTTATTCACATCAACACTTACTGAACTTCAGATGGGTGATATGAGATAAATCACATCATATCAAATTATGTAATAATTAGGTCAAATGGCAAGGTACTGATCAGTACATACCTCTTCTACTTCATTAAGTACAATTCACCTAAACTAAAGGACTTTATCTTTGTTTGATAGATGCAGAACTTAACACTAGAGACAGGTGGACATGAACCAATCTTATTATAAAGTATAAGCAATCAACACTTTACACTGCAGATAAATGAGGTCACTAACTTCCAGTCCTCATACAAAGGTCAACCTACCAATACTCTTTGTAATACAAATAGAAACCTTCCCTCCTTAGTGTAGTGAATAAAATTAATGCAATAGGCCACTCTTTCACCAAATATAGTATATTCACAACTTTTAAGTGGTTATGCTACATTAGGGGTGAAATTTGGGGAATAAAATATAGAAAAATGACAAGGATAAACAATAAGAAAGTGAGTCAAATGGAGTTAAAATAGGAGGAAGGTGTATATCTCAAAGAGAGATGTAACTTATGATAAAGGAATTAAAGGAGACAAAAGCAGCAATGAGGGAAATGAGAAGCAAAAGTTTCATGACCTTACTTTGGACAAATATATGGAGTCAGTACCACCATCGGTCCAAGGACAGTCCGAAGGCACCTGTGATACAATATCTATCACATGCGATGAAATTACGTGAAGTGGTGTTCATTCCCATCTAATACATAAGGGTGAATAATTTAGAAAATACAGATGCATATAATTTATATTTCTTTTATATAAGAAATTAACAGAAAATGGCTAAACTTATGCAAAAAAAAAAATACCTAAACCAAACAAAACATCACTTATCTGGTTTTAAATGTGTAAACTTTACTGTGAGAAATTATTAAATTGCTTCTACGTATAGTTTCATCAAGACTGAGGGCTAATATAGTATTTCACAAATCTTCTCTTTATTCTTATAACCAATCACTAAAAATGTGAGTTTTATTTCTTGAATTGTTATGTTTGGTGTAAGGGAGATAACTGATTTATATACATTAGGTGTGGTCATTTTATTTCCTCAAATATATTATCAATGTAATAGAGATGGCATTATTAACACATGTATTAACAATGCAATTAAATTATCCCAATAAATACACTATTGATAAGTGGGAACCTAATATTCAGGCTTCTGTGTGTAATGGATTCCTCTAGAGTGATGTAATATTGTTCACTAAGGTGAGGCGGCTTGTTTGATTTCGCATAGATCATGTTGTCTACAATGCCAACATGTGGAGTACAGCCTTCCATAGACTCAATAATGTTGGACCTGTTGTTTTAATTTGCATGATTTATAATATTTGACAGGTAAAATAGTCAATATCGACTATAATATGTGTACATATCTTACTTTGTTGCATCTTTGCCAATCTTGGAGCTGACAACACAAAAATGAAACCATCACCATCAGGCAATATAAGTCTATGTCTGTCACATCAAAAGCCCCAATCCTAAGTCAACTTGTGCTATTTTCTTAAGATTTCATACATTTTATTCTTAAAAGATTGCCAATATTTTCCGAGAAATGTTCAGCATACATTAGTTTTCCTACAACAAAATAGTACAGTTCATAAATGCCGCCAACATTTTTGCGTTTATATGGATACACTGGGAGGCTGTTCTTCCCTTTAGGTATCACGGTACCAATTGCTTTTCCACAGACCGCAATGCTAATGTTTTGCGAAATAAATATACTTTCTATCCTACCTCAGCATACATGTCACACACTGTCACAGAGAACAATGTTAGATTGTTAATTTGATAACATCGAAAATAGGTACTCCATTGCATTTAAGAGAGATAATTCTGCTGGAACTAGACAGGGATAAAAGTTATCTAGTTACACCGGACACATTTTCAGTCAGGTGTACCACATTTAAAAAAAAATCTTAAAAAATGCAAAATGTGATCTAGATATGAATTAACATAATTTCACATGTTGCCAAGAGGCTCAACCTTTTTTTAAAGCCTAGCAGAAAGTACAACTCTTACATAATGCATCAATCACAGCTAGTTTTGTTGTTTATTTTTGAATGCAATGTTCCCTACACCTTAAGCTCCGCCACCTGGGGTTGTACAATTGGTACCGTTATACCTAATAGAGGCTGCTGAACCCTAGGACAAGTGATCACAAACATCTATGAAATTCTTCAAATGTAGAGCTTTAAACAAAAGCGCATACTCCAAATTTATTATAATTGTATCATGCATATACCAGTTATTGACAGCTGGAAATGAAACAAAATGGTATCATCCTCCTGCACAGTACATAAAAGTGGTGGTCCCTAATACAATTCCGGTATTTCATCGTACGTATGTTTAGAAATACCGCGGTAAACCCTTATACGTATCGCGATATGTTTAGAAATACCGCGTTAAACTCTTATAAGTAACGCGGCATGTTTAAAAAATACCACGGTATACCCTTATACGTATCGCGGTATGTTTATAAATATCCAGGTAAACCGTGATAGAGAATTTTTCTTGTTACCTAGCACAGAACCGTCTGGCTTATGTCGCATTTGTTTGTCTCCAGAATGATGGTTCATCATCATTCTTTGGACTTGTGTTATTTTTAATGCTCTCACTATCTGCAGCTTGGTTTTATTATATTTTCATTTCCTTATAGAACTTTTCAGGTTGTTTTGTTTACATATTTAACTTTTGAACTTTATAGCTTGGTCAAGATGTCTCCATAGCCACTCGAGATAGGCAATGAAATTTGGTATTTATGTTGTGACGATAACCAATTAGATTTCCAAGCCAATACATCAAGTTTTGCAATATAATATGTGTAGTCGTTTTTTTTTCTTCTTAAAATATGTTTTGAAAAAGTTTATTATTTTTTTACTTTTTTAACTATAAATTGTTAGCACCATGAAGCAAAAATCACTGATGCTTACTAGTCAGCTTTGGAAAGCACAATGGTATTTATATGTGTCTGATCTGTTTATAATTTTCACCCGTTGCTGGAATTTCAAGAAGTTGTTTCAATGAAATTGAAGTCATGGAGACATATATCATGTTACCACAGCCTTGATAGCACGATTAAGACAAAAGAACTTGGAGTAGACAAATTAAATTTTTCATGTGCGTGTTTAAAAGCATATATGACTTGCCGTATTAGAGTCAGTTTTTCTGGAGGTATGCTAATATGTTATATTCCTCTAAATTACTAATTTTCGGTAGTCATTTGGTCTGTAGTGAGGCATAAGTGAAGGCCTGGTAGCTTTATTTCACAATCTATAAGATTTTCTATCTGAAGGCACTATATTTTGATCCACTATTATAGTTATATTAATAATAATAATAATAATAATAATAATAATAATAATAATAATAATAATAATAATAATAATAATAATAATAATAATAATAATAATAAATTAATAATACTACTACTACTACTACTACTACTACTACTACTACTACTACTACTACTACTACTAATAATAATAATAATAATAATAATAATAAAAATAATGTGTGATTTAGATTTTTAACGTGCCTTTAACAATTTTTCAGTCAGATCGCTACGATGTCTGCAGTGTGACAGATTATATAGTGATGTCTAGCACTGGGGCATCATGCCACAGACATGTGGCATTATGTCCCACCTAATCAAATTATTGTGACACCATGCCAACCAGTTCTAACACTAACCTTTTAATGCAATAATAATAATAATAATAATAATAATAATAATAATAATAATAATAATAATAATAATAATAATAATAATAATAATAGTAATACTAATTAAAAGATGATGGTGATAATGATGATGGTGATGATGATAAGTTTAACAATAAGTGGGTGTTTATGATTTTATTTAAAACAAGAAATGGAAAAGCAGGAAGAACTAAAAATAACGTGGATAAGGATTGGCAATGAACAAAATCTTGTAATCTTTTAGGTCAATTAACTCTCATTCTTTCTGTATCACTTTAAGCTCCAACGCCTTGCAGTACTTGAGATGTGGTCTTGAAGAAACACATAAATGTGACGCAATGTTTAGTGCATCCGCATTTACATCTGTGGATCAAGTCGAGAAAACGTGTGGTATTAACGGAAAAACGTTGTCACCAAGTAAGTGAAATTCAGTTGGACTTGTGTTCGAGATAGCGGGGTGATTAAAAACATTAACATGCTCTTTCAATAAAAACACAAGCAGCCAGGGTAATTCTGACAATGCAAGATTGAGGTTCGATTGAACATATTTCTTGTTAAATCCGAAACAAATCGACAGTTCATTACAATACGACACTCATTTTTATTTGTTTATGTATCCAATAGAATACATAGACGCTAGTTAAGCTGTATTGTGTCATTCACTGCCAGTGATCTAAATCAAGCTATCATTTGTGCCAATTATAATTAGTGACCAAATATATTCAAATTTAAAATATCTGTAAAGAAGAGTTTGTTTTATGTCATCGATATGTATTTAACAAGTTATTTGGCAATAGTTGCTTAAAGGGCATTAACCAGTGTTTCACCATCTACATCGTGTAAAATCCACACGTACCCTGATGGCAGACAATATTTTGCCATAGTCTAGGTCAGGTCAGATGGAAAGAAGTCCAATATATTTATATGACGATTCAGTTTAATATTTTCGGATCTCGTAGGAGCAAATCTTCGTTGGATTTTTGCATTTTACATAAAATAAAAATTTAGTTAGTTAGAACTGAATATATTTAACAGAATTTGCAATATGACTCCTTCAAATTTCATAAGATTTCAACAAAATTGGGGTTATGCATGAATTGAATTATTTCATACACACACACACACATATATATGTGTGTGTGTGTGTGTGTGTGTATATATAATCTATCTATCTATCTATCTATCTATCTATCTATCTATCTATCTATCTATCTATCTATCTATCTATCTATCTATCTATATATATATATATATATATATATATATATATATATATATATATATATATATATATATATATAACATGTCATCTGCATTCGCCTTTGAAAAAGTCACTATACTCTTGGAGATGTGGACTATTGCCAATTCGAAACTAGTTTTGCACAGTTTGCTGTCAGGTTATCAGATTTATATTATTTATAGCTATTTCTTGCTGCGTTAGTACCAAACTAATTATAGCACTAATTTGATAATTAAGTAATTAAGGTTTTTGTTCCCTTTTATTTTGGAAACTTGCGAAGGTCGTTGAAAATGACAGCTCCTGCAAACTATCCCACAGACCCGAAAGTGTTAAGGCTTTTAAATCATATATTTTTGTTTAATAATAATAATAATAATAATAATAATAATAATAATAATAATAATAATAATAATAATAATAATAATAATAATAAAAATCATCATCATCATCATAATAATAATAATAATAATAATAATAATAATAATAATAATAATAATAATAATAATAATAATAATAATATCATCTTAATTTGATGAGGATAAATATTTAACACGTGCTATGATGGTACGTAAATCTCAAAGGAAAATGAAAGAAACGGGTATTTAGAGAAATGAATGAAGCGCCAATACTACAATGACAGATAACTTTGTTAAACCTTTAGCAAATCCATTCTTTGTTTTCCTCTCAGCTGACTGCGATATACTGAAGCTGACCCAGTGTCAAGCGAACTATCGTGATATAATTGCTGGACCTTCAAGTCAGGGTTATTTCGAAAGAATTTGCAGGTACTGATGTTCTGTAATGTTCAATGATTTCGTTCTTTATTACTAGTGTGCGATTTAATAACATTTGCAACATGTTCTTGCTGTGAGTTTCTTTTGAAAGAAGTCAAACAGATTTTATGGAGCTTTCAATTTGCTTGTTTTCAAATCTAACGTAGCTATTGCATTTTGCAAACAACACCAGTGTTTACTTCCATTGCTTAAGCAAATTCCGGATTTAGCAACTCCACCAGTACATAATTCCGCTCACGGGATGCAGGACTAATTTTTCTACTACGCTGCACGTGCATGCTAAGTTTTGTAAACAAACTTTAACCATGATTATCAGAATAGTTGGATCGTCTGGCGATACAAATGTCTAATCCAATTCTTTTTGTTTACTGCTATTACAGCCTGAAATCGTTTTAAAGTCGAATCATATCTCAAACTGCTCAGAATCAATCTGCCGCTGCATGATAAGGACATAGTACACAATTAATTTCACTATATATTCTCTACATTTGTTTCTCAGTACTGAACTTTCCACTGTGTGACAATCAATACAAATCATATGTTAATCTAAAATACCTTCAAAGATGACTTTACGGTTTAGTTCTTGTCAAGGGTTGACCTGCATTTTTTTGAGAGGCTGAATTGTAAACAAAACACCAGGCAACGGAACACAGAATTCACTTCCGGATCATCACCATGACCTTATTACTCAATGTGCACTGTCGCCGAAATACACACAGACAACCACACCATAAGCTCACATTTTAAAGAATAAACAATTGCCTTTAAATCCTTACCAAGAATGCCAAAATCTGACTCTAGTATCACCACTAAATTTAGACCGGAAAAAGTGATCTAAAAATAGACTGGGACTACATTCGTGGGTACTGAACCGGATTTTATTAATTGTGTACTGATTCCTGAAAGGGTCAATGTTTTTGTCAAACTTTTTTTTGGCATGCCACTACTATTTCAACTTCATACATAAAGTCTTTTGAAATTTCCTTGCAAGCAAAACACGTGACAGCTATCCGAAAGTGTGTAGTGCTTGTGTTCTATAGGGATCCAATTGTTCTTAAGAAACCAAAACTAAATTTGCTATATCTTCCTTAATTATAGGAATTTTTCAATGAGGTAAAAACCTAATTGTAATACTTGATAAGGCCTGTCTAAAAATATTCTTGAAATTAAAAAATATTGAAATATTAAATTTTAATAAAAATTTAAATAAATATATAAATTTTAAAAACTATTTATTTTACAAAAATTAAATTTTCATACAAGTTATGACATTCAGTTTCACAAATTTAAGGCAGAAAAGTTGATTAATGAATGGTGTTTAAAACAAATGGTAGTTTAGGTCTGTACAACTGATAATATTAATCCCAGGGGTACTGAAGCATGATAGCTCACAATGATTTTGACAGCAAATTGCAACATGCCTATCCAGATGCATATAGGTGTACATACTAAAGAAACAATGACAGGTGCTATGTTCCACATTTATTGTTTTAGGTACTTGGGCAGTTGTTTGTATAACTAATAACCCACTCAAATTTAAAGTTTTGATGGGACCACTACCATGTTTTATAGCAAATATGCATTCCATTTTAATGCCGATAACTACAAAAGTCAACAATGCAATATGAAAATACAGTTTCAGGGTAGTTCCACCTTACAGAAAAATGATGTGAATCTCTGTCATGAAGATCTAAGCCATGTCTTTGAGATGCTGTATATCAGTGTACTAATATGAACTCATCTTGGTCACTTATAGCAGCAGACTGCACATGTTCTTATGAGACCTTGCTATCACCATTGAACTACTGGAGAGCTTACAAAATGATACAACTCTAATACTTTGTTCCAGATACCAGGCTAGACCTGAAAAGATATAACATGTTTCACTTAATTCTAAAAAAAAAACAGAAAGATGTAGGCAAATGAAGTTAAAATGTGTTAGAAATGGTGATTTCAAAATAACATTAAGGTTGCAAATAGGGTTAAAAAAGGTAAACTTAATAGAGTAACACTCAAAGATGTGAAGCAATGGGCATGTATTAAAGTGACAAATGCATCCTAAAAATAGATGAAGTTTCTACAAGCATATTTAGCCATTTACAGGTTAAATAACTAATCAGGTAGAGTATGTATCATAAAGTTTAAGGCAATGTTGGAACGGTGAGGTTTGATCATTGGTGCAAACATTGATACATACCAGTATAGTGGAAAGTCAAATGACAATGTACCAAATTAAAATTTATTACTATATGCAATCCTATTCATGAAGGAAAAATAATTTTAGATATTGCAAGTGAATATAGCAAAATGTGACCACACAGATCAACTATAGGTACCAATATATCCTATATCATCAACTAAATGTGAAATTTTCATCCTGAAAACTTGTAAACAAGGATGGATATTTGCATGTGTGGGACATATGCAATGTACTTGGTAACATCACATGTGCAAACATGATTCAAATAATCTGTTTGAACATTTTTAGTCTATTTTTAAGAGTCTTGGCTACCAAGTTATTAAGTTCAATGATTCAATGATTCAATGGAATCCGATATCAGCTGATGCTGCAATACCGCCCTCTGTCAAAGTACTAAATTGAAATGTGTTATCATACAGAGGCATATTCATGATGAAAATAACATCTTGGGATATTTTAAGTGCACACAGTCAAAATTGAGCCTTACAGATTCACTATAGGTACTATGTCAGCCTAACAATGTCAACTTTTGATTCCAAACATTACAAAATATATGCATATTTGTTCATGTCAGCTATGTAACCATATTAGGTTCAGTTGTAGAAAGTTAAATTCAAATAATCTGTTTGAATATTACTTATGTAATCTTTAAAGTGTCAGATAACAAATATTATTAGTCATTAATAATGCATAAAGCAAAATGGATCATGAGAATTCTCACAATATCATCTGGGCCACAATGCCGCACTACATCAATCAACATCTTAAAGAAACTGAACACTAAAATGGAATGCATTCTGTGTTCCATTTACATCATTTTGCTGTTTTCTTACATGCAATGGTAAATATACCTGGATAAAGTATATTTTACCCCCTCTCACCTGTATTTCATTTTCTGACAGCTTAATATGATTTTGTGGAGAACTTAAACAGGTTCTAGTATAAAGTCTTCATCTCTGTCCTCTCACTAAATACCCTATAACTATGTGTATAATCAATTACTGATAGCTATACAAGCAGATATGTGTTACTCAGGAAGTCATCCCATCATAAACACATAAATTAACTGTTTCGACCAAAAAAAATTAGTTTAAATGACCAAAAGGTACAAAGCAAAATAGAATTTTGTCTTCATGTATTTTAAATGAGGGTCTCATTTTGACTAATAAAGATATTTTATCTGATCAAATTTGACAAATATCCATCATTTGAGCTTGTATATGGTGTAGGAGTATATATATGCTTATATTTAATATCATTCCAAAAAATATTATATATGTGTATACTTGGTGGAAAATTTTTATTTTGTAATTGTTTTTTAAATTTTATTTAAATTTTTAAAATTAAAATTATTTTTTTTATTTTTAGTTTCATGTTTATACTTTTAAAGTCAATATACATAACATATTAAAATTTCATGTGTATGTCAATAATAATAAAAAAAATTATATCAGTTTCAAGTTTTTACTGACAGGACATAGTACACAATTAATTTCACTATATATTCTCTACATTTGTTTCTCAGTACTGAACTTTCCACTGTGTGACAATCAATACAAATCATATGTTAATCTAAAATACCTTCAAAGATGACTTTACGGTTTAGTTCTTGTCAAGGGTTGACCTGCATTTTTTTGAGAGGCTGAATTGTAAACAAAACACCAGGCAACGGAACACAGAATTCACTTCCGGATCATCACCATGACCTTATTACTCAATGTGCACTGTCGCCGAAATGCACACAGACAACCACACCATAAGCTCACATTTTAAAGAATAAACAATTGCCTTTAAATCCTTACCAAGAATGCCAAAATCTGACTCTAGTATCACCACTAAATTTAGACCGGAAAAAGTGATCTAAAAATAGACTGGGACTACATTCGTGGGTACTGAACCGGATTTTATTAATTGTGTACTGATTCCATAAGCCACAAGATCTGGGTCATTGCAATTTGTATATATTAATCATTTCACCAAAACAACTAGACCAGCATTTGTCGTCACATGATGCCTTGGCAGGTTGTAGTCGGTATATCGAAACAACAGACCATTATTTGTCGTCACATGATGCCTTGGCAGGTTGTAGTCGGTATATCGAAACAACAAACCATTATTTGTCGTCACATGATGTCTTGGTAGGTTGTAGTCGGTATATCGAAACAACAAACCATTATTTGTCATCACATGATGTCTTGGTAGGTTGTAGTCGGTACATCGAAACAACAAACCATTATGTGTCGTCACATGATGCCTTGGCAGGTTGTAATTGGTATATCGAAACAACAGACCATTATTTGTCGTCACATGATGCCTTGGCAGGTTGTAATTGGTATATCGAAACAACAGACCATTATTTGTCGTCACATGATGCCACGGTAGCTTGTATATTAAAGCAATATAGACCATTATCTGTTGGCAACCGATCCTAATGCCTATCAGGATCTATGTTGCTCGTAGATGAACTCCACCTGTATCCATTAAATGCGGAACACAATTTCAAGACTTTATAGGAAATTTACAAATTATTTTGTTTATATTTTCATTTTCTTGGACTGACATTTTTGGTTAGGTCTTTGTCACCACGACTGAGTGAAGACAATTTGAGGTAGACAAATTAAATTTGGTATTCAGATGGTATACATGTGTAGATAACTTTGATTGACTGTCATGCCAGTATATCAAATTTTGCAATTATTATTTTTGTATTTCTTTTTACCCAGGTTTTAAATTTGTTTGACTTTTGTTTAATACAAATGTATTTCCACAATTAAGCGATATTCTTTTTGAATGGACGCTTGAAATTTTGGAATGCGCTTTTTATATTTGTCTGGTATATTTAAATTTATAGTCCATTGTTGTGACTTTTTTGAACGCGTTTTAAAACTTTAGGACATATACATGCGTGTGTTTATATATATCTATAGGTTTAACTGATGTGGAGACTGCCATGTAGAGTTTTCAAAACACAATGTTTATATTTGTTTGTTTGTTTTGTATTTGCCTTTGAAAAAGACTCATTAAGAGTCGAAGGCAATCAGGCTAGTTAGATACTAGTTTCGCACTGTTTGTCGTTAGTTTATTGCATATATATATATATATATATATATATATATATATACATATATATATATATATATATATATATATAATATTACATCACAAACATTAAGTAGACACTATAAATTTTGTGTGTGCTTTTAAACATAAGCGAATAACTGCAGATTTCCTGAGGTTATGTGACTATTTCAAATATTTTAATATATTGAATTGGTGGGGTAGGTGCTTTAGACTATACCTAGGTTGATTAGGACTCGTACAATAATAAAGGATTCTCTTTATAATGGCACAATATCATGCTCTTGGATTACACTGATCTTGAAATAATAATAATAATAACAATAATAATAATAATAATAATAATAATAATAATAATAATAATAATAATAATAATAATAATAAATATTATTATTATTATTATTATTATTATTATTATTATTATTATTATTAAAAGAAGTGTAAGCCTAGTGGATGATGACTAGGGAACAATAAATAAGTGAATTTGTTGCTTGCTTTATTTTAAACAAGAAAGGGCAAAGTCGGAACGACTTCAAGGAGGTTGGTTAAAATGAGTTGCGATAAACAAACTTTAATTGTCTCTCTTTTGTCTATGTTACTTAAAGGTCTGACTCACTGAGCAACTTGCGATGTATGTTTGAAGAGACATCGAAATGCAGTAGTACCGGACACGATTATTCTTCCATTGGATATTCATCTATCAATCAGGTCCAACAGCTTTGTGGTACTAATAACGGTCAAACTAATTCAAAACGTACGTAATAATTTACATTGGATGAAAATATATTCGAGGGTGTTGACGGGTGGGGTGGATTGGGAACTTTATTGGAGGTAAATTCGGTCGAGGCGGTTGGATTTTGTTTTGGGGGTCGCATGGTGAGCTAAGGTAATTAATTAATTAAACGATATTGCCAAACAGTTTTAACAATTGAATTCTGCAAACTGATATTAAAAGAGGCTGGTAACACTAAGTTTGTCTTATTTCTAGAAAATGACACGCATTTAAAATATGCAGTATCTCATAATCATACTCAACTGCTGTCTTTATTGTTTCAACATATCCTTATTTTCCAACCTCAGGGATCAAGCAAGCTCTACCTTTCTTATAGGTAATTAACAGTTGTACTGTTTTCATCATTAAACCAGAAGAATAAGTTCTATTTTGTTTGATTTTATCCTTTGAGAATATAAGTGTGTAAAACCACGTTTTTGTAATTAAAAAAAAACAGAAAACAATCTAACTGCATGCACTTCCATTCTTAACTTTTCGTGTTTCAGACAAAGCGGTGATCATCATGGGGCTTTTTATGGTTTTTCTTTCCCAAATATTTCCGAGATGAGAGGAGCCAAAATGTGAATCACATTCTACAGGCGACTTCTTAGATTGCTAGCTTTTCATGTTGACTCACCAGATTTTTTTGATAAAACAAAACAAAAAATTAAAAATACTCATGTACATATATAGTTTACATACAGTCTATTCACTTGATTCTACATCGACCCTTGACATGTGTAACTAGCCGAAACAGTCAAGGGGTATTGACATCATATTTAATACCTAACAGATCACGTAAAGAACTCACTAATTGGTTATCTAATTTTCCTTGTAACTATCTCATCCGCTTGAGGGCTCTAGTCTTCAAAACTAGCTAGGTATGCCAATATGTTTGATGTGTAATAAAATAGATCAACAATCATTGGTTAGCGAAGATTTTCCACAAGATGGCGACGATATTACAGCCCATAGATTTGTTATACACGAAAATGTTTATCTCAAGCAGGTCAAGAGTCCTAGGATGATTCTCGTGAACACGTACGGTTATCTAAGTTAAAATTTCAGCATATTAAACAAATGTACTTAGTTCAAAATATTACTTTACGATAGCACACATAAATTGTCATTACATCTGTAGAGAATGGCCTCCGTGATTCCCCAATTGTATATCGACTTAGAGGAATAAGCGTTCCCAGTTTTCCCAGGTGTCGTTGTCAGGTGAAACATATACTTGTTTCTGAATTCCAGCTACGATCAAAATTAAATTGTTTTTTTTTTTCTTGATTATTTGTCACTCTTGCACCTTAAACTAACAATAAACACGTTATACCGCAATTTCTCCGTATTTATTACGTATCAGAAGCCAATAATATGACTATATGGTTCCTCCACGTCTATATCAGATGAACTATTGGTTGCATTACATCACATGACTCTCGTATGTACTCTATAGCGTCTGTAAACTTAATTCTATACTAAAACATTCTTTAAATTGAAAATTTATTAACATAACTGTGTTCTATTTAGACCTTTTTTAAGGTTGATTGTATTTTTATTTTTGGGTACTGAAAGGCCGAGTTGGTCCAGAATGCCCTGGCTTGGGTAGATATTAAAGGTCACACGAAAGAAAAATCAATATGACTCAGTCCATAACCTATCCGATAATGCAGACTAGACATCTGGTTTTGACAGATTAAAACATTATTCTGCTTCTTAACTTACAATTTGCAAATGATGAGTCAAAATTGAAATAGTGGAGACTGATTTAAAATGTAGTTTGGTGCTTCACGTACATCGTACACGTCACTGTCAAATTATACCAGGGTTTGAACATACAATGGTTAAAAAGTTGTGCCTTGTTCTTTTTATTAACAAAATATAACCATAAATGCCATATTTAACATTAAAATGGTCCGTTTTTCTTTTTTTCACTCCTGAAACATTGGAACATAAATATAATACAAACTACTGTTACACCTTGGGATGGATTAGTGTACCGCCAATCGGAATATTGTCGTTCCTTTTCCGTGCTAGTCGAACAGCTTCTATTCTCTACATTCTCTCGTTTCTCTGTTACAGTTTCTTTCCTTTCGCTACATTTAAAAGATCCCTAGACAAAATGAGATAAAATCCTATGGGATCCTTTATGCTAACAATTGGTTGAGAAAATAGAGAAAAGAAAAGAGAGAAAGCTATGTTAGAAGCAATTTCAGTATACATTTTAGACCTTGGCTTTTTCTGCGAGACCAAATGTATGTATGTAAGAGCAATACTTTAAAAAGAAACTATCTAACTGTGTTAACCAAATATGCCCTCGCAAAAAAACAAACTGCATTTTATTTTGACCACTTCAACTATTTCTATAAGATTTATTGAGCTTGTTATTTGTTGAGAATCTGCAAATGAAACAATAATTCGACGAATTCACAACTTCTCTATCCATTTTTTGTAAATATTCGAAGCTATCCGAACAACAACTAACGAGGTTATTTCAGCCACGTTTTCTCGCTTTTGCATCATTTCCTTTTGGAAGTTCCAAAATTATTAATACAAATTATAGAAATTATACTAATTGCGCTAGCAAGACTAACAATTTTGTCATTAAATAATAAATAAACAAATCTCAATTAAATTACATTAAACACTACTGGACTGGTTAGACAATATATGTTTGGTCTCCGCCATAAATAGTAGATACAATGGAAAAAAATGACAAAGTTATGTTATGATTATATCTTTACGAGTGAACTCCCTTTGTGAATATGTCCACAGTACAGGGGTCCTAGGCGACCGAAAAGTCTAAGGCGCTAGCATTTACCAATCGCTGACATCTCACATCTTGGGTTAAAATCTCGGGCTTGGTCAGAGTTGCCATGTAAGAGCACTTGCCAGTACCTTCCTGTGGGTCGGAGGTTCCTTCCGGTTTCATCCTCATATAATTACCACCATGCATTATGTGCTGAAACCCACAACAGCAACAACAAACTACACTGTATATGTAATCTGTGGTAGAGGAAAAACGTATAAATAGATACTCAATAAATTGGAAGTATCTTTGTTATTTTGGGGAAATTGTTCGGTGATAAAATTTGTTATAGTGTAGACTACATCACTACTGCATAGTATGATTTTGAAATGCGTGCAGTCACAAAACAGAAACAGCTCGGACAATAGTCACGTAATTTTGGATGTCACAAAGTGAGGCAGTTTTACATACAAAATGGCAGGTAAAGAGGAAGAGAATTATTAAATATATTTTTTTTTTTATTCAGTGCAATAAATGTAATGAACTGTATCAAAATTGATTTATATACTCGATACACCAATACCGAAGCAAAGCTTACATTAAAACTGAACGAAACGACTTAGAAATTCATTAAAAGTAGTGCCGGTGAGCATAGACTTTATGTGTTAACAACTAATATTTCATAAATCCAGTGGTTGTATGGTATATGAATATCATCATTCATCATTCGAAAATCAGACAACTAGGTTCTGAAAATGTACAGCTTGACTTGACCATCAAACTCAGGAATGAACCCACTCAGCAAGGACAGCAAGTTTACGTTGTTTACCATATAATTATGTTTATTAATATAAACATGCAGGTCAAATTTCATCCCACTTTAAATTACTTCACATGAAATTATACAAAAGTAGAGGTTGTAGTTTTGACAGCATATGATATTTAACATGCACTAAGATACTTGGCTACACTACTCTAAGTATAACTACCACGGGTTCTTTAGGACGGGTATTTGTATTTGGAGTTATACCCCGCTGAATCTGTCTGAGGACTTGCGCTCCAGAGTTCAGCAGATTTCTACTTCAGCGGAATACAGATTTATTTCTGGCTTCTTTTCGCCGACTTGTTCGCCCACTGGGTCTGGGATTGAGTCGCTGGGTTGCTGTTTAATGTGTTTAACTGGGATGCAGTTAAAATAAATCTTATATCTGAACCATGATTGCGTCAGAACTAATATACATCCATATAAAGTAAGATGCCCAAAAATATAGAACAATGCTATTTAAATTAAAGGTCATTAACTATGGATAATTTAAAAAATAAAATAGCGAAACTATACAAAAATTTAATTTTAACCAAAACACTAATCTACAAAATATGTCATTTTAATTAAAACACCAAAGAACAAAAAATGTTATTTTAATTAAAGCTAACAAACTATAGAATAATGTGATTTTAATCAGAATTGCAAATTATGGTTTAATGTTACAATAATTAAAGTACCAAATCAATATAATAATGTTATTTTAAATTAAACTTGTCTAGGTAATTGTCAGACTTAGATCGAGGATTCCGAAAATGGGTTTATGAAGACATTTTAAAGAAATGAAACTAAAAATAGCCGTTAGTCAGAGACTATATGATTTCCCTACAGACTAAAATTTGTACATTGGTATTCGTCTAACGCAACTAAGGAAAATTTTATTTGTAATTTCAATTAGGAAGGGTGTCGCCAGCTACTGATTCTAAATCTGCAAGGATTTGATTTTTATTTTCACTGATTATAGTGACAGTTTATTTAAACAAAATACTTCTAAACATGTTTTGATAGCTAAGCTGTACATACATGGAATGATGATCTGACAAATATTTTAAAAAATTTAAATGACTTTATTGAAATTGGTTAAAAGCAAAATAATATAAAAATATATTCTAAAATAATTTTTCTGCCTTCATGGCATGGCCGTTTTTGTTGCTATATACATCCTCTATTACCTTCAAGCATGACACGTGCAGAGGCCATGCATATTCATGAACACTAAGACAGCGTTACATAAGAGTTCTGCGTATTAATAGCATTACAGTTCTTACTAAAATATTGACAAGCTTTTGATATTTCTTCATTTATTTATGTTTTCAGTGCGAGGTTCTTAAAATAAAATCAGTGTTCATTTCGAAAAAGTGGTGCTCACTGGTTTTGTGCAAATAATTCTTTCTTTTTTGTTTCTCTTTCTCCATCTTTGCCTTGAAAAGAGAATAGACAACAACAAAAAAACCCACAAGAAAATAAAACAATTATACAATATGTCACGAAAATAAATCGTGTTATCTTCAAAGCTGCTACAGAAATATATTGCAAATATTAATTTAAGCACACTACTTTCCGCACAATTGTCTGCAGTTTAACACTTTAGCCTATTTTTTTAATGCGCTCTCAAAAACAGTCAAAAGAAAAATTTTGCGCTACGTATCTTCAATTTAGACCAAATCATGATTTTATAGCATTCGAGAAAGCTGATGTCAATTCTGTGCAGTTAGGTAAGTTTAGCATAATTGTAATCTGCGTCACCTAAACTGAAAACAAAACCAGTCTGGCTGATTTGATAGTGGCTGTTCATGGCAAACAATTTTCTGTCTGGAACACAGAGCTTGAAAATATAGCCAAAGGACTGTAGCACCTCAAAATGTTACCTCGTCACAACTATAATGTGTGCTGGGTTAAGTGTCGAATTTCGTCGATATGATTTGCCAGCATATTCAGTTTAGCAAACATTTGGCTATTTAAGTAAACACAAGATATTCCTGTAAATGGTCAGGTTAAAGAGCACATTTCGAATGCACAATTCGAACTGAGTGAACTCAGTTACCACTACAGTGTACAGATTCAGGGGAAATGGAAATGACAAACGATCTCAATAGTTAATGATACGATTTTAATTTTTGTTGCAATTTTGATTCGTGAAAATATGCAAAATAAACGAAAACATGTGTCTCAGTCTTCTTTTGCTTCTTTCGTTATTTTGAGCATTGCTAAACTTCTAACACACATTTTATTGTCGCACCCACCTCATCCGTGAAGATTAGATAAACCGAAGTCAGCTCACATGTAAAATGTTTATTGAAGCCATAAAGACACACTATGTTAAATTTCATCGTTGACCATCTCCTAAAAATAGCAACTTCTGTGGGTTTGGAGAACGTGTTCCTAAAACTCAAATAATATTTTATTGCTTAGTCGTTGTAAATCAGAGTCTGTATGAAGGAGATAAACAGTCATGTACTATACTACTCAGCAAGTACAGACTTACCAACAACGGTAGCGTCTCGCTAATCAGAATAACATCTCTTCCAATCACAGCACCAACTATGTTTCTGAAGGTTGAAAAATCATTCTCCTTTGATCACGTGTGACTTTTCAGAGACCAGAACCATCAAACTATGAATTAGGAATTTAATTTGACATTAGTTAATGACAGTTCTATTTCGCAAAAATGAAAATTATATTGCTTCGGAGCCACTTACATCAATCCGCATCTCTTGACCATGAAAGTGGAACAGACTTTGATAGAAATTATTGATGCTACTCGATTCAAGAATTTTGTACGGAAATTAAGCAACTTACCACTTGGACAAAAATTATCCTTTCATTTATAAATCCAAAATAAAACCGTCAAAGACTCGATATTCGTGAATCTAAACTATGCCAATTATACAGGATATCACTTGAGTTGTCAGCATCTCGTTCAAACTATTTCAATTACTTTCAATGATTAAGATGATTAGAGAAAATTTTGGCGAAATGTAAGTATCGAATACCATGCTATTTCTCATTGTTTTAAACTGGAGAGATCCAACTGCAAAAAAACACTATCAAATGTTTGCCAGTAGTTTTGCTGTTCTTGGCAGAAACATGAACATTACACCGAAGCCAAGAGACATTCACGACAATAAACGATCTACAAGTATTTTCGCTATCCTATCGAATTAAGGACTGAATAGGATATTTGTTTAATATGATGTTGTCAAGTGCAACATTGTCAGAAACAAAACTGTTTTGTTTTATTGTTTAGAGTCAATGTTGTGAAAGTAGATTCTTTCATAGCAGAGAACGAGGAAACACGTATCAAGCTCTTTTTATATTGATGTCATTTGTATCTTCCTGTTCCTGTTTTAAGAGTGTCAGTATTAGTATCAATCAAACTGTTGCACAAATATTGTATCGTTGATAGGAAACATCGGGTGAAACTACATTTTCAAAACGATTATCCATTGAATTTCAGCAGCCATATCCTGTGTATCGATGCGTCGCTCAACAAAAGAGGACATGGCTTGTTATCGACCGTCTTAAAACCGATAGTTTAAAATGATTGAACTTTGACGAAAATATTTTTTCTAGAACGTTTTTATCTACAGTATTGTCCAACAGAAATTTTCATGAAACGATGAAAACAAAATGTGTTCATTCGAGGAAAACACCTCATATGGTGCCAAAACACCATGTTCTAGCTTCACATCTCTGGCAAAGGTATATTCTCCTCCTCCTTGGAACAGCAAGGACAAGGCAAAAAGATACGTCGAAAACCCTTCACACCGGAGAGGCATGTCCAAAAATAAAATACAAAACGAAACGAGCAATATGAGAAACGTATGTTTTTTCCCCATTACTAATTCAATAAAACAAATGATGCGCTGAGATTCGTGTAAATGTTCCAAGACATAACTTGATATATTGGTCATGCTACCGACGACGATGACAATGCAAGAATCACTGCAGGTATAATTACATCCAGCATCACCTTTGATCACCTCATCTACCATCGAATTTGAAATGAAAGAACAAACCGAAGACTACATCGTTCCGAAAAACAGAGTTTGTACTTGAATAGGACACGGATAAGCAGCAATATATACCTAACTAGTATGTGTCTAGGCTGATACAAAATGTAACAAGTAAAGAGTGATAGCAACAATCTTTGTAAAATTTATCAAAGAATGTATTTCCCTAGAAAACCAAGGTAAAAATGAAGACAAACAGATAAAAAATACACAGATAATTAAATAATTGAAAATCTTATTATTGAAGAGTCCTAAATGATTCTGAGTTAGAGACCAATGGAGGGTGATAACGCATGCATTAGTCAGCGTTGTGCTTATGTGTCAACAGTTCATAGTTGAATAAACATAAATTAATATTCCAATTTTTTAGTCATAAACAATTCTAATAAATGTTTCTGTCCAATAATTATGTGTGAGCACTTGTATATTTCTCCAGGAAAATGAATTACTAATTTCATAAAATAAAATTTTAACTCAAACTGGTCACAACAAAACACCTTGAGTTTTGAAAGATTTAGAACCCGACTGGCTAATTCTCATAAAGAAAACTGTTATACAGCAAGTTAAGACGCAAAACACATCCCCGTACGAGGGTCACATAGCCATTTTTTAGAATAACGTATAAATTTGTTACATGCCTAACATCACGTATTCAGCATAGCCTTAACTGAAATCAACGGTTCTTACTTTGGGAAAACAAAGCAAAATATTTTGCTTACCAAAAGCTTTACTAGTTTTGAATTAAGGTCAGCAACTTTGCTATTGCTATTGGTTGTTTATGAAGTCAGAAAGAACTGAGCTGAATTTCTAAAAGAAGTATTAAAACCAGTAGACAAAGTTTTCATTACAATAACATTCAATGAAATAAAATAAAAAACTTAAAAATAAGAAACAAATAATTTAATTACATGTACATAACATCTACCCTTACCGAGCTTACATGTAAAATCTCTATACATATGTGTAATGATGCAAAGTTATGTCGATCTATAAAGAGCACATTAATTTGGGCAGGTGAAAGATTAATTAGATTTATAGGGAAAGGCGCTTGTTTAAGTCATCATAATGCACGGATTGGTAACGGCTGCGTTATGAGAGCAAAGATTCTTAATTAAGCATTCGTTTATTTAACAAGTCAGGCAGTCTGGAAAGATAGGTATCACTTTCGATCTTGTATCGGAATTGTCAGATTTGACATTTTCCAGAATCAGCGTTTGGTGATCTGGGTTTATCAGGTGGACTACATTTTTGGCACATAGGTCAATGCGGGAGAGATATTTGATCGTGACTGGTTACGCTAAATGAAAGACCTTATTCCCACATGAAAAGTCTTTGGTTTTCAAATGTCCCATCATGCAAAAGAATTTAGTCAATCTAGGGTTTTATGCAAGAGAAAACAAATGTAAGAAACTCAGGGTCTAATTTAAAATAAATTAACTCGTAAATAATTCTCCAAGGAACCCGATATCTGGAAAATGGACTTGCACAATTCTTGTGGTAGGTTGCTTCTTTGTTTATTATTGGAAGATGAAATAACACCACATGACATATTCTCGTACCTACCTATCGAATTATCTATGTTCTACGTATCACGTGCTTACATATCCACCTACGCACACAAAGATTGAGTGCCGAAAGAGGCAAGTCACTGGAAAGTTTGGAGAATGGAAAAGTGGAAAGGTCCCAGATGAAGAGTCACGGTGTATTTACAAAACATGCACAGAGAATTAGGAATGAACAGAAAATAATGAGGTTATGAAGTTATGCCAGGGAATGACATCGATAGCAGCAGAGAGGGTGAACCCTACAAATTTTTGCTCGACCCCGTAAGCAAAAATAAGGGTTGCTAATGGCTGAAAAACAAGGTCAAATAACAAACCAGCGCCTCTAACTTGTCTATTTCCATATGGTTAAGAACGGGTAATAAATCGTTTTAGTTAGCTAAGTTTTGTTAAACCATTATTGACTACTTTTTTTTCAATTTTTATGCGATTTCGTTTGCCAGTCGTGGTACTCAATTGTTTGTCGTTCACCCTCCCTGGTGCTATGAATTAAATAGCCAGTATAGATATTATTAATAAATGAGTATTGGAGATCCACATTCGGCAAGATTAGCTCGAGAGCGACTAGAGGCATTTAGAAAATATATACTTATTTTTGATTTAGTTACAATCTCGTCAGGAATATCATGTTGAATCTGCAAAGGGTACTCAATTATTCAAATCTATCACTGAGACCAATAAAAAACCTCTAAAGCAACTGGAAAAATAGCATAAAGAACAAAACAAACAAAACGATTCTTTAAAAACTTCTAGTTGATATAGCTAATGCGATGCCTGTCCCGGTAATACCTGAGGATGCAGATCAGGCAGAAGGTGCCGAAGCACCAGCCCCTGAACCAAACTCAGTAGGTCCTATAGGTAATGTTGATCGGTTAAATACATTTAATGAAGAAACTATTAAGGTAATTAAGACCAACATTAAAAACCTACAACAATTAGCTTGATATGATGTGGATGGTTTTAGTCAAAGAGGTATATTAATGAAACCTGAGTATGCTAAAGATATTAAAAACAGTGAATAATGACAAAAATCATTATATCGTATACTTATGAATGTTGAACAAGCTAGAGCTGATGATCCATTTTATCAGGATTATAGTGAGGATTTAATTTAATCCAATGAAGAAGAGAGGATGAAAAATAAAGTAAAAAGAAAACAATAAAGACTAACAAAGGCAACCACAAAAACACCAAAACCATTTGAGCAATCACTTCGTAATTATCCAGGATCACCGAAAATACCATCGAAACCAGGTAGAAAAGCACCACCGAAAGCAAGTAAAGTGGAAGAAGAAGCATTGCAAGACGCTCCCGGAGCAACTGGAAATGGTCTAGGAAGTGATCTTATTACTTGTCCCAATAATATCCTTGCTGATGTTGATCGACTAGAAATCCTCACTAGAGGAAAACGAGCTGGTAATAATTCTCCAAAAGTCAATAATGAAGCAGCTGATTAATGAAATTGCCGATGACTACTATAGTGACAAAATCTTGGACTGAGTATTAAATTAAATATGATTACTATAATAGAATGATAATACATATTACTCAACGTGGACCAACCATGGTCAAGACAGTAAATTTTGTATTACCAGTATACAAAAAAGCCTACTGTTTTGGACCAGGTGATGTTGTTCAGGGTCTGTCTAGAAGGATAGCCCGAAAAGCATTACCGAATGCAAAGCAACTGGGAATAGAAGCTATTGATGTTGTTTGTGAAAAAGGCATTGGTGCTGTTGGCAATGTTGCTGGTAAAGCATTCTCAGCAATCAAATTTAGACTAGCACGATTAATATGACGAAAACCTCAACCTGCAAAATTACCTAGTACTAAAGTAATGACTGCAAATATAAATAAAATATTAAACCAAGCTGCTAATGGAAAACTAGCAGAGTTGGCTGACGTACCATTATCAAAAAAAAGAAAAAGAAAAAAATATAACCGTTAGTCTGATAGCTGGAAGTGGTCTCAATATTCTAAGTGGTTTTCGTTTTAGACGATAGCAAATATTCTCTATATGTTTAAACGCATATCTGATCCAGCGTTTGACATGGATGCACTAGTACTCAAGGATGAGTCAGTGCGTGATTATCAATATTATTCTTATGACGCATATGTACCTGACGAACGTAGCAGAATTGAATTACAATTTCAGGATGCCAGCTTACATGCTCAGGCGTTTATATAAGTAGAGGGTGAAATTTTTAATAATGTTAATCCTGCAGCACTAGTAGAATATGGAGCCGATGTAAGAGTTGGTTTTGTTGATAATGGTATTAAAGTGCCGAATATATGATTGATGGACGAGAGATTGAGGCTTGTCATAGCGACATCGACTTTGTCACAAAGATACTTGGTCATGCAAGATACAGCGATGATTATTCAAGATCAGTTGGCAAATCAATTATATTTGCAAAGCATACAGCTGATCATCTAGAACACAGAAATGTAACAATACATGCAGCTGGAACTGAAGCTTCATCCATGAATTAAAAATTTTAATTTGGGATTTGCGTAACATAAAGCAATGTTAAAAAGTTATAGAAGAGCACTGTCTTATGAAATTCCAGTGTCACACATCTTTGGATTTTGTAGAAATGTTAGAAAGGTTAATTTTTGGAGCTAAAGATATAGTTGTACTATTCCGAAAAAGTACCGATGATGATGCAATATGGCGACCCATTGGGGATGCTGGCAAGCGATTCTTACAAAGTTTGCATTGTG
This sequence comes from Potamilus streckersoni, assembly GCA_016746295.1. NCBI lineage: Eukaryota > Metazoa > Mollusca > Bivalvia > Unionida > Unionidae > Potamilus > Potamilus streckersoni. The sequence goes on from JAEAOA010001099.1 coordinate 510,451, forward strand.
GATGACAATAATGACTCCCTCAATATCTGAAGAAGACCGGTTGTTATCTTTTATGAGTCAAGGCGGTAAACAACGTGGTCATGATTGACATTGACCACAGATGCTACCCACGGTAATATTAATGGTTTATTTACATGGCAAATAGCTTCTCAGCAAGGTATTTCTGCAAAAAGACACATATTTATTCCAGTACAGGATGCTACACGAGTAAATAATCAAACGCGCGTTCACGTGGTATTTGATAAAATCGGTGTTTCTGAAGCTTCTTTATGGAAAAATTAACATTAAAAACATTCCGATTTGATTTTGCTAATCACGTAGGTACGTTTTTAAATTTTGGAAGAAACATGAATAACCACAAATGCATTTGTTGGAACTCCGTCAACTGTTGACATAAACCTCGCTGACATTAACACATGACTTAACGATATTATCTGTGGAATTCCCAAAATTGTTCAAAAAACGAGTTTAATTAAAATTCCTCATCAGCAGATTATAAATATTGCATATACTATTGCTTCTGAATCTTTTGTATGGACACCATAAAATAAAACTATCAGACACACCACAAAAGTCGCTGGTGTGTATAGGCTCTCTGTAATTAGCGGTGCAGAATTTAGAATATTTACTACATCTATATCAACTGGTAATTGTTCTAGATCTGCATCTTTAGAAGTGTTAGATAAAGAGGAAACATTAACACTGGAATCATCTGATAAATATATGGCTTCAGCTAATTACTGTTGGTGTCTGGAATGTGTAACCAAACTCATCAATTAGTTACTTAATATCATATGATAATGAATGAAACTGCTATCGACGTTCAACGTCATAGATATAATAAAGTATGTGAAAGCCTGACCAAACTAAAACATAACATGACAATTACATAGTAAAAGGGGGAAACATATCGCAGATGTGTTGTCATTAACATAGTTCTTTACACAGTTTCTCTATTGTTGCTGGTTCCAGGTTATTATTATCAAAGCTATCAGAGTTAGGATGGCCTGAAGTCCTTCCCTGTTTTTATTGGAATTTCAGAACCTACTAAAAATGAATTTTAAACAAGTGATAAAAGATTCATTAAGTATCCAAAATATCAACAAAAAACCATGGAGTTATGTAAGATTTTGATCTGATCCAAACTACAATGGTAATTACTTTATCGATTTGACGGTAAAAGAAATCCCCAAGATAGCTAGATCAGCATTTACTGTTTTAAAGATGCCAGTGGCGAGGGATCGTGAGATTGTTGATAAAAGATTTGTTTTGAAAGATTTTTTTAGATGTTCCTAAACTTGAATATGCTAAAACATTTAATAATTTAAAAAGTTTACTTATATCATTATCACAAAATTATGATGATGGTGTAAAACTCAGATACTCTAGTAAATAAAACATTCAAATTGGAAATTGGTTTATGCATCGCAAATCGAAGTAGTATAAATTTACAACTGATTTTAGTAGAGGTGGTCACACAACTCTAGAATTTAAGCCATTATTTCTTATTCATTACAAAATAACAGAAAATGATTTACAAACATTTACTATACCAGATTTAAATAACTCGGAAATGAAGAAAACACTTGACGATCTTATTAATGAATATTATTCAGGAACAATTGAATCATGGAGAAAATAGCCCCACCACCAACCATTGTTTAGTATAATAACGATTCTCATGGCGCAGGACATCATATCTCACCTGATATTTTTAATATCACATCAACGGTCGCAGTCAATCTATTATGCGATACGACTGATAGTATATATGAAGTGGATCTTTCAAAGTATAATCAGGCCCAGCAAGGATATGTATTACACGCATTCATCCCTCGGGTACCTCCAGGGTATCTTCTTGTGTCTGAGCCAGTAAATCAAGTTTATCTGCATATAAATTATTCATTATTGTCAAGTATAAATTTCAAATCAGGATGGCAATATTGTGGACGTAAGAGAAGAGAGGTTATATATTAATTTGTACATAACGCTCATAGAGTAAATATTGTAAATAAAGGAAGAAAGCTGATTGCAGTATATCTGGGTACTTTTATATTTTCTGACAAAATATTAACTCAAACAAAATTAGACATTTAAAAGAAAACAAGCAAAATTAGAGTAATAAAAATACTTTTATATTCTCTGACAAAATAAAATATTTACTTTCATCAATTACAGTCTCTATCTGCACATTTACTGTAAACAAAAATACATATTTTCTTTGAAAAACGCACTGCAAATAAAATATAAAAATGATGCACGATGTCTATGCATAATAAATTAAGCGATTATCTCTCATACAGCGATTGAGTTTCAAGTATTCTAGAGTATAAAAATCTCTGACAGCAGAATTTTCATTTTTTAATTATTAATTACGGTTAATCGTCTACTCTCTGTACGAAATCAACTGTTAGCAGGCTAGTAATGAATAACATAGATTGATATTAATGTATATTTTGACCCCGATAATCTGAAAATTCAAGGTCGCTTTACGATACAAATCAAGGATATTTACTTTCGTAACGAACGACAACTCATGCAGAAAAGAATATAATTGCAAAATAGACAACTCATGCAGAAAATAGAAATACTATGTCGTCCCTAAATTTCATCTCGTATATATACAAAATGTCTGGAATCTAGAATCTCTGATAAAAGCATCATAACAATATATATATATATATATATATATATATATATATATATATATATATAGATATATATATATATATATATATATATATATATATATATATATATATATATATATATATATATATATATATATATATATATATATATATATATATATATATATATATATATATATATATATATATCGTATTTTCCTGCATATATTCCGCAGACGCAGATAATACTCACCCTCATATAGCCCTCGGTTTTTGAGTGTTGTGTAAAACAATCGTTGGCATAACCCGCACCTTTGTATAACCCGCACTATATTCCGGCTGGCAGCCAGCAGATTTGAAATTTGAAGCCATAGTGCATTTATTGGTCTATGTATGGTACTACCCTAATACCACTCGCTGACGACTTGGGCTAGCATATCAATGAAGCCGCCCTTACATCTGGCATTTCTTGTTTCTATATGCCAGCTACTCAACCGATCCTCTATTGGCCCCTCGGCAGATAAGAATAAACAATGATCGTTGCTGTTGTGCCTCAGACAATTCGTTGATCTAAACAAAGTATGGCAATGAAGCCTTGTTTACATCCGATGGGTGATGAAACATTTTCATTTAAAAGGAAAGGAAATCACTGGAAAAAAATTGCTCAGTGCGGCAGATGGATACAGGCTACATAAACGCAGACGTTTCAAAATAATATTGTATTCTTGTGAAGTGTAGATTCGAGTTTAAATATATTCTTACTGCTAAATTTAACAAAAATGCCGAAACGAAATTCTTACACAGCCGACTTCAAGCTAACTGCCATTGCGTATGCTGAAGTGCATGGCAACAGAGCCACAGGCAGAATATTTGATATTGATGAGAGTGTAACCAGATGTTAGAGAAAAGAAAATGGGCGCTGGAGAAGATGAATCCACGAAAACGTGCTCGCCATGGACCTAAGGTAAAGTAGACGCACCTTGAAGCTGACTTAAAGCAGTAGATCGTGATCCAGCACGAGTCAATTGATGGGAATATTATTTCTTGGCCTGTTTCTATATTTGTGGATTTAATAGTTCTCTTTATTAATGTTCAACACGCTCCTGTATTTCCACGCTTAGAATTCTGACTTTGTAGTACTTTGCAAGTCAGATACTTCGTTGATCTGTGGATTCCCATCCGCGTGGTCAACTATTAGTCCGATTTCAGTCAGTCCAAAACAAACCCCAGTAAAGTACATAATAGTGTTTTTCCTCTAAATCCAATACCGAACTGAACAGGAGCTTTGTCCTGTACTTCCATGTTTGATGCTCTGCATGTGATTGCAGCAGTATTCATTTACACATGGTTTGTCAAAATGAGAGATATGACCAAGTTTAAGCCAAATGCACTTGTTCCTGGCAAACACAGTTAAAGATGCTGAAGCATATATATAGGATTATGCTAAACTAGAAAAGTTTTTAAGATTTCCAGTAACAGTAAAACACTAACCAGAGAGATATTAAACGAACCAATATATAAAAAATGGAAATCCTATAACAATCATTAATCATAATGCACATGCATAGTAGTATAGGAAAATGAGAGTTTTGGCCCACCACTTCCCTCCCACACCTCCTCCTCCACCCCCGCCAAACCCTCATTTCCCTATACTACTACTATGTAGACAGATATTTTGTAACCAGACAAAACAACAGGTGTTGGAATGCGATAAGCTCTGTCAACAGAAGTGACGAATTTGTTAGAACAGCGCATGCGTGGAATACGATTATTCTAAAGACGGCAAATAGGTTTTACCACAAATTTTTATCAGATAACAGGATGAAAATTAAACTGTGCATTAGAACGTTTCAGTTAACAAGGTGGAAATTAAACTAGCATTAGAATGAAAATGATATTATTTTAGTTATATTATATCTTAAGTTTAGATAAAATTTTATGTTACTCATATTTTTGTGATATTTTTTTTTCATACTTGCTAACCCTCATTGATAGAATATCTTTTAACATATTGTCAATAATACGAAATTCACGTAATAAATCATCCTTATTATATTTAACTCATCGTAGGTAAGACCGGATCTGATCAAGGAGTTTCTTGTAAGTTTTAATTGATGTTAAACAACCGTGCTTCTTTATCAAAAGTCTTGGTTCTACTTTTTTACACGCCGCTGCAAGTGAAACACCAATAGCGGATATGATTAACAAAAAAGGATTTAATGACACCCCACTTGAAATTATACCAGAACTGGTCGTTAACAAGGGTAGATAAGATATTACTCGAAGGATCTTGTTGTAGTATTTGTAACATTTTTTCACGCACCAAAGTTTTTTTATGATAATATTTATAGTATTGTATTAATGCGTCTACATCTTGTTTTGGAATATCTTTTGAAATATGATTGAAATCAACTATACTTCTTTTCATTATAATATTAGTTCACATAGTCCTATGTTTGGTTAATCCATAATAAGAGCTGGTTGTTCAGCTATAAATTCCAAACACCAGAGAAAAATTGCTAATTTTAAAGTTTTATCAACTGGTTCAAGTACAAATTCTTCTTCAGAATTTTTGTTTATTATTACAGATAGTACTCCAGATGAGTCATCATTTGGATGACGAAATAGATATTTGGTAGATATTCTAAACTTTACACTGCTAAGCACTGACAATCTATACACACCGGTAACTTCTGCAATATATTTGATAGAATTATTTTTTGGTGTCCACCCAGTATAACCAGTATCAACAGTATACACAATATTTTTAATCTGTTTGTGAGGAATTTTAGCCATACTCGTTTTCTCAACAATATCAGGAATTCCACTAATAATATCATTGAGTTTTGTGTTAATATCATTGAGATTTGTGTTAATATTAGCGAGTGTAATGTTAACAATTGATGGAGTTAAAAAAAAAAATCTTTAAGCGTGTTTATGTTTCTACGAAAATTTAAAAACGTTTTTACGTGACCGGTAAATTCATTTTTGAGCGCTGTTATTTCATTACTGATTGGAACGTCCTGATCATCTACATATTTCTTAGTTACAGCGTCTCCATCTGTAATTGGATATCCAAGATCTGTAATCTTGTTCTGGTTCATAACAATATTCCCATGAAATAAATCACCAGCTTTTTTAACAAAATCATTTACTGACCTACCAGAATCTTGTATCTTACCTTGATTGTTAAAAGTCATGATATTATCAGCAACCGCATTAGGAATTCGTACAAATACATCTGGCAGTTTTACATCACTCGTTTTTAATCGTCCTTCTTTGTCCTGGAAAATGACGACTTCATCTGGTTCTACACTGGTAAGATTTAGTAAATTATTGATTTCATTTTTGAGCTGATCAAGAGTTGCATATTTGGATAAGTCACTTTGGTAACCTTTTGTGGATAAACCTCCTGATAGTGTTCCAAATTTTGTATAGTAACTCATTATTTACTGTCTTAGATAAAATTATCAACACTAGTTTAATATTATACAAAATGGCAAAATCGTCGATATTAAACTTTGATACAGAGAAGCTGGTGAAACACAAACATAACAAAGAACTTCCTGATTGTCATTATCGTATTGTTGGGCGAACTGGATCAGGAAAAACAAATTTGTTTATGAACTTGCTTCATGGTGATAATTTTAACTACGATAGAGTCTATATTTACACAATCAATCCACAGCAAGATAAGTATGAGTTATTAAGCGATTATAATGACAAACTTCGTGATGAACTTAAGGCTGGTGAAGATTTTTTTATAATTAGGCAGCCAGAAGACCTTATTCCAGTTAATCATCTTGATGCAGATGAACATAAGATAGTAGTTTTTGACGATATTCCGCTAACTAACATGGAGATGAACAAAATAAGATCGCATTTCTCACTGTCACGTAACAAACAATGTAATTCTGTTTATCTCGCTCAAGGATTTTATAATGTTGTCAGATTTATTCGGCGAAATACGGGTTGTTTTATATTATTTCCAGGACTGGACAATGTTGACGTTAGAAATATTGCAAGCGAACAATGCGGTGACGTGACAAAAGATAAGTTTATTGAACTTTACCGTCATACTACAAAATATAAATACAACTTTTTCTTATTTGATAAACTTACAAATGATCCAACTAAAATGTTTCGCTGTTGTATTTACACTTACTTACAGTAAGGGTTTCAATTTTATAAAACTTATAATAATAATAATGGACAAACGAGCAAGATGCAGACAACACATAGAAGATCTAAAAAGTCTTGCTCAATCTCAGACATCGCTTAAGCAAAAAGTACAACAAGCACGACGTGGGCAAGTAACCGCTACAGAAGCAACAGCTACAATTTTCAAGCCGGTTACTGAAGCACTATTAGGTAAACAACCTGAAACTAAACCACTGTCAGAAGAAGAACTTAAACAACTGCAGGAAAAAGGCTTGGTTGGAATTGTTAAAGAACAACAGGAAGCAGCTGCTGCAAAACTTGTTACTAGATCTGATGAAGAAAAAAGAAAACTAATTGAGGCATTTACAGCAAATATAGCTGATCCTGCGGCTAGACAAGCTGAAACAGATCGATTGATAAACAATCCGCTGGAACTTGAGCGAAGATTAGCAGAGTTAACAACGCTAGGAATAACAAATATTATAAAAAATTTATCAGGAGATATAAAAGATATCAAAGAGGAGCAATAAAGAGTTGGTGAGCTTACTGTAAAGTTTGTCGAAGTTGGAGATCAAAGATTTTATTTTACAAAAAGAGCAAATGATGAGATAAAAGGTATTGAATATGATGATTTTTTTAAGGAATGAAAATATAAGGGGTATTGATGATATAAGCAAGTGGACTGATGTAGAATATCAAACATTACTCGATAGATTAGATGTAATATTTAAAGACGGAGCTGCTGCTAAAGATGAATTAAACACGGTTACAGAGATTGATAATATGATTCCACTTAATGAAAGAATGAGAAACGGTGTTATTGCTCTCACGTTTAAAAAAAACAGCAGAAAATAGTAGAATAAAACCTTTTGGTAAAGGGTGGAGTTTTAAAAGGAAATTTTGTACTTTTGATAAAACTCGTGTAGAGAGAAGTAGAGAAGTAAGAACAGGAACTGGTGTAAAGGTATTTACATCAACTACTGAAATGATAGGTAGATTAATGTTATTAATATCATCAAAGGAAACTGGGAATGTTAGTGTTGAACTTGATAATGAAATCATTGACATACTTGATCATTTAAGATCGAGTGAATTATTAACACTGACGAATATGAAACTTTACACCGCGACGTAATCGCGGCGACTTAATTTTGTAAAATGATATAATATTAAAGGAATGCAAACAACATTATTACTAAATTCTAGTGAGTCTGCGATAGATAGCGCAAAGTGTTCAGTAAATTATTTTCCACCTATCCATCTAGATCCTACAAAACAATATGAAATTGGATTAATTTCTTGTACCTGCTGGAATGCTATGCCTAACGTGAAAAATGATGTTAACGATGAAATGTATTTTACTATGAATACAACATCTCCAATATCTACAACAAAAAAAAAAATAAAAATTCCGCAAGGAGCTTATAATATTACTGATCTAAACAAGACAATCAAAGAGCTCATCACAAAAGCTGACGGTGTGGCTGATAATTTTGAATTGGCAGCAAATTATAACACATTGCGAACTAGGATAACTTTGAAAAATATAGTAATCAGTCTTGAACCAAGAGAAAGAAGTATTGCACAACTGTTAGGATTTACTGAAAAAACGTACACTGCACTTGATCAGTCTATTACATATGACAGTGAACTGCCAGTAAATATAACAGAAGTAAATACAATATTAGTAAATTTCTCTATTGCTTCTGGCTCTTATACATCAAAAGGTAGCAAAGGTCACACGATTTACTGTTTCTCACCTGAAGTTCCGCCAGGTTCTCTCATGCAAATAACTCCATGAGATATTATCTATTATCCTTTAAATGTTGAAAATCAAATATCAAGTATAATAATGCAGTTGACAGATCAGTCAGGAAAACAGTTGGAATTGAATAATGAAGTTGTAACTTATTATTTACATCTACGTGAGCAAAAGTAAAAATTATGCAACATCAAATATAATGAAACAAAGAAAAAAAGTTTATCGAAGAAAAATAGTAGGATGAAGCAGCAGGGAGGGTGAACCCTACAAATTTTTGCGACAAATTCGATTAAAGCCTCAGAATGCCAAATGGAGCCTTCCTACGAAATCTCATATTTTAACCAAAAAAAAATTAAAGGCCCCATTTTACAAATGGAGCCTTAGCGATTTTGTCGCAAATACATTGTCATAACCACCCTCAAATTGCTGCCATCTACGTCTACAAACTTTTGCGACAAAATCGATTAAAGCCTCAGAATGCCAAATGGAGCCTTCCTACGAAATCTCATATTTTAACCAAAAAAAAATTAAAGACCCCATTTTACAAATGGAGCCTTAGCGATTTTGTCGCAAATACATTGTCATAACCACCCTCAAATTGCTGCCATCTACGGTCGCAAATATGTTGTCATTTCACCCTCCCTGCTGCTGATTAATGCAAATTATTTAACCAAATATTTGATCAAGTCCAATACGATATCGTGACCGAGGGTCGTGTAAATTTATTGTTATAAATCCATATGGGACAGACTGAGCATGATTAAAGTAATTTTTAAATCCATTGAAGTCCATATCGGAACACCATGTTTGCCAAATATTTCGTAGCGTATGTGTATCAACGCCATTGAATACAGCAAGAATATTACAGTTATCGCGAATCACTTTTGGAATTTGAGTATATCGTTGAGTGACATATATCACGTCGGTGTTTTTATGCCTACCTCGGGAAAATATTCTAGCAGGGTTCTTTTGATTATCTAACATTACATCATCGTACACTACAAGTTTGTTTAAGTCTCCATCGAGATCTTCTACTGATGGTGCATCATCAATATCTGTTATAAAATCAATTACACTTTCACCTTTAAGTTCTGATGCATTTTCATTAAAATCTTTTAGCACTTCATAGCACCGTTGATCATCTACGGATGGGGCAACTAAATATAATTTATCCCATTTCATAAATCGCACTATCAAATTAAGCAGTAATTGTGTTTTGCCTGATCCAGATGGTCCGATTATAATGGCACGGACAGAATTCGGAAGCGCTGCGTGGTGTTTTACCGGTTCTCTTCTTTTAGTCGCTGAAAAATCAATTATATTCATAACTCTATATATAAATTATGGATCTATATTGTGTTAAGTGTAAACAGCGTACTGATACAACCGATCAGACAACCATTACAACTAAAAACAATAGACTAGCGCTTACTGGTAAGTGTGTAACATGTGGTACAAAAAAATTTCGATTTTTAAAAAAAAGCAACTCGGAGGTGATATTGCCGCAAAACTTGGAAAACTCCCCGGAACCCCATGGGCAAAATACCCCGGAGAAAAACACCTTCCAGGATATAGCTACTGTGGTCCCGGAACGAGATTAGATATCAGACTTGATGATCAAAATCAGCTCCGGCCTGGTGAGTATCCGATAAATGCTATTGATAAGGCATGTCATGCTCATGATGTTGCATATAAAAGCAATAATTTGCAACAAAGACATATCGCGGATGTAAAATTAATTCATGCGTTAAATGCTATTCCCGATAAATCCTTCAAAGAAAAATTGGCTTCATGGTTGGTCAAATCAGCTATGAAAGGCAAATTGGTGTTAGGTGCTGGTAATTGAAAACACCAGTGTTTTTTTATAGTATGGAATCTATTTATTATTCTCCGAAAGGATACTGGAAGGGTAAAGCAGCAATCAGTAAACTCGCTAACGCTGCAAAAGTGAAAAAATCCACTGCAAAAGATTGGTTATCCAAACAGGCTATATGGCAAATTTATCTACCACCGCCTAAACAAATTAATTATTCTCATTTTGATGTTACCGTACCCAATGAAGTTCATCAGGCTGATTTATTGTTTTTACCACATGACCATGGTTACAAATACGCGCTAACTGTAGTTGATATTGCGAGTCGATTTAAACAAGCAGAACCATTGAAAACAAAGTCAGCTTCTGAAGTCGCTTCTGCATTTGAAAGGATTTATCGACGAGGTCCTCTAAGATGGCCAAATCTATTACAAGTTGATCCTGGCAAAGAGTTTCAAGGTGCTGTTCTATCAACAATGAAAACTCATAATGTTACAATACGACGGGGACATACTGCGTTACATCGTGATCAGGCAATTGTAGAACGATTTAATAGAACTCTTGCAGAACGGTTATTTGGATATCAATATGCAAAAGAATTCATCCAAGAAAAACGATCTCGTGAATGGGTCCAAAGGTTACCGAGTGTAGTTGCAGCGTTAAATAACGAGATTACTCGAACTATTAATATGAAACCAAATATTGCAATAAAAAAAGAATATATTCCCGAACAACCACAGCGGGTTAGCACTCAGCCACTTCTCGGTGATGTTACTGTGAGATATTTATACGAACCAGGAGAGCTTGAAGGCGGTAAAAGAAGAGCTACTGATCCTATATGGAGTGTTACTACGCATAAAGTTTCAACCATAACGCGATCATCTGGTAGACCTCCAATCTACAGATTGGATTCAACTGCACCTTAGCGTGGTTTTACACGCAAACAACTACAAGTTATTCCGGACGATACTCAATTACCGCCACATGGTCTTAACTAGCTCCGTTTCGTCTATTACACTCAAGACAGGTCAACATCACATTGTTTCTGACATGACCAAGGCTGTTATTTTTTCTGTCTACGTTGAATTGTCGAGGGTCTTTATCCGAATACTGCCAGTGCATTATACAATTGCAACTGGCGCAGTGATTATTCTGTTGTTCTTTTAATGCGATTATTACTTCAGCATCAATATCAAATTCTCGTTGTTTTTTTTGTCCTGCTGTTTGTAACCAGAGAGTTTTTTTATTAATGATGCTAATATCAGTGTTGTCATCGTTTGCATTAAAATCATCATCGAAAACAATCCTTCGTAGTTGATTTATTCGTCGTACTCTGGACACTGCGAGATAGACTAAATTTGACCATTCAATGCGATTATCAACTATCCAGACAATTGTATCCGTGATGGTCAATCCTTGTGACGAGTGTATTGTTGTTACATAACCAAGCGTCCATGGTGACTTATCAGCGCATAATGCATCTTCTACAGTATTGATATCAACTAGCACAATATCATTTAACACTAGAATCTGTTTCTCCGTCTGGCCTGGAATTTCAACTTCAATATTCTGCTTTCGTGTATCCAATGGTCTATAACACAACGGCACTGGAAACGTTGGGACTTTTTTCTTGTGTAGCTCAAACAACTTTTTCTGAAGTGCGTCTCTGACTATCTTTCTACTTGCTACTACAAAATCATTTGGTTTCCATGTTTCCCAAAAATCATTCATAGGCGTTTCAGAAATTATTTCACGCGCTACTTGACATTGAATTCTATCGTGTTGTAATCTAATTAGTTTTTTAAACTCACGTAACTGCTCATTGAGTGCTCTATAGTCAGTATCAATTTCTTCGTAATAATCAACAAATCCTTTTAACCAATTATGTGGACTTCTACCAACAAATGGTGGTGGTTGACCATGATCGCCGCACAATATAACTTTTGTATCATTTTGCAATAACCAATCAAGAAACATTTTTAATACATCTTCTGAAACAGTACATGCTTCATCCCAAATAATAACCGCTGGAATAAATTTCTCACCCATTCGCTCAGGAGTCCAAGCATCACCCTTGTATCGAAAAAAACTATGATACGTGCAAGCTTCAACATTTCGTTGTTTGATCTCTCTCGCTAGTCTATGGGTTGGTGTGAGTACAATCATAGACGTTCTCTCTCGATATAATTCTATCGCACGTGCTGTTTTTCCAGATCCACCACAACCGTTTAAATAAACTGTTTTATATCTACAAATTGGATCTGATATCGGTGGTGCTCTAGACATAGATTTTTCACTGATAGAATTATCGTTCTTCAGGTAACTGCTTTTAATCTCAACGTCTGCTGATTCGGAATAATCGCATTGTATTTCATGTTTAATTCGCCATGTTCCCCAAGTCTCTTCGCTATTAGTAAATTTAGTTATCTCTTTGATATATTTTTTATCGACATACATTGAATCAATTGCAACTCTGACTGCTATACTAGGAAATCTATTTATCATTGCAAATAAATTGATAGATGCATAACCCAGCATAGAAGCTCTCAAATGTAGATATGCAGAGCTTTCTCCATCACTGTAAGTAACAATTCTACCTAACTTTGTTTTATTGGACAAAATGGCTGCTTTACAATTTGCGTATCTATTTTTCTCTACTGCATCTTTAATAACGAAGTCGTATTCGGCATCATCTATAATCAATCGTGAGGATTGTCTTTTAAAGTTGAATTTTTTTCCACCTTGTGTAAATTTACCGATTATTCTTCGGCCGAGATCCTTTGCTTCACTATTTCGTTGATTAAATATCTTTTTTGACCATTCAATGATGTACTCTTCGTCAGCATCAATATGTTTTCTAGACTTATCGATTATACTATCAAGACATTCTGGTTCTGGTAACCAGACATTAGTTTGTTTTTGATATGAGATAATCGCTTCGCTGACAATCAACGAAACTAACACTTTACAATCAATCATATATCGCAATAACACTATTGGTAACCACATCCTTTCAGCCATGTGTCTACCAATCCAAACATAACAACACGGATGAAGTCCTTCAGCGAATTCAAATGATACTACGCAAGCAAAACCGGTAAAATCAAAATCAGGCAGTGGTCCATTAATAGCAACGCGAGTCATTTCATGTGTGGGATGTCCAAACCGTTTAAAATACTCACCAGCGAATCCATATCCTAGAAAACTTCCTGGATAACAGGCAACGATATCAACTGATATCATACTTTCACGATTGTATTTAACGTTCCATAGACCGCCATGATAATATTCCAAACAGCTGGATTGAACATCCTGTAAAAACTCTTTTTGTGTTGGTTTCCAATTATTTTTCTTTCTTGCAAAATGAGCTGCAACTGATGGAATTGTAAAACAATTTGTAAGTAACTGTTCGTAATCTTCGGATTTTTCATTAAAAACGCTAGCGTTTTCACTGAGACTTATTGCTAGATTTTTCATCCTATTATGTAGACTTTCAGTACGATATAATTCACCGTTAGGTTTCACAAATTGATTGAATTGACATTCTTCATCTTCAAAACTATGAAGTAGCCATACTGATACAGGGTCGTTTTTACACAAACTAGCAATAGCATCGAATAATCTTTCTTCAGTGAGAATGCCATCCTTGGTGAATTCTTCTGGGATATACTTCACTGTTCTGTCTCGCGGGAATATTGTAACCGCGGATGTCCATGCGTGCTTGTTATGATCAATAATTTTGATTGGAGCTCCGTTTTTATTGTATTTCGATTCGTATAATACTTCGCCAGTTATCGTTAAAACGGTTATCGGAAATCTCAACGACTTTTCCAATCTAGCTATATCGGAAATAGTTGCTCCGTTCTCTTTTACTGTTAGCTCCCATTTATCTATTTTTTATGTCTTAGATCGGTTAATTTATTCCCACGGAGTGCATTTGTAAAGTGTTCTAAGACTCTTTGTGCCACACAGTTGAGTGGCTTTTCCACTGATGTTGACTGTTTCATTGGTGCTAGTTTTCCAATGTCAGGGTTATTTAACGGATACATCCCATAAACGATTGCTGTTTCTGGATACGCTTTTTCATAGTATGGTTTATCAATTCCAGTTAACAGCCCTGGTCTGGAATCACGGCTAACAACGACTGTTGTCCTATCTTTGAGAATTGGTTCAAACTTGTCTCTTATAACCCATTCGCCCGATTCTAAATTGATAATGAATTTCACTCTGAGAAAATACCGTTTATTGCCAAGTTGTGATAGTATCATAGCTGCTGTTTCATCATTCATTCTAGCATCAACAACACCATCAATTTTAAATGTTGACCAGGTGTGTGATGCACCGTCCTGTTTAAACTCTTGAACACAATCTCGTATTTTTCTAATCAGACTTCTATTATTTATTCTCTCTTTTGGTACATCTTCGAGAGTTCTATCAAGATTGAATTTAATATTTTTCCAAGGCTTGATTGCCGATAATCTCTTGAATTCTTCATTCATATAAATAAGACAAGTATTTAAATAGAAAAGTTTGTTTATATATAATGAATCACTGCAAATGGCTTATGATTGGATCAGTAACCCCATGCAATAAATCGTGTAGAGGTGAATTCTGTGGATATCACTTACAGAGTGTCAGAAATAATTCGACAGGCCCGTCCCCATGCATAAATTGTGGGGTGGGTGTGAGAGGAAAATCACAATTATGTATCAATTGTGGGGGTAAGCGGTTTAGAGAATTAAAACGTTATTATGATAAACGAATAAAAAACGCTATCATTGACCCTAACCATGACTCTCTCAAAGACAAAATCATAAAACCCCTCAAGACTACATTAATAGATTTATAATTAAAGCAAATGATGAATTAGACAAATAGTATTATTATATATAAATGGAGCAAGAATTCAGACCACATCCAATACTCGTTAATTATGAAATATCTCGTAATGGTGTTGTTAGACACTGTAGACTAAAGAAACCCGTGGGATATGTTAATAGTCAAGGATACTTGAAATTTACTGCTGGAGGAAAGGGATATTTCTGTCATAGGGCAGTCTTTGAGTGTTATATGGGACCGATTAAAGATGGCTGTGTTATTGATCACATTGATTCTAATATTCAAAATAATTCTCTTGAAAATTTACAGTGTATTTCTCAAAGAGAGAATATAAAAAAAGGAAAGACAGGGACTTGTAAGTCAGTTGGAAAGAGACCAGTACAGTCATTTGATACAACGACGAATGAAGAAAGAGTTTTTCATTCAATGAATGCTGCGGGAAAATATTTTGGAATATGTATTCCTTCAGTACGAAAAGTTGCTGAAGGGATTTATCAAACAGCTATCTCAAAGAAAAATGGACATAGAATAAAGTTTTCCTATTTACAAGATAACTCTCAATAATTACTATTTGTTCCGTATTTCCCCTCATTACTACTGATCGTCACGTGACTATCCTACTTTCGATATTGATTCCCGGATATGTAGTTCGTGCGCACATGTGAAATTGGATTGAATTAATGATGTGTGTGATCTCATGTACGTATTTAATGGTTATACGTATCAGGTATGTACGGATTTTGATTTTGTGTTATTATTTCTTGTTTCTAAAGACTGTATTGAGAACAGCAGTTAGGGTTTTGTTGGAAAAACCTGTAGGTAGACAATTTGATAGAGTTATGTATGGCCGAGGTCAGGGTTCTATTAATAGATTTTTTAAAAATCCCAATTACAAAGACAGCATTAACAGCGCTGTTTAGATTTTGTGTGAAAATGAAATTACTTTATAATTACAAATTAAAATAGATTGTATGTGAGGTCAGGGTAGTAAAACGCGCTACATGTAGTTTAGTTTTTTTAGTGTGGCTACGTGTAATAAAATTCAGAAAAATATCATTCTCGATTCAAGAAATAGCAAGTCCTGAATTGACAGGGATCCCCATTACGGAGTTATCTTGTCATGTAAATCCATTATTACTACGATTATTTAATCGTAATATTATAGAAATTAAAAAAAAATTGCTATTATTTAACAGTTGTATTTCTTGTTTTAATGTTTTATTTAAATACTTAGCTTCCATTGAAATTACTACACAGTATTCATTATGAAATGCTAGAAAAATAAATACACACCTACACATTGACACTGCAGTATTAGTTCACCTTATATATAATATGAGTCGTAATAAGTTTGGGGCTTTAAACGAAGCCCAATACTGCCAATCAAAACTCCCACGCCATTGACATGGTGTGGTTGAATTTTTTCAACTGCAACCAGGGTTAATTTCTTGGGTTGCTTTTGATTGGCAGATTGGGTGTAGGCCGCCCCGTCGTTTCATGTTTGTATCGTCCTGTACTGTCCCTATCATACCATCCTATCATATAACCATCCTATCATTTCATTGTATATATAACCATCCTATCATTTCATTGTATATATAACCATCCTATATAATCGCATTGTATATATAACCATCCTATATGTAATGTACTGTCCCTAGTATATATATATATATATATATATATATATATATATATATATATATATATATATATATATATATATAATCGCATTGTAAATATTCATTCATTGAATCGCATTGTAAATATTCATTCATTGTAAATATTCATTCATTGTAAATATTCATTCATTGAATCGCATTGTATATATGTAATGTACTGTCCCCCCCACAACATATCTTCCGGAAGAAATAATATAGCATTTGTTACGTTAGAGCTTCCAATTGGGAGATCTATGTTTGTGGCCCTTGGGCTTATATAATGCGAAGGCACTAAATGAGTTCCAAGAATGTGCTGTCCCCCCTCTGGGCCTCTTTGACGTCGTTTGGCGCGAAAGAGGTTCCAAATGAGGCTTTATGTTATATGTTCAGTGTTTGTAAAGAAATCACTTGGATTTCACGTCTAATACCCAATATAACCCGCCCTTGAACTCGATTGGGGGGTTAGGGTATTGTATAAGTCTTTAATGTATGTGCCCTTTCTTGCCTCGAAACTCGAATGAGGAAGAGACGGGCATTGTATATGTTTTTTTTTTTGTATATAAAAATATTTTAAAGATAAGAAAATACATTAGTAATAATATTCAATAAATGGAATTTCAAGATATTACATCTATCATCACAGAAATATCAAATTTAAGAAATCAAGGAATCGTACTCTCTGAATTTTTGAATGAAGACAGACTTTTGAATGAATTTGAACAAATTGATATACAATTGAAACATGGAAGATATGTTCTACCTAAAATGTATTCACTGATAAAAAGAATCCAAAAAGCGGTTAATGCTTCTTTGTATAACAATGATATTAATTTATTCATTCGGCTATTTAGTATAGTTGAAGCCATTAGAAAGAAACTCGGGGAACAGTACCAAGTTCGGTCAGAGATTGCTTTGAAAGTGTAATCTATAAGACGTTTGATTGATGCAAGTATTGAAACCGACAATTGAAAAATCGTTAGCATTTCCAATAATGACATCAGAAGCATTAACTACCAGACTAGCCCGTGAGAGGTTAGCATTACTGAAAGAGTTTATACCAATTCGAGATAACGTGCGAGATAAACTACAACTTAGACAGCAAGCGCAGACTGACTTTTCTATTGGAAGCGAACAACTTTTTGCCCCTGTAACTAAAGCCACTAAAGATATGAAACTTGCAACAGAACGTGCTATATACGGCGACATCCCTAAAGAGGGAGCAGTACCTATTATTGATGTATTAGGAAAGATTGCTACAGAAACTGAAAAAACTCACGAGGGAATAAAACAGCTTTCAGGTGAGTTACAAACTCAGCGAGAAATACAACAAATGGGTAATATTGATATTGATACTGATGATAACCCCGTTGAAGATACTAGTGATTCTATTGAAAAAGTTTCCACTAAAAAAAGTGTTCCTTTTAACGAGAAATTCACTGATAAAGCTATAGAAGTAATCAAACAATTTCAATTGCTGAAAACTAAAGAAGACTATGCGTTATTTGGAGACTTTGCTGTAAAAAGTTATGATAACAGGGAGGATTTTTTAAAAGACGAGTATAAAAAAAACATAATAAACAAAAATCAATGGGTGGATTGGATATATAAAATTAATAAAGAAATCACCGGAAATTTAAAAAAGAATACATTGGAATACAGAGCTTTTAAAATAGGAGTTGATTCGTATGGTTTAGAACAACAACGAAAAGAAGAACAACAAAGTCGAAGTCGAGGTCGAGGACGAGGACGAGGTCGAGGTCGAAGTCGAGGTCGAGGTCGAGGTCGAGGTCAAGGTCGACAATCTCCAGAAATTCAAAACGTTTCCGAACCAGCTCTAGAAATTCAAAACGTTTCCGAACCAGAAAGTACTTCAGGAGAGGGTTATGGAAGTTCTCATCATGATTCTCATATGTGTCCTAGTAATATCATTAATGATATATCACGACTTGAGGTTCTTATGGGAGGTAAGCGAGCTGGGAATAACTCAGTCGAAATAACTAATGAAGCATTTGATATTTGCAGACGATTATTCCAAGGTGGGATAATTGATATTCATACGTATCGAGAACTCTTGGATGAGTTAATGGACGGAATTCCGGGGGAATTTAGTGGTTATTATAGCGATTGAAATTGTATTTAGAAATTACAAAGTCATTTCAAATAAGATGATAGTACACTATAATCACAATAAACCAACAAACGTGTATGTGGTAAACTCAAGATTGCCCGTTTATAAGGCATACTATGGAGACGGCCTTGGAAATACCATAGCGGGTTTATTCACAAGAACAGCCCCAAAAGTAGCACCAATTGCTAAACAATTAGCGATGAAAGCCATTGATGTTATTCGTAATAAGGGAATTAACGCTGTTGGAGATCTTGCAGGAACGGCCTTTTCTACCGCAAAGAATAGAATAACGTCATTGGTGAAATCTAGATTCGGACGAAAACCACCACCACCGCTACCTTCAACAACAATGATGCCTGCAAATGTCAGTAAAGTGATAAATAACGCAGTGGAACAAAAACTAGCATCATTAGCAATGACTTCACCAGATAGTAGTAATATTGCAAGTATGATAGCGGGAAGCGGTCTTGGAGGAAATCGAAAAAGAAAATGATTTAGAAAAACGATACGTTTTAATATAAATGGCATTTTAAAAAATTGCTGATCCAGCGTTTGATATGGCAGCGCCGGTGAATAAAGATGATTCTAAAGTTAACTATCAGTATTATGCCTATCCTGCAAGAGAGCCTAATCAGCGGGGGAGAGTTGAACTTCAAGTTCAAGATACAAGTAGATACTTTTTGCCGTGTGAGGCATTTATTGAAGTAGAAGGAGAGCTTGTAACAAATGTTGCAGCTAATACACCATATGGGGATGACCAAAATATCCGAGTTGGTTTCGTAAATAATGGCATTATGGCGCTATTTAACAGTGCAAGATATATCATTGATGGAAAAGAAATTGAATCAATAGAACAAAATGTTGATATTGCAACAACAATAATCGGACTTGCGAGATATTCTGATGATTATACAAGGTCGGCTGGTCCGTCTATGATGTTTGCTAAGGATACTTCTGAACATGCTGACCATATTCAGTTTATTAAAGTACGAACTGCGCAAGCTACTGCAGAAGCTGATCAACAACTCGCAGCTAATCTAGACCGTGAAGCCCAACCAGGCGCTCAATTCGACATTTTAAAAAGGGTCAATGGTAATTTCAATCTAGGATTTGCAACACGAAATGGAACATTAAAAGGACAACATCGACGGTTTTCATGTGCAATTCCGTTACATCATATATTCGGATTCTGTAGAAATGTCAGAAAAGTCATCTATGGAGCAAAGCATACAGTCGTGTTAGTGCGAAAGGAGAATGACAATGATGCAATCTGGCGTGCTAATGGTGTTGATGATGGTAAAGTCATTTTAAATAAATTGGTTCTATGGATACCCGTCTTGACTCCAGCAGTTACAATAGAGCAAGAATTACTATCGTTTATGGACACAGGTGAAAAATCATTGCTAAGTTGGCTAACAACAACGACTGATACGAAGCAGGATAATGTAAATGGCACATTTACATGGCACTTAGCATCAAAACAAGGTGTTTCAGCTCCACGTCATATCTTTATAGCGTTACAGGATGCAAATCGAGTGGGTCGTCAATTATCTAGTCATATGATATTTGATAAATTAGGGGTAAGTGAAGTTTCGTTGAGAATAAACGGACAACAAGAGCCAGCAGAGATTGTACAGCTTAATTATGAAAACAACAACATAGCTCGTGTATATCATAGAATATTGTCGTATATGGGTCGTGATCAAAATGTTGATACTGGTTTGCAAATATCGCAAATTGATTTTGAAAAACACTATCCGATTTATTACTTTTCATTGGAACATCTTGACATGATGAGACAATCTGTTGTTGATATATACTTCCAAGCTCGGGTACAACGCCCTGCTGGTATAGCCGATTATAGAGCAGTTGCTGTCATTCTCAGTGATAAATCAATGTTGTTAGAAGGAGTTGGCGGACGAATGAGACTTATTGATGCACCAGTGGAAAACATGTAATGTTTTCAAAAATCTTTGATTTTCCAAACATGTAGTTAGGATTTTCGCAATAAGATCAATTGAAAGTGTAAATTACATTTTAGAATAGAATGACATATAGTATTGTTAATGTCCAGTTGACTGATGGTCAGTTCAAGAAATTGAAATCAAAGTCTGCTAAAGAATGTGGAACTACAATAACGCTGAAACCCACTCAAATGTCCGGTGACGCACATAAATTATCACTGACAGATCGTCAAATAAAACATTTCAATGATGCGCTAAAGAACAAACGAGGAGTTCAAATTGATTTTTCGAAAGCAGCAATCGCCAATATGATAAAATCAGTTGGAATATTCCCGCTGTTAGCTGCTATTCCAGCATTGATTGCAGCGGCTGCCTCAGCGGTTGCGAAGGCGGCAGCGTTAGGAGCCGTTGGTACTGCTGCAGGAATGGCCCTGAAAAAAGCTACTGGGAAAGGCTATAAAAAAAAGGAAAGGGTCTAAGACTACCAGGAACTCCACACAATTGGTACAAGGGCACGGGCCTAAGAATACCAGGAACGGCTTATTAGTGGAAAAATCCCTAGGATTTTCACCAATGTCCAATTTTGATTTAATTGATGCTGTAAAATCATTATCAATAAAAAACTTTAGAGGAGTTTTCATGAGAGATCAATTACCGTCAAAACCAATGAAAAATGAAACGGGTATTATCAATCTCGATAACAGCAGCGGAAAAGGAACTCATTGGGTCGCATATGCAATTGATCCACGTGGAATTGTCTATTTTGATTCATATGGATTAGCTCCACCAAAAGAATTTATGCGATATGTATCCACAATAACAAAGTCATCTCCAATTTTTTATTCCACGCTACCAACACAACAGTTAAATGATCCACCGATATGCGGTCGTGAAGTATTAAATGTTCTTGCAGAGATATCTAAATTTCCAAGGAAACCACCACAAGTTGTTGTTAATGAATATACTAGCAGGCAATGGCAAAAACGATAGCGTTATGATTTAGAAAAACGTAGCGTTTTCGTATAATGATTGATATTTAGGGACGACCTTTATCAGAATAAAAAAAAACAGAAACCGATAGTAAATTCGCTGTGGAAAGTGTAAAAAAAAATAATCGAAGATGAAATCGCCGAGACATTAAATTTGTCAAGTGTAGATCCTGGGGAAATAGTTGTGTTTCAAGATCGCCAGGGCAAATTGAAATCTAGTAATGTTTCATTGGATGATGTCTTAATACGAAGACGTGACGTCGTTGAAGATACAATAGCGTTATATTCAAATGATGGAAAACTCAAACCAGGTGTACTTGTTTCTACAATCACAGATGCATTAAAAAATTTAAATGAAGAACTTGAAAAACATATAACAGCATATACTTCCCTTCGTAGAAATATTATATTGCTCCAAAAATGTTTTTTGTTTAATGTTATAGATGTTTTTAGCAAATACGCTTTCAGTGTACCTGTTTCGGATAAGACAGGAACTTCAATGACTTATGCGCTAAAACAAATAATAATGAGTACAGAAAGAAAACCAAACAAAATCTGGACTGATCACGGATCCGAGTTCTTTAACAAAAAGTTTGAACAGTTTCTAGAACAAAATAATATAAAAAGGTATGTTACAGGAAACGAAGGTAAAAGCGTTGTTGTTGAGAGATTTAATCGCACGCTAAACGAGAAATTACACAAACATATGACAGCTAAAAACACCAACAGGTACATCGATGACCTTTCTCAAATCGTAGGTGAATATAATAACACGAAACATCGAACCATCAAAATGACACATAAAAAAGCTATTAAAAATCCAATATTAGCAAATGAAAACATGTACCGCAGACATAAATTTAAGGTTGGTGATAAAGTTAGAATTTCTTTGACAAAAAAGGTATTTGCAAAAGGATTTATTCCAAACTGGAGCGAAGAAGTATTTGTAGTTGATAAGGTACTTTTCACAATACCTGTAACATACGTTTTAAAAGATCTGGCAGGGGAACCGATCGTAGGTAGTTTTTATGAACAAGAACTACCAAAAACTGAGCAGGTTGTTTTTGTTATCGAAGAAATTAAATTTGAAAACAGGAATTTTTAAATGGAACACGGACAAGTTAAAACTTCGCTCATCAATCGATAACACGTGTATTTAAATTTATCTCGAACAATTATATCAAAATTTTGCTAGGGGAATTTAAAACTTTCACAGCCCCTTTAAACCAAAAAAAATATACTAAACTCACAATTGATCTAGATCGGCCAAAGGTGTATTTTATCACAAAAAATATCCTCTAAACAAACTAGAAATGAAAGATTTGTTGAGTCCCGTCTCTGTGTGAGGGGTAAAGTAAAATTAGTATCTATATTCGGATAGGAAGTATTTTTAATATCAACAGTTGAAACTTTAATCTTTGGTAACGAGATATAAAATAATATCATTTTAAATTCTAAGCTGTTTAATTTTTCACCTTGTTAACTGAAACTTTCTAATGTACAGTTTAATTTTTATCCTGTTATCTGATAAAAAATTTGTGGTAAAACCTATTTGCCGTCTTAGAATAATCATATTCCACACTACGCTGTTCTAACAAATTCGTCACTTCTTTGACAGAGCTTATCGCATTCCAACACCTGTTGTTTGTCTGGTTACAAAATATATGTCTAACATAGTATAGAAATAGGGAAAGGAGGGTTTTGGGGGGGGGGGGGGAGGCGGTGTGGGTGGGTGGTGGTGGGCCAAAACCCTCATTTTCCTATTTTGGAAGAAGGGGTGGGGATAATTTAGGACTATAATTTATATTTGTTTGGGGGGTAAAAAAAAGTGAGCTAAAACCTCATTTAATTTCATACTTGTTTGGGGGGTAAAAAAATAAAGTGGCTGAAACCCTCATTTCCCTATACTACTGGCTAACACATGTTTGGCAATGGTTAGGGACTCCCTCCCCACTAGACAAGGGGACACACCTGATCTTATTTAGTTCATGGCTTTCTGTTGCTGCTGGTGTGGTTGGTTGCAAGGACAGGACGGAGAGGTACTTGACGGAGCTAAAAGTTACTTCAATATTGCCATAGAAAATATTACTTTCATTGCCAACTTTAAGGAGGTGGCCTGGGTAAGAAATAACAACAACAACGAGCCCTGGCTTGGATGGTCGGGTTCTGCGGCGTTACCTTCTCCTGGGGCGGGCTTTGGGCATTCTGTCTTATTAGGCGTAGATCTCTTAAGTGTCAACGGTCAATACTAAATTTAAGCGTAAGATAAACACCAAGCTCTGGGGTGTGACTGCCCCAGCACTGGGGAGCAAGAGCTCTGCCATCGTAGGGGGCCTATAGCCCTTTTTAAGGCTAAAACAGTAGTAAAGTATCTAGGTGCAAACGACGTTAAACATTCCCAAAGCAAGCAAGTCTTCGTCACCTGTTCTCGTCACAAAATGTCACCATTGTCTATCACCCAAAAAATATTGATACAGGCCTTTGGGAAAACGAAATATTACGAGAGTCAAGGGCTGCCGGAAGAGTCGTAATCTACGTCCAGAAGTCACCCGAAGTTGGGGAAGAGAAGATCCGTAAATGCCTTCTATGTTAACTGAATGGTGTTAACATAAAGCAAAGGCACATTTCAGGGCCACTCCGCTGCCCTTGAAAAGTTTGTCTATACATTTATAACTCTATACATGTTTCTATGTCTTTTTATCATTTGTCCCTAAGGGTTTCGTGTATTTAAGTCGGCCCCTTGTCGCAATGTTCGGCCCATTGAGATCTTGCAGCATGGTTGCCAGTGTCAAGTACCGGATTGAATTCCCTTGTTTGTCCCTATACAGGCCAAATATTCCAATGTTATTTTAGTCCCATTATACAAATAATGCCGGTCCTGTGTTCCCATGTTGAAATCCGATTGGCCCCACAAGTACATCCTTACTTTTTTACATAAAGTCCATTGTCCCTAAGTTCTCCATACATTACTAACCTAGAGAGTTCAAATTTGTAGTGCCGTCCGAGAAATCAGCATGTTCATTACATATTTTTGGGATTGCATTAAACAAGCAGGAGAAGGGGTAATGGAGGGGTTTTCATGTACTGGTCATCTATTTAATTTACGAATGTAATCAAAAACCTGTTTAAAGGTGCAAAGGGTGGAGGCGCTCATGGGAAAACAATGCCAAATGGGAAAATACCCCCCCCCCCCATGATATGCGCCATGACCTTAAGTTATATTGTTTCAAGAAAGATATCTTTGTTAAAGTAGAACAGGATATCATTAAAAAAGTGAGCCGAAACAAAACCCCAAACCCGAATTGACCAGACTGAAAATACGGGAGGTTGTATCGTTGCTTACACTTACCTAAAATAATACAGGTACTGTTTTTAAAAGAAATTATTTAAAACACGTCCTAAGATAAATTTTAAGCACCGAAAGCAAAAAAGTTCGATTAAAGAACACAAAAACAAAGAGTTTAACAAAGGATAAGATTACGAAAACAAAAATTTTTATCACATAAAATTTTTAATTGTTTTTACAATTTTATAACAAAAATAAATTTTCATAGATAAAATATTTTGCAAAAAAAATAGGACCTTAACATTGGTTTTTAAAACATTAGAAATAGTTAATAGTTTATGTAGTGTGGAAATTAAATTTTTGCTATGAAACACATAATGACATAAATTGATTTCTGCTCTATTTGGAAAACAGTTTGCTTTAATTTTGCACACAAGCTGAACTAACGATGTATCTAAATTAGCTCAGTTTTTTTTTTGGGTGATGCTATAAACGACCCCCAACATGGCTGGGCAACTTGGACTATATCTAGGACGTCGATTCTTTGCAGAGTACCGGTGTTTTCTGGACTTTCTCGATCATCTTCTTACTATCCAATAAATGAGTCATTGTTTGTTTAACGGAAGAACAAAAACAGGTATAACCAATAGGAGAGAATTAGATCAACTCCTTTTTTAAATATTAAAATAAATCGTGAAGTAGATCCAAGGGCGACTTTCGTTTGGCCAGGTGCTACATATACGAGTTTTGAGAATATCACCTAAACGTCATGAACACGTTAACTACTTAACTAAGTATGTTCACAATAGCAAAATTCGCGCAAGAGCAACTCCACCCTACCTCAACCCCTCAACAAAGCAAACCACCCCCCAATAAATAAACGTAAAACAGAAACTGGCGCGTTAATGTTCGCATGTTTCGGATATCTACTGTCATTGCCCATTCCCGAAACAGGTTCTGTGGAAATTGTCAAGATGACAATAAAGTTCATGTCTGTTAACAAGGTTCAGGACATTAGCTAGTACTAATATTAGTACCTTAGTCCTACCTGGTGGACACAGTACTAACATGAGTCAATGTGTGTTACTGGAGCAGCTGGGTGTGATTCACACCCAGCTCTTTTATAGCCTAATATTAAAATTCTGAACATGTTGTTTGATATATTATGAAATTAATTGAATACTGAAATAATCACAAATCATTGTAGAAATAGTGGTAAAATCTCTTCTACCTTTCTTATCCAATATTTTTATTTTGATCGTCTGCCATATTAGTTCAAATAATGCCTGTTACGATATACAGTAAATAGATTTACTGAGAGCATATTTAGATTAACACCGTACTATCAATGTTTACTGTGTACTACGTCATCAATAGCAGATAAAGAGAGATACCACATGATAAAGAGAGATACCACAAAGGGATCATTACAAAAGTGGTGGAACCTACTGACTGGATTAGTAGTATGGTAGTTGTAAGAAGAAAAAATAAGCTCAGGGTGTGTTTGGATCCTAAAGATCTTAACAAAGCCATAAAGTATGCCAAGTACATGATGCCGACAATTGATGACATTCTTCCTAAAGTGTCAAAAGCCAAAGTATTTACAGTTCTTGATGCAAAGGATGGATTCTGGCAAGTAAAACTTGAAGAAAAAAGTAGCTACCTTACAACATTCTGGACTCCATTTGGCCGATATAGGTAGTTACGTCTCCCGTTTGGAATTTCGTCTGCACCAGAGGAATTTCAGCGCAGACAACACAATGCTTTAGGAGGGCTACAAGGCACTGAAGTTATAGTGGACGATATTTTGGTATATGGTCAAGGCAAACCATAAAAAGGAAAAAAACCCCTAAGCTCTTTGATTGTTCTTGTTTAGATCAGTAATATTATAAGCTCCTTGCGGAATTTTTAATTTTTTTTTTTGTTGTAGATATTGGAGTTGTTGTAATTCATAGTAAAATACATTTCATCGTTAACATCATTTTTCAACGTTAGGTATAGCATTCCAGCAAGTAACAAGAAAATTAATCCAATTTCATATTGTTTTGTAGGATCTAGTTGGATAGGTGGAATATAATTTACTGAAAAATTTGCGCTATCTATCGCAGACTCACTAGAGTTTAGTAATAATGTTGTTTGCATTCCTTTAATATTATATCATTTTACAAAATTAAGTCGCCGCGATTAAGTCGCGGTGTAAAGTTTCATATTCGTCAGATGTTAATAATTCACTCGATCTTAGATGATCAAGTATGTCAATGATTTCATTATCAAGTTCAACACACTAACATTCCCAGCTTCCTTTGATGATATTAATAACATTAATCTACTATCATTTCAGTAGTTGAAGTAAATTACTTTTACACCAGTTCCTGTTCTTACTTCTCTACTTTTCTCTACACGAGTTTTATCAAAAGTAAAAAATTTCCTTCTAACACTCCACCTTTTACCAAAAGGTTTTGATCTACTATTTTCTGCTGTTTTTTTAAACGTGAGAGCAATAACACCGTTTCTCATTCTTTCATAAAGTGGAATCATATTATCAATCTCTGTAACCGTGTTTAATTCATCTTTAGCAGCAGCTCCGTCTTTAAATATTACATCTAATCTATCGAGTAATGTTTGATATTCTACATCAGTCCACTTGCTTATATCATCAATACCCCTTATATTTTCATTCTTTAAAAAATCATCATATTCAATACCTTTTATCTCATCATTTGCTCTTTTTGTAAATAAAATCTTTGATCACCAACTTCCATAAACTTTACAGTAAGCTCACCAACTCTTTGTTGCTCCTCTTTGATATCTTTTATATCTCCTGATAAATTTTTTTTATAATATTTGTTATTCCTTGCGTTGTTAACTCTGCTAATCTTCGCTCAAGTTCCAGCGGATTGTTTATCAATCGATCTGTTTCAGCTTGTCTAGCCGCAGGATCAGCTATATTTGCTGTAAATGCCTCAATTAGTTTTCTTTTTTCTTCATCAGATCTAGTAACAAGTTTTGCAGCAGCTGCTTCCTGTTGTTCTTTAACAATTCCAACCAAGCCTTTTTCCTGCAGTTGTTTAAGTTCTTCTTCTGACAGTGTTTTAGTTTCAGGTTGTTTACCTAATAGTGCTTCAGTAACCGGCTTGAAAATTGTAGCTGTTGCTTCTGTAGCGGTTACTTGCCCACGTCGTGCTTGTTGTACTTTTTTGCTTAAGCGATGTCTGAGATTGAGCAAGTTTTTTTAGATCTTCTATGTGTTGTCTGTATCTTGCTCATTTGTCCATTATTATAATAATTATTATTATAATTATTATTTTATTATTATTTGCTAATTGATTATTATTATATTATAAATTTATAAAATTGAAACCCTTACTGTAAGTAAGTGTCAATACAACAGCGAAACATTTTAGTTGGATCATTTGTAAGTTTATCAATAAGAAAAAGTTTGTATTTATCTTTTGTAGCATTACGGTAAAGTTCAATAAACTTTTCTTTTGTCACGTCAACGCATTGTTCGCTTGCAATATTTCTAACGTCAACATTGTCCAGTCCTGGAAATAAAATAAAACAACCCGTATTTCGCCTAATAAATCTGTCAACATTATAAAATCCTTGAGCGAGATAAACAGAATTACACTGTTTGTTACGTGACAGTGAGAAATACGATCTTATTTTGTTTCATCTCCATGTTTTTTTAGCGGAATATCGTCAAAAACTACTATCTTATGTTCATCTGCATCAAGTTGATTAACTGGAATAAGATCTTCTGGCTGCCTAATTATAAAAAAAAATCTTCACCAGCCTTAAGTTCATCACGAAGTTTGTCATTATAATCGCTTAATAACTCATACTTATCTTGCTGTGGATTGATTGTGTAAATATAGACTCTATCGTAGTTAAAATTATCACCAAGAAGCAAGTTCATAAGCAAATTTGTTTTTCCTGATCCAGTTCGCCCAACAATAAGATAATGACAATCAGGAAGTTCTTTGTTATGTTTGTGTTTCACCAGCTTCTCTGTATCAAAGTTTAATATCGACGATTTTGCCATTTTGTATAATATTAAACTAGTGTTGATAATTTTATCTAAGACAGTAAATAATGAGTTACTATACAAAATTTGGAACACTATCAGAAGATTTATCCACAAAAGGTTACCAAGGTGACTTATCCAAATATGCAACTCTTGATCAGCTCAAAAATGAAATCAATAATTTACTAAATCTTACCAGTGTAGAACCAGATGAAGTCGTCATTTTCCAGGACAAAGAAGGACGATTAAAAACGAGTGATGTAAATACTGCCAGATGTACTTGTACGAATTCCTAATGCGGTTGATGATAATATCATGACTTTTAACAATCAAGGTAAGATACAGGATTCTGGTAGGTCAGTAAATGATTTTGATAAAAAAAAACTGGTGATTTATTTAATGGGAATATTGTTATGAACCAGAACAAGATTACAGATCTTGGAATCCAACTACAGATGGAGACGCTGCTGTAACTAAGAAATATGTCGATGATCAGGGACGTTCCAATCAGTAATGAAATACAGCGCTCAAAAAGAAATGAATTTTACCGGTCACGTAAAAACGTTTTTAAATTTTCGTAGAAACATAAACACGCTTAAAGATGAATTTTTTTGGAAATCCATCAATTGTTAACATTACACTCGCTAATATTAACACAAAACTCAATGATATAACACAAAACCCAATTATATCATTCGTGGAAGTCCTAATATTGACGAGACAACGACTCTGGTTAAAATTCCTCACAAACAGATTAAAAATATTGTGTATACTGTTGATACTGGTTATACTGGGTGGACACCAAAAAAATAATTCTATCAAATATATTGCAGAAGTTACCGGTGTGTATAGATTGTCAGTGCTTAGCAGTGCAAAGTTTAAAATATCTACCAAATATCTATTTCGTCATCCAAATGATGACTCATCTGGAGTATTATCTGTAATTAATAAAACAAAAATTCTGAAGAAGAATTTGTACTTGAACCAGTTGATAAAACTTTTAAATTAGCAGTTTTTCTCTGGTGTTTGGAATTTATAGCTGAACAACCAGCTCTTATTTTGGATTAACCAAACGTAGGACTATGTGAACTAATATTATAATGAAAAGAGTATAGTTGATTTCAATCATATTTCAAAAGATATTCCAAAACAAGATGTAGGACGCATTAATACAATACTATAAATATTATCATAAAAAAACTTTGGTGCGTGAAAAAATGTTACAAATTACTACAACAGATCCTTCGAGTAATATCTTATCTACCCTTGTTAATGACCAGTTCTGGTATAATTTCAAGTGGGGTATCATTAAATCCTTTTTTGTTAATCATATCCGCTATTGGTGTTTCACTTACAGCGGCGTGTAAAAAAGTAGAACCAAGACTTTTGATAAAGAAGCACGGTTGTTTAACATCAATTAAAACTTACAAGAAACTACTTGATCAGATCCGGTCTTACCTACGAGGAGTTAAATATAATATGGATGATTTATTACGTGAATTTCGTATTATTGACAAATGTTAACAGATATTCTACCAATGAGGGTTAGCAAGTATGAAAAAAAATATCACAAAAATATGAGTAACATAAAATTTTATCTAAACTTAAGATATATAACTAAAATAATATCATTTTCATTCTAATTTTAGTTTAATTTCCGCCTTGTTAACTGAAACGTTCTAATGCACAGTTTAATTTTCATCCTGTTATCTGATAAAAAATTTGTGGTAAAACCTATTTGCCGTCTTTAGAATAATCATATTCCACACATACGCTGTTCTAACAAATTCGTCACTTCTGTTGACAGAGCTTATGGCATTTCCAACACCTGTTTTTGTCTGGTTTACAAAATATCTGTCTACATAGTAGTAGTATAGGGAAATGAGGGGTTTGGCGGGGGTGGGGGAGGAGGTGTGGGAAGGGGGTGGTGGGCCAAAACTCTCATTTTCCTTTATACTTGTATAACGTGACGAATTTTGATGTCAGTTTAATGTTGCATAATTTACAGCAATAGGCAGAGTTTCAGTTAAACATATCTTCACATTACGTTTAGCAATATTTGTGACTCATAGCGTATTACGAAAACGGTTTGTACCTTAAATAAAAAATCAGTTGCATATCTTTTTACCCACACATTGTGATAAGTACTGTACATGTTTTCCTATATATATATATGTAATATTATATATATACAGGGGAACGTATTTTTATATATTTAATTATATATATTATATATATATATATATATTAATATGTATAACAATTTTACAAAATTCGCAAATTTCATATTTGCTAATACAAATCCAGTGTGTATTTTGGCACTCGTGACATATCGCCACGGTGCAAGATATGGAATACCACCCGTGCAACATTTGGTGTATAAGAACAAGGTACGAATTTAACAGGTTAAACAAAAATAGTGCATTACCTGCAGCCAATCCTAACTGTATTTAAGTACATTGTTGTTCCACATGAGGAATATTGCAAGTTGGATCAATCTAAAACTCTGTACTAACATTTAGCCATGTCAGTATCTTTTGTCTTTTCATTTTTAATGGAGCGGACTTTTTTATGCACAAAACGATTATTTGAATTTTATTATTCAAGTGTTTCAACTTGTCAAGCTCGATCCTGTTCATAAATTGATTTTAAGTCAGAAAAACGATGAAGCATGTATCAGAATTTGCTGTGGATCGAACTATTCTCTCTCATCTCTCTCTCTCTCTCACTCTAGAGACCTCCTCTCTCTCTCTAATTCTCCTATCTTATCTCTCTCCTCTCATTCTCTTTTCTCGTATCTTCTCATGTTGGTGGGGAATGCATTCAGTCTTTTTTCATGTGGCATAATGTTTTTTCATATTCTTTAGAACCTAAGTCATTAAAAGCATCCTCTCTCTCTCATTTTGTGGGGAATGTAGAGATGTTTTAGCTTTTTACGATGAAAAAAGTTGTTGAATGATTTTTGAATTGTCATAAGGTCCTTCGCTTAGGGGCATAAAAACATCCAGTTTGTTGCTCTCTTTGCTGTGCCATTGCATTTTAATAAGGCGGTACAAGAGGTGTGCGTTTTTTTCAACCGGTTGGGACAGCACTACAGCAGTTTTTTTCTTCTCAGGTTGTACGCTAGTAGTAGACACAAATTAGGCTTCTAAGCATAGTGAAACCATAAAACCCCTCCAAAAAAAGTTCAAGTCGAATCACTTGAGGCATCAACCCTATGATGGCACATATAAAGTATTGATGACAAAAACATGTTTCACATTTTTAATCATGACAACGTCATCATCTTTTGAGAACTAAAACTCATTCATTGACAAAATATTTCATCGACCAACACTTGTGTTGGAAGGATTTTCTATGATCTCTGAACTTAATCATTGTTTCATCCTACTACTGACAGTAATAAAATTAGTATGCAGATTAATCTTCTAATTTTTCACAATCAAAATAGTCATAACTTTATCACCAATAATCAATGTTTCATCACAACGTTTGATAATAAATTATTTCATCATCATATAATTATATAATATAAAAACTTATATTTATTGCTCACAAATTGTCTTAGCGACGTCCACATTCGTAAATCGTTTATATTTGCAGCCTGTTAAGAGGAAATTCGTTTATTAGAAAAACAAGAATGTAGGTACTATGTCCATTTTTATTTCGCCTGTGGTGGAAAGAATTTTCCCTTTTGAGCAGGTTATAATGTTTACATAATTAATTTTAATAGGAATATAATCATTTTTTCAAATTATTTTAAAGGATTTAGATATTTTGTTATTTTCTTTTATAAAAACAGATAATTCAGAGAGAGAGGAGAGAGAGATTCAGAGAGAGATGGGAGAGGAGAGAGAGAGAGAGAGAGAGAGAGGAGTGAAAGAGGAGAGAGAGAGAGAGTTTTTGGAGAGAGAGAGAGAAAGAGACGGAGAGAGAATGATAGCGATTGAACTGAGAGAGAGTGTTTCGATAGGAAAGACATGCGAGTTTTTTGATCTGCATGAGAGAGATTTTCAAACATCTTTGACAGGTATAATGTCCAGTTAAAAAAGAGAAACTTCCAAGTCTTCCATGACAAGTACAGGTATGTTGACTGAAATATAACCGATTAGGTTTTTGCCACGTAGTTGATTATTATCAAAAAGGTTTGCAGCCTAGTCAGAAATAGCTTTTCTATGCAAAAAAAAAGAGTTGTCTTCAAAGGTACTTTGCTTAACTAATTTCAAGCTAGGATATTTGGACTATTCGAAAGTGAATACCGAGTAACGATGGTATCATGTAATGGTTATGAGAAAAATCTACACAATGGGTTGACAGTTTATCAAATCGTAAGACCTCAGCAGATAAGGTTGTAATTCATGCATATTATTGAAGAAACTTAAAATAAGTATGTATGTTACCAAATTGAAATAATTGGTCTATAATTAATATCAAATACTTTTAATTATTTCCCAGAGATTCTGAAAAGTAGTGCAATTGAGCTACTAAAACCATTTGGAACTGCACGTTTAACTAGAATGGCCCAGAATGATCCACGAATGTGTTTCGTAATATCATGCATTGTTTTTGCACGTTGTATTTGTCTGTGACTAGTTTGAATTAACCTAGTATGGTAAGTATATATTAAGATTACAGTTTTACATAAAATATATATATTTTATATATAACTTGATTTTTTTTGTTTATTCAATTGCAGGACTATGTTAAAATCCGCTATCTGTAGAGAAACATTTTAATAGAGAATTCCAAAATCATCGGTTTATAAATACAAGAATTACAAGATTCGAATATACTAGGTTACCATTTCTGCAAACTTTAATGAGTTTCCAGGCTTAAGAAAATGCAGGAATGTATATTTGAAAGACAGATTTGCGAATGTAATAAGGGTTATAGGTGAGAGAATAGTCGTTGAGAAAGGGAAACATTGGGTTTGTTATTCGGATTATAATTATTGATATCGTATATTTAAAGGATATATCACATATAAATATTTAATAATATTTCCAGTATGGGTGCCTAATTTTACTAATCATTTACCAAGAATCTTTGCACATATGAGTTCGTTTTGTAATCTTGGTAAGTACTTTACACAAGAAGGATTCAAATATTATGAAGTTTTGGGAGTGGAATTTTAATTCCATAATTTATGCAACCGTGGTTAACTACTATGTTTATATTTGTTTGGTACCAAAAAAATGTTGTACTTAGTAAGCCCGACGTCTTCCATGCTTACGATTTATTTATGTTCTGGAAGATACTTTAGCTATTGTTTGATAAAAACTTTATTATGTTTTAACATTAAAAGGGCTGCCGTATCATCATTAGGACTGTTCTGGAAAGGGTTGGAATACTGTCACGATGTACAATTGAAGGCATTTTCTGATTGTTAATGAAATTGAAAACACGTCGAGTTTAAATAGCATCTAGGAGGTTTGCAATAATGGCATTATTCACTGGGTGGAATATCCATTTTTTGAGATTTCTATTTTCATGGGTAACAAATTGTAAATACTTTAAAAATGATTAAATAAATTGACTGGTAATTCATCAGTCTATCCAGACTATTCTGAGTGTATCAGAGTGGAAATATAAGTTATATCAATACTTGTAGCTTAGGAGGAATTTTACGACGTTTGCAGATATTCTGATTTCGCATATTCGAGATATCCTGTCAGTATAGTATTTTAACATATTGAAGTTACATCATGTACATGGGCTGCATCAAACAATTTTATATTGATATCAATGCACTTCATTTCCTTTGTTTAAGTATTTGCAAAGAGGAATTTTACTGATTCTTAAGAGTCATAAAAGCCCCCCCCCAATGAACGCATTTACAGCTGTCAGGTATATGAAATTTTCGCCATGCTCGTAAATTATCTGCACAGGCGAATTTTAAAGGAATATGTTTTGTTTTCTTATACTATTTACGAGCATGCATATTTAAGAAGTCTTGTGGTTTTACCGAGTTATTTAACTTAGAACTCGCCATGAGGCTTGTAAAGGGCTGCCATGTTAGGAGGTTTCGGATGTGTTTACAAATTTTCAATTTTGCAACATTAAAAATTGATATTCATGGTGAATAAACGTATAATCACTGTCCACATGTGTTAAATTATTAAATATGACATAATAATTATATTTTCCGAATCCAGGCAGTACCATTGAAACATGATTTGTAAGATTGTTCAACTCAATCCTAATTTACTTACATTTCAATTAAAGAATGTTGGTTCGCAATATGAAACCGGATGTGCGTTAGCCGAATTGAGTCTAGTTCTCAAAAGGAATAATTCGTGGGAATGACGCCAGCATGTGGAACAGTTAATCATTTGTTGTACACGATACAGCGTAGATGGGGACTGACCAAACGGTTTAATACATTAATGAACATCATGGTCGAAGCGACTTTCAAAGGCTTGGAGGGGTTAATAGTACAGTACTATTATACACAAGCATTTTTGTGGTAATACTTTCGCATTGTACCCCGCGAAATCCTGTGCCTAATGACAATTGATTCAAAAAAGCTGTTAAGGTTTCGCCATTTTAAACGATGGCTATAACATGGGTATAAATGTTTCATGATGTTTGTAATACACTTAATTGATCCTGAGATTCCATTGTATAGGCATGTCATTCAGGTACAAAGTGCAGCATTTTTAGTTTGCATCGATTAGCAAGATTTGACGGGTCAATATAATGTTAACATTCATGTTATCCAGAAATTATGGTTGCTTTTATGATATGCCCGGCACTTTTTAATCTACATATTTGACAAAAATAAGGCAGGCTAACTCACATGGGGATTCTAATTGCTATTGAATAGGTACTGTCAACATGGAGAGGAGAGAGAGAGAGAGGAGTGAGTGAGTAAGAGATGGAGAGACAGAGAGATGAGGAGAGAGAGAGAGGAGAGGAGAGAGATGGAGGAGATTAGAGATGGAGCAGACCCGAGAGGGAGAGACGAGATAGAGACCCGCTAGAGAGAGGAGGAGAGAATTGCATTCGAGTCAGAGATGTTACAAATCTAATCTATTTGTACTAGGCATCAGTGTAAACATTAGAATGAACTATTTTCCAAAATTACATCTCTGAAGGCAAACTTTTTATATTTTAAATTCAGTGCAACAATTAAACAGTCCTTAACAAAGTTTACAATTCTGCCTCATTATAACTAGATTACTCGGTGTTAACAAATTTGACTATATCAGTCGAATGAAGTCTAGGGCAAATATAGCTACTTTGATTTTCGAGAATGTTTGTAAATCGGCATCGTGGCCAAAAATCACCTCCCTAGATTCGTGGCAAGACCTCACACTTACCCCATGCACCCCATTTGAACCCATCTCAGGAATTGATTTCCAAATGCATTGGGTATTCTTATCGTTACACGGATGAAGTCCTGTACGTCCTTGAATGACCAGATGTTTGGCTCCGCCAGGATTATGAACTTGCATCCTGAAAGAACATGCGATGGGTGTCTTAAATTTCTGCTGTTTGCAGCATCTGGAGTTAAAGAATATTGCATCATGTATCAACACAGTCATGTTAATCTGAGCATTCGATAGCGAGTTTGATGTTAGTCATACTTGATAACAGCTTAGTTTATTAATTTATGCATTGTGATTATTTTCATGATAAAACAGCATTTGAATACTAGCATTTATTTTATTACAGGCCACTTACCATAAGTGCTTCATTTTAGCAAGAACATGACATATCACATTCAAAGTGTTTATTTTTAACATTACCGCACATTATAAGTCGTTTTACGGTCTCTAATTTTTCATTGCTAGAAAATTTGTTTCAATAGACTATTTACTGAAGTTAATCTGCAGTTTGTTAAAAACTTAATAAGCTTGATTAAAACTTTCCAATGTCAGTAGTAGCAGGTACCAAATGAGGGTTTTGGCCCACCCCACCCTCCCACACACCCCTTACCCCACCCCCGCCAAACCCTCATTTCCCTATAATACTACTACGTAGACAGATATATTTTGTAACCAGACAAAAATCAAAGTTTCCAGGTGTTGGATATGCGATAAGCTCTGTCAACAGAAGTGACGAATTTGTTAGAACAGCGTATGTGTGGAATATGATTATTCTAAAGACGGCAAATAGGTTTTACCACAAATTTTTTATCAGATAACAGGATGAAAATTAAACTGTGCAATAGAACGTTTCAGTTAACAAGGCGGAAATAAAACTAGCATTAGAATGAAAATGATATTATTTTAGTTATATTATATCTTAAGTTTAGATAAAATTTTATGTTACTTCCTATTTTTTGTGATATTTTTTTTATACTTGCTAACCTCATTGGTAGAATATCTGTTAACTATTGTCAATAATACGAAATTCACGTAATAAATCATCCATATTATATTTAACTCCTCGTAGGTAAGACCGGATCTGATCAAGTAGTTTCTTGTAAGTTTTAATTGATGTTAAACAACCGTGCTTCTTTATCAAAAGTCTTGGTTCTACTTTTTTACACGCCGCTGTAAGTGAAACACCAATAGCGGATATGATTAACAAAAAAAGGATTTAATGATACCCCACTTGAAATTATACCAGAACTGGTCATTAACAAGGGTAGATAAGATATTACTCGAAGGATCTTGTTGTAGTATTTGTAACATTTTTTCACGCACCAAAGTTTTTTTATGATAATATTTTGTAGTATTGTATTAATGCGTCTACATCTTGTTTTGGAGTATCTTTTGAAATATGATTGAAAATCATACTATACTTCTTTTCATTATAATATTAGTTCACATAGTCCTATGTTTGGTTAATCCATAATAAGAGCTGGTTGTTCAGCTATAAATTCCAAACACCAGAGAAAAAATTGCTAATTTTAAAGTTTTATCAACTGGTTCAAGTACAAATTCTTCTTCAGAATTTTGTTGTATATTAAAGATAATACTCAGAGAGTCATCATTTGGATGACGAAATAGATATTTGGTAGATATTCTAAACTTTGCACTGCTAAGCACTGACAATCTATACACACCGGTAACTTCAGGCAATATATTTGATAGATTTATTTTTTGGTGTCCACCAGTATAACCAGTATCAACAGTATACACAATATTTTTAATCTGTTTGTGAGGAATTTTAACCATAATCGTTTTCGCAACAATTTAGGAATTCCACTAATAATATCATTGAGTTTTGTGTTAATATATCTTTGAGTTTGTGTTAATATTAGCGAGTGTAATGGTAACACTTGATGGATTTCCACAAAAAATCATCGTTAAGCATGGGTATGTTTCTCCGAAACTTTAAAAACGTTTTTCCGTGACCGGTAACTTTATTGTTGAGCGCTGTTATTTCATTATTGATTGGAACGTCCTGATCATCGACATATTTATTAGTTACAGCGTCTCCATCTGTAGTTGGATATCCAAGATCTGTATCTTGTTTGGTTCATAAAAATTTCCCATTAAAATAAATCACCAGCTTTTTTAACAAAATCATTTACTGACCTACCAGAATCTGTATCTTACCTTGATTGTTAAAAGTCATGATATTATCAGCAACCGCATTAGGATTCGTACAAGTACATCTGGCAGTTTTACATCACTCGTTTTTAATCGTCCTTCTTTGTCTGGAAAATGACGACTTCATTCATGGTTTACACTGGTAAGATTTAGTAAATTATTGATTTCATTTTTGAGCTGATCAAGAGTTGCATATTTGGATAGTCACCTTGGTAACCTTTTGTGGATAAATCTCCTGATAGTGTTCAAATTTTGTATAGTAACTCATTATTTATGTCTAGATAAAATTATCAACACTAGTTTTAATATTATACAAAATGGCAAAATCGTCGATATTAAATTTTGATACAGAGAAGCTGGTGAAACACAAACATAACAAAGAACTTCTGATTGTCATTATCTTATTGTTGGGCGAACTGGATCAGGAAAAAACAAATTTGCTTATGAACTTTCTTCTTGGTGATAATTTTAACTACGATAGAGTCTATATTTACACAATCAATCCACAGCAAGATAAGTATGAGTAGTTATTAAGCGATTATAATGACAAACTTCGTGATGAACTTAAGGCTGGTGAAGATTTTTTTATAATTAGGCAGCCAGAAGATCTTATTCCAGTTAATCAACTTGATGCAGATGAACATAAGATAGTAGTTTTGACGATATTCCGCTAAATAACATGGAGATGAAACAAAATAAGTAGCAAGTCCTGAAGTGACAGGGTCCCATTACGGAGTTATCTTGTCATGAATCCATTATTACTTACGATTATTTAATCGTAATATTATAGAAATTAAAAAAAATATGCTATTATTTAACAGTTGTGTTTTGTTGTTTTAATGTTTATTTAAATAAGTAGCTTCCATTGAAATTACTACACAGTATTCATTATGAAATGGCTAGAAAATAAATACACACCTACACATTGACACTGCAGGTTTAGTTCACCGTATATATAATATGATGTAATAAGTTTGGAGCTTTTTAAACGAAGCCAATACTGCCAATCAAAACTCACGCATTGACATGGTGGGTTGAATTTTTCAAACTGCAAACCAGGTTAATTTCTTGGGGTTTGCTTTTTGATTGGCAGAATTGGGTGTAGGCCGCCCCGTCGTTTCATGTTTGTATTCGTCCTGTACTGTCCCTATCATACCATCCTATAATAATAAACATCCTATCATTTCATGGTTTATACCATCTATCATTTCATTGTATATATTAATCCTTCCTATATAATCGCATTGTATATATAAACATCCTTCTGTAATTGTACTGTCCCTAGTTTTATATATATATATATATATATACTATAGATTATATATATATATATATAATATATATATATATATATTATCGCTTGTAAATATTCATTCATTGAATGCATTGTAAATATTCATTCATTGTAAATATTCATTCATATGTAAATATTCATTCTTTGTATCGCATTGTTATATGTAATGTAC
Source organism: Potamilus streckersoni (assembly GCA_016746295.1). Lineage (NCBI taxonomy): Eukaryota > Metazoa > Mollusca > Bivalvia > Unionida > Unionidae > Potamilus > Potamilus streckersoni. The sequence goes on from JAEAOA010001099.1 coordinate 550,683, forward strand.
TGTTCCCCCCACAACATATCTTCCGGAAGAAATTAATTATAGCTTTGTTACGTTAGAGCTTCATTGGGAGATCTATGTTGTGCCCTTGGGTTATATAATGCGAGGCACTAAATGAGTTCCAAGAAATGTGCTGTCCCCCTCTGGGCCTCTTTGACGTCGTTTGGCGCGAAAGAGGTTCAAATGAGGCTTTATGTTATATGTTCAGTGTTTGTAATGAATCACTTGGATTTCACCTAATACCCAATATAACCCGCCCTTGAACTCGATTGGGGGGTTAGGGTATTGTATAAGTCTTTAATGTATGTGCCCTTTCTTGCCTCGAAACTCGAATGAGGAAGAGACGGGCATTGTATATGTTTTTTTTTTTTGTATATAAAAATATTTTAAAGATACAAATACATTAGTAATAATATTCAATAAATGGAATTTCAAGATATTACATCTATCATCACAGAAATATCAAATTTAAGAAATCAAGGAATCGTACTCTCTGAATTTTTGAATGAAGACAGACTTTTGAATGAATTTGAACAAATTGATATACAATTGAAACATGGAAGATATGTTCTACCTAAAATGTATTCACTGATAAAAAGAATCCAAAAAGCGGTTAATGCTTCTTTGTATAACAATGATATTAATTTATTCATTCGGCTATTTAGTATAGTTGAAGCCATTAGAAAGAAACTCGGGGAACAGTACCAAGTTCGGTCAGAGATTGCTTTGAAAGTGAAATCTATAAGACATTTGATTGATGCAAGTATTGAAAACCGACAATTGAAAAATCGTTAGCATTTCCAATAATGACATCAGAAGCATTAACTACCAGACTAGCCCGTGAGAGGTTAGCATTACTGAAAGAGTTTATACCAATTCGAGATAACGTGCGAGATAAACTACAACTTAGACAGCAAGCGCAGACTGACTTTTCTATTGGAAGCGAACAACTTTTTGCCCCTGTAACTAAAGCCACTAAAGATATGAAACTTGCAACAGAACGTGCTATATACGGCGACATCCTAAAGAGGGAGCAGTACCTATTATTGATGTATTAGGAAAGATTGCTACAGAAACTGAAAAAACTCACGAGGGAATAAAACAGCTTTCAGGTGAGTTACAAACTCAGCGAGAAATACAACAAATGGGTATTGATATTGATACTGCTGATAACCCCGTTGAAGATACTAGTGATTCTATTGAAAAAGTTTCCACTAAAAAAAAGTGTTCCTTTTAACGAGAAATTCACTGATAAAGCTATAGAAGTAATCAAACAATTTCAATTGCTGCATACTAAAGAAGACTATGCGTTATTTGGAGACTTTGCTGTAAAAAGTTATGATAACAGGGAGGATTTTTTAAAAGACGAGTATAAAAAAAACATAATAAACAAAAATCAATGGGTGGATTGGATATATAAAATTAATAAAGAAATCACCAGAAATTTTAAAAAGAATACATTGGAATACAGAGCTTTTAAAATAGGAGTTGATTCGTATGGTTTAGAACAACAACGAAAAGAAGAACAACAAAGTCGAAGTCGAGGTCGAGGACGAGGATGAGGTCGAGGTCGAGGTCGAGGTCGAGGTCAAGGTCGAGGTCAAGGTCGACAATCTCCTGAAATTCAAAACGTTTCCGAACCAGCTCTAGAAATTCAAAACGTTTCCGAACCAGAAAGTACTTCAGGAGAGGGTTATGGAAGTTCTCATCATGATTCTCATATGTGTCCTAGTAATATCATTAATGATATATCACGACTTGAGGTTCTTATGGGAGGTAAGCGAGCTGGGAATAACTCAGTCGAAATAACTAATGAAGCATTTGATATTTGCAGACGATTATTCCAAGGTGGGATAATTGATATTCATACGTATCGAGAACTCTTGGATGAGTTAATGGACGGAATTCCGGGGGAATTTAGTGGTTATTATAGCGATTGAAATTGTATTTAGAAATTACAAAGTCATTTCAAATAAGATGATAGTACACTATAATCACAATAAACCAACAAACGTGTATGTGGTAAACTCAAGATTGCCCGTTTATAAGGCATACTATGGAGACGGCCTTGGAAATACCATAGCGGGTTTATTCACAAGAACAGCCCCAAAAGTAGCACCAATTGCTAAACAATTAGCGATGAAAGCCATTGATGTTATTCGTAATAAGGGAATTAACGCTGTTGGAGATCTTGCAGGAACGGCCTTTTCTACCGCAAAGAATAGAATAACGTCATTGGTGAAATCTAGATTCGGACGAAAACCACCACCACCGCTACCTTCAACAACAATGATGCCTGCAAATGTCAGTAAAGTGATAAATAACGCAGTGGAACAAAAACTAGCATCATTAGCAATGACTTCACCAGATAGTAGTAATATTGCAAGTATGATAGCGGAAGCGGTCTTGGAGGAAATCGAAAAAGAAAATGATTTAGAAAAACGATACGTTTAATATAAATGGCAATTTAAAAAATTGCTGATCCAGCGTTTGATATGGCAGCGCCGGTGAATAAAGATGATTCTAAAGTTAACTATCAGTATTATGCCTATCCTGCAAGAGAGCCTAATCAGCGGGGGAGAGTTGAACTTCAAGTTCAAGATACAAGTAGATACTTTTTGCCGTGTGAGGGCATTTATTGAAGTAGAAGGAGAGCTTGTAACAAATGTTGCAGCTAATACACCATATGGGGATGACCAAAATATCCGAGTTGGTTTCGTAAATAATGGCATTATGGCGCTATTTAACAGTGCAAGATATATCATTGATGGAAAAGAAATTGAATCAATAGAACAAAATGTTGATATTGCAACAACAATAATCGGACTTGCGAGATATTCTGATGATTATACAAGGTCGGCTGGTCCGTCTATGATGTTTGCTAAGGATACTTCTGAACATGCTGACCATATTCAGTTTATTAAAGTACGAACTGCGCAAGCTACTGCAGAAGCTGATCAACAACTCGCAGCTAATCTAGACCGTGAAGCCCAACCAGGCGCTCAATTCGACATTTTAAAAAGGGTCAATGGTAATTTCAATCTAGGATTTGCAACACGAAATGGAACATTAAAAGGACAACATCGACGGTTTTCATGTGCAATTCCGTTACATCATATATTCGGATTCTGTAGAAATGTCAGAAAAGTCATCTATGGAGCAAAGCATACAGTCGTGTTAGTGCGAAAGGAGAATGACAATGATGCAATCTGGCGTGCTAATGGTGTTGATGATGGTAAAGTCATTTTAAATAAATTGGTTCTATGGATACCCGTCTTGACTCCAGCAGTTACAATAGAGCAAGAATTACTATCGTTTATGGACACAGGTGAAAAATCATTGCTAAGTTGGCTAACAACAACGACTGATACGAAGCAGGATAATGTAAATGGCACATTTACATGGCACTTAGCATCAAAACAAGGTGTTTCAGCTCCACGTCATATCTTTATAGCGTTACAGGATGCAAATCGAGTGGGTCGTCAATTATCTAGTCATATGATATTTGATAAATTAGGGGTAAGTGAAGTTTCGTTGAGAATAAACGGACAACAAGAGCCAGCAGAGATTGTACAGCTTAATTATGAAAACAACAACATAGCTCGTGTATATCATAGAATATTGTCGTATATGGGTCGTGATCAAAATGTTGATACTGGTTTGCAAATATCGCAAATTGATTTTGAAAAACACTATCCGATTTATTACTTTTCATTGGAACATCTTGACATGATGAGACAATCTGTTGTTGATATATACTTCCAAGCTCGGGTACAACGCCCTGCTGGTATAGCCGATTATAGAGCAGTTGCTGTCATTCTCAGTGATAAATCAATGTTGTTAGAAGGAGTTGGCGGACGAATGAGACTTATTGATGCACCAGTGGAAAACATGTAATGTTTTCAAAAATCTTTGATTTTCCAAACATGTAGTTAGGATTTTCGCAATAAGATCAATTGAAAGTGTAAATTACATTTTAGAATAGAATGACATATAGTATTGTTAATGTCCAGTTGACTGATGGTCAGTTCAAGAAATTGAAATCAAAGTCTGCTAAAGAATGTGGAACTACAATAACGCTGAAACCCACTCAAATGTCCGGTGACGCACATAAATTATCACTGACAGATCGTCAAATAAAACATTTCAATGATGCGCTAAAGAACAAACGAGGAGTTCAAATTGATTTTTCGAAAGCAGCAATCGCCAATATGATAAAATCAGTTGGAATATTCCCGCTGTTAGCTGCTATTCCAGCATTGATTGCAGCGGCTGCCTCAGCGGTTGCGAAGGCGGCAGCGTTAGGAGCCGTTGGTACTGCTGCAGGAATGGCCCTGAAAAAAGCTACTGGGAAAGGCTATAAAAAAAAGGAAAGGGTCTAAGACTACCAGGAACTCCACACAATTGGTACAAGGGCACGGGCCTAAGAATACCAGGAACGGCTTATTAGTGGAAAAATCCCTAGGATTTTCACCAATGTCCAATTTTGATTTAATTGATGCTGTAAAATCATTATCAATAAAAAACTTTAGAGGAGTTTTCATGAGAGATCAATTACCGTCAAAACCAATGAAAAATGAAACGGGTATTATCAATCTCGATAACAGCAGCGGAAAAGGAACTCATTGGGTCGCATATGCAATTGATCCACGTGGAATTGTCTATTTTGATTCATATGGATTAGCTCCACCAAAAGAATTTATGCGATATGTATCCACAATAACAAAGTCATCTCCAATTTTTTATTCCACGCTACCAACACAACAGTTAAATGATCCACCGATATGCGGTCGTGAAGTATTAAATGTTCTTGCAGAGATATCTAAATTTCCAAGGAAACCACCACAAGTTGTTGTTAATGAATATACTAGCAGGCAATGGCAAAAACGATAGCGTTATGATTTAGAAAAACGTAGCGTTTTCGTATAATGATTGATATTTAGGGACGACCTTTATCAGAATAAAAAAAAACAGAAACCGATAGTAAATTCGCTGTGGAAAGTGTAAAAAAAAATAATCGAAGATGAAATCGCCGAGACATTAAATTTGTCAAGTGTAGATCCTGGGGAAATAGTTGTGTTTCAAGATCGCCAGGGCAAATTGAAATCTAGTAATGTTTCATTGGATGATGTCTTAATACGAAGACGTGACGTCGTTGAAGATACAATAGCGTTATATTCAAATGATGGAAAACTCAAACCAGGTGTACTTGTTTCTACAATCACAGATGCATTAAAAAATTTAAATGAAGAACTTGAAAAACATATAACAGCATATACTTCCCTTCGTAGAAATATTATATTGCTCCAAAAATGTTTTTTGTTTAATGTTATAGATGTTTTTAGCAAATACGCTTTCAGTGTACCTGTTTCGGATAAGACAGGAACTTCAATGACTTATGCGCTAAAACAAATAATAATGAGTACAGAAAGAAAAATCCTAACCATTTTCGGGTAATGAATCACCGGATACGTGTCTTTAACAAAAATGGTTGATCAGTTTCTTGATCATAGTTGATTATTTAGGTGAGGTTACTGGTATAGATGGTTAAAAGCGTTGTGGTTGAGAGGATGTTATAGCTCGCTTATTGTGGAAATTAGCACAATTATCCAGAGGTCTGCTTAAAAAAATTCTCCTTCAAGGTTCTTCGATGACCTTTAGTCTTTGCGTTGGTGAAGAGTTTTTCTACGTAACAGCGTTCCAGCTATTATGTCTAAGTTTTTTGCCGTGGGGTTTTTGACTTAGAGGAGCTTTGGTTTTCTGGGTCCGGCATGTAAGGTTTTTGTTGGGGGGGGTGTATGTGTGTTGGGGAGGGGTATTTTTTGGTTTTGTAAGGATGTGTCGGCCATTATGGTGCGATGGATAGGTGGGAGAAATCGGGGTGTTTGGGTATGGGTATTCTTGTACCGGGTTAGTCGTTGGTTATGTTAGGGATGGGGGGGTTCCGTGAGGTGGGAGTAGGGATGGTGGTTTCTTTGGTACTACCAAAAAACTGAGCAGGTTGTTTTTGGTATCGAGAAAGTTATTAGAAAAAAAAGGAAATAAAAGTTTAGTCAAATGGCGTGGGTATAGCGATAAATTTAGCAGTTGGATCCCAACTAAGCAGATTATGATATAATGTTATTATAAATTTTCTCATACTTTTGTTTGACAGATTTACATTTTACTGGTTTACATACCGATATTAGATACTGCTTACGATCGTCAGAGATCGTCATTAGATTAAAAATCTTGACAAATATGAAATCGAATTTGATATTTTTCTGTCGGCCTAGAATTCTGATGTTTAAGAAAGGTTTGATTAACTGCCAAAACAGTTGTTGTTCGGCAACGGTAAAATTAAATTTCATTATTTTTTTTGCAATGTGATACTTGACATTATATCGTTTAGTTGTTGGTCTGCTGTAATTTGATCTGTCAGCAACAGTGACTATTTCACCATCATCAGATTCGCTGTTATATAAAATATCATCGTCATTATAACCAATAGATTTGTCTATGAAATCTTTGGAAAATGTGACCTCATCACTGACGATCTTATCGCTGGCGACTTTGTCGCTAGTATCTTGTTTGTAGAGTTCAGCGAGTCTTTTCATCAAGTCCATTATTATAATATATTTTTATCTAAATTATTGTTATAAGATGACTGATGAGATAAAATATCACCAAAAAGTTAATATATTAAATTACAACGAACTAGCCGAAGCGGTAAGAAAATGTTTGTTGGGTTATAGTGTTGACGTTATTGTAATGCAAGGTGATTCTCATAAAATATTGCTAACAGAAGCAGAAAAAAATAAAATTAATGAAAGTACAGTAACGACGCTAAAATTTAATCACGATGATATCATAGCATTTGCTCATCATTGCTTGACTAAAACCGAGCTATCAAATATCATATCTAAAACCAATCCTAGCATCGTATTCTCTTGAAAAAGCTGATTTCATTACTCCATCAGCTACAAATTTTACTGCTCTGGAATTTATCTTATAATGCTTTGACGCAGCTGCAATCGATTTGAATTTGATCTCATCCGTTTCAAGGTTTTTTGAAATAACAGGTTTTGCTGGACATCTAAAATTAATACCACCACCTCGTCCTTTTCTTACATTTTCTTGCTGGGTCACTAGCTCCAGATTTCTCAATCGATTATCAGTTTTTACGTTATTAATATGATTAATAACCAGATCATTGGGTATAGATCCATTGAACACCTCGTAAACAAACCTATGACCATTATAACTAGCAAAATCTGTTAGTGTTCCTCTAACAGTTACCCTGATATATCCCATATTGTTCATAGTACTAAGAACTTTTTTAGTTTTTCTGTTTCTAATAATACCGCGATCGTTAGCCTCGTATAAATCAAAGACCGGATGCAGCTGAAACTCATCTTCTAAGGATAAGTTTTCAATGTTGTCATCAGTGAGTTTATCGTTCACATGATATACACGCTGTCCCTCTGGAATATCATCGCAAAACAATGTGTAAATAAAATCTTTTCTAAACATTGCAATCCTCTCGGCATTATCTCCCTTTACACTAATCGTATAACCCGCTGACTTTAATTTGCCAACAGATATTCCAGTTTTGATGTTAATAACTGAACCTAATGTATTTCCAGCGTATAAGTTGTATTTTGGGTCAACATGATAAATCTCTTGCTCACGTGCGCTTGTCAGATTTACTGTCATTATATTATAGGTGATATTTTTTATCTTTAATTGATTTTTAGCGCATGCGCAGTGTTAGGTAAAGTTATACTTTGGGTGAATTTGATATACTTCTTGCTCACATGTGTTTGTTAGATTTGCTGTCATTATATTATAGGCGATTTTTTTATCTTTAATTGATTTTTAGCGCATGCGCAGTGCGAAAAAATTATCAATTAGATATTACATTATAGTATAATAATGTTAAAATTGCGTGATATAGCTAAGAGAAGCCTTATGGGAGAACCTAATAAAATAGCGACTGCTTTTGCAGGTTTTGATAATAGTTATCAGTTTGATAATCAAATTGTTTTAGTAAATTTTAATGCAGCAAATCTTTACCACCTACTACAGACAACTGTAAAACGTGAGCTCGAAAACACAAAAGTATCAGATTATTTGTGCAATATCATGCTATATTTTTAAAGTTAGTTATAACGGAAGAATTAACTAACAAGGAAATTGCAGAACCTTATATGAACGCAAAATCAAGACTGTGTTTTGCTTGGGACTGATCTGTTATCACTATCTGATGAAATACACCAAGAAATCTGGAAAAAATAGAGGAATTCACTCAATTAGGTTCGGGTTGGAAGTTTGAAATGATCAAAGAAATATTGTTTCACACGATGAAATATAACGCATTACGAGGTAGTTCATACATCGACCTGCCACCAAAAATAAAAAGTAAAAGATGTTGTATAAACATCAAAAACGTAGATAACAAGTGTTTCCAATGGGCTGTTCTTTCCGCACTATTTCCAGCAAAAAAAAACACACTGATCGTGTTGAAAAAATATCAGTCACGTGTCTAGATTAAATTTTAAAGATATTAACTTTCCTGTGGCAGAAAATCAAATACCAAAATTTGAAAAGCAAAATAATGTTTCAATTAACGTTTTCGGACTAGATGAAAAAGAGGACGTATACCCGAGATATATTTCAGAAAAAGTTTCACAATCGACTATATATTTACTGTATTATAAAAATCATTACGTTTGGATTAAAAACTTTAACGAACTAGTTGGTAAACAGTACAATAAAAATAGGAACAAAAAGTTCTTTTGTTACCGCTGCTTGCGTGGTTGTGCTAACAATGAAACATTACAAAAGCATTTGCAGTACTGTAATGATGTGCAAAAAATAACAATGCCATCTAAAAAAGATAGTGTGTTACAGTTTGTCCATCATAATCACAAACTAAAAATTCCTTTCGTTATATACGCTGATTTTGAGTGTTTACTTCAACCTGTACTTGGCGTAGAAAATAATCCTAATCAATCGAGTACAAGAAAAGTTCAAAATCATGTTCCGTGTGGAGTAGCGTATAAGGTAGTTTGTTGTACTGATTCTAGATTATCTAAACCAATTAAATTATATCGTGGTAAAAATCCAGCTATCTACCTTCTCAAGCAGTTGATTAATGAAGTTGATAATATTACTTATCGTTTGAAAAAAGTAACGCCAATGTTAAAATTAACACCTCAACAAGAATCCGATCACGAGCAAGCAGAAATTTGTCATATTTGTGAAAAAGCTTTTGATACTGACAACAAAAAAGTACATGACCATTGTCATTTGACTGGACAGTATCGTGGAGCGGCTCATAATCAGTGTAATTTAAAATTTCATGCTCCAGATTTTATTCCGGTTATTCTTCACAATTTTCAAGGATATGATAGCCATATTATAGTAGAAGCTTTTGTTTCGAGGATATGATTGCCATATTATAGTAGAAGTTTTTGGTGATCCTGATATAAAATCTCGTCTAAAACTCGATAACGTCATCAAATGCATCGCAAATAATTTTGAAAAGTACATGTCAGTTACGCTAGGTAAATTGCGTTTTATTGACAGCCTGCAGTTTATGGCAGCCTCGTTAGATGAGCTAGTAAAATGTTGTAGTAAATTTGATAACCTAAGAGACTGTTTTGGAGATAAATTTAATCTACTAGCTAAAAAAGGAGTTTTTCCATACGAATACCTCGACGACTGGAGTAAATTTGATGAAACATCTTTACCTGGGAAAGATAAATTTTACTCACAACTTAAAAATGAAAATATAACTGATGATGAGTACAGGTATGCACAAGATATCTGGAAAGATTATGATTGTGAGACTTTTGGTGATTATCATGATTTGTATTTGAAAACTGACGTGTTATTATTAGCAGATGTTTTTGAAAGTTTTCGAGAAGTGAGTTATAATAATTACGGACTAGATCCTTGCTGGTATTATTCTGCCCCTGGACTGTCATGTGATGCTCTGCTAAAGTTTAGTAAGGTAAGGTTGGAATTTCTGACTGATGTTGATATGTTCAATTTTATTGAAAAAGGTATCCGAGGCGGTATTAGCATGATAACAAAAAAAATATGCTGAAGCAAACAACAAATATTTGAAACAGTATAACCCTGACCTTCCTTCGAAGTATATAGTTTATCTATATTGTAATAACTTGTACGGTTATTCGATGGCATAACCAATGCCTCTTGGTGGATTTCATTGGATCACGGCTGATCGATTTCTATCGGAGACAGAAAAAAAGATACCCGAAGATGTTTCCTATTTCGTTGAAGTTGATCTTGATTATCCAAATTCGCTACACAAATTACATAACGATTACCCTTTCTGTGCGGAATTGATGGTCATAGATTATAGTTTTTTATCAAAAGAACAACAAGCGTTAGCATCACCAAGGCAACATTCCATGGTCAAGAAACTAGTACCAAATTTACTTGATAAGAAAAATTACGTTTTGCATTACAAAGTTTTAAAACAAGCAGTCGATGCTGGTCTTGTGTTGAGAAAAGTTCATCGTGTACTAAAATTTAATCAGTCGCCGTGGATGAGAGGTTATATTAACTCAAACACTTCAAGAAGGGCTGCAGCAAAAACAGAGTTTGAAAAAAACTTCTTTAAACTGATGAACAATTCCGTTTTTGGTAAGACGATGGAGAATATTAGGAAACGTGTAAATATTGAAATAGTTAATGATGTCAATCGCAGAAACAAACTTGGGCCAGACGATGATTTTGTGAGCATGAAAATATTTAATGAAAATCTTGTTGCGATACAAGGAAGAAAAGTAAATGTAAAACTAAACAAGCCGATCTATGTTGGAGCTGCAGTGTTAGATTTATCAAAGTGGCTGATGTACGATTTTCATTACACTTTTGTGAAAAATCAGTGTCCGGCTAGTAGATTATTGTTTACTGATACTGATTCGCTCGTATATGAAATCGAATGTGAGGACATCTATCAGGACATGTACAATAATCGACATATGTTTGATCTTTCAGATTATCCACGTGACAGTAAATTTCATGACGACACAAATAAAAAGGTTATTGGTAAGTTTAAAGATGAAATGAACTCAAGCGCTATCAAATACTTTATCGGATTACGTAGTAAAATGTATGCCGTATTATTGGACAATAATAAAATATCGAAAAACGCAAAAGGTCTGCCTCGTGATTTTGTTAAAAAGTTTATGAAATTTGATGACTACAAGTATGCGCTTGATGGCGGTGTTAGTTTTATGAGAGCTATGGCAATTCGAACTAATCATCATAAACTCGAAACAGATGTCATTATCAAACGTGGATTGTATAATTTTGATGACAAACGTTATTGCGAAAATGGGGTAGATACATTTGCCCTTGGGTATTGTCGTGATGATAGATCTATACTCGACATTATCTTTTCCAACTGAAATTTTATCTAAACTTATAAAATTATGTTTGAAAATTTGACAATGACAAATAGCTACAATAGTAACATCAAAAAATATCTAATGATGGACGGTAAACAATTGACAGTTGAATTTAATAATGAAACATCAGGTATATGTTTTAATGGAACACGTGACAAGTTAAAACTTTCGCTCATCAGATCTGATAACAGCGTGTATTTCAATTATCTCGAACAATTATATCAAAAGTTGCTAGCGGAATTTAAAAACTTTCACAGCCCCATTAACCAACAAAAATATACTAAACTCACAATTGATCTAGATCGGTCAAAGGTGTATTTTATCGACAAAAAATATCCTCTAAACAAACTAGAAATGAAAGATTTGTTTGAGTCCCGTCTCTGTGTGAGCGGTAAAGTAAAATTTAGTATCTATAGTCGTGATAGTGAAGTATTTTTAATATCAACAGTTGAAACTTTAATCATTGGTAACGAGATATAAAATAATATCATTTTCATTCTAATGCTAGTTTAATTTTCACCTTGTTAACTGAAACGTTCTAATGTACAGTTTAATTTTTATCCTGTTATCTGATAAAAAATTTGTGGTAAAACCTATTTGCCGTCTTTAGAATAATCATATTCCACACATACGCTGTTCTAACAAATTCGTCACTTCTGTTGACAGAGCTTATCGCATTCCAACACCTGTTGTTTTGTCTGGTTACAAAATATATGTCTACATAGTAGTAGTATAGGGAAAGGAGGGTTTTGGCGGGGGTGGGGGAGGAGGTGTGGGAGGGTGGTGGTGGGCCAAAACCCTCATTTTCCTATTTTGGAAGAAGGGGTGGGGGATAATTTAGGACTATAATTTATACTTGTTTGGAGGGTAAAAAAAAGTGAGCTAAAATCCTCATTTAATTCATACTTGTTTGGAGGTAAAAAAATAAAGTGGGCTGAAACCCTCATTTCCCTATACTACTGGCTAACACATGTTTGGCAATGGTTAGGGACTCCCACCCCACTAGACAACGGGACACACCTGATCTTATTTAGAACATGGCTTTCGCTTGCTGCTGGTGTGCTTGGTTGCAAGGACAGGACGGAGAGGTACTTAACGGAGCTAAAAGTTACTTCAATATTGCCATAGAAAATATTACTTTCATTGCCAACTTTAAGGAGGTGGGCCTGGGGTAAGAAATAACAACAACAACGATGCCCTGGCTTGGATGGTCGGGTTCTGCGGCGTTACCTTCTCCTGAGGCTGGCTTTGGGGCATTCTGTCTTATTAGGCGTAGGGATCTCTTAAGTGTCAAAGGTCAATACTAAAGTTAAGCGTAAGATAAACATCCAAGCTCTGGGGTGTGACTGCCCCAGCACTGGGGGAGCAGAGAGCTCTGCCATCGTAGGGGGGCCTATAGTCCTTTTAAGTGCTATAAACAGTAGTAAAGTATCTAGGTGCAAATGCGACGTTAAACATTACCAAGCAAGCAAGTCATTCTGTCACCTGTTCTCGTCACAAGATGTCACCATTGTCTATCACCCAAAAATATTGATACAGGCCTTTGGAAACGAAATATGTACGAGAGTCAAGGCTGCCTGAAGAGTCGTAATCTACGGTCCAGAAGTCACCCGAAGTTTGAGGAAGAGAAGATCCGTAAAATGCCTTCTATGTTAACTGAATGGTGTTAACATAAAGCAAAGGCACATTTCAGGGCCACTCCGCTGCCTTGAAAAGTTTGTCTATACATTTATAACTCTATACATGTTTCTATGTCTTTGTATCTATTTGTCCCTAAAGTTGCGTGTATTTAAGTCGGCCCCTTGTCGCAATGTTCGGCCCGATTGAGATCTTGCAGCATGGTTGCCAGTGTCAAGTACCGTGATGTGAATTCCCTTGTTTGTCCCTATACAGGCCAAATATTCCAATGTTAGTTTTAGTCCCATTATACAAATAATGCCGGTCCTGTGTTCCCATGTTGAAATCCGATTGGCCTACAAGTACATCCTTACTTTTTTACATAAAGTCCATTGTCCCTATAGTTCTCCATATCATTACTTAGACCTAGAGAGTTCAAATTTGTAGTGCCGTCCGAGAAATCAGCATGTTTCATTACATATTTGTGGGATTGCATTAAAACAAGCAGGAGAAGGGGTAGATGGGAGGGTTATCATGTACTGGTCATCTATTTAATTTTACGAATGTAGATCAAAACCTGTTTAAAGGTGCAAAGGGGTGGAGGCGCTCATGGCAATAACAATGCCAAAATGTAAAATACCCCCCCCCCGTTGATATGTCGCTCATGACCTCTAAGTTATATTGTTTCAAGAAAGATATCTTTGTTAAAGTAGAACAGGATATCATTAAAAAAAGTGAGCCGAAACAACCCAACCTGAATTGACCAGACTGAAAATACGGGAGGTTGTATCGTTGCTTACACTTTACCTAAAATAATACAGGTACTGTTTATAAAAGTATTATTTAAAACACGTCCTATAGATAAATTGTAAGCACCGAAAGCAAAAAAGTTCGATTAAAGAACACAAAAACAAAGAGTTGAACAGAAGGATAAGATTACGAAAACAAATTTTGATCACATAAGAATTTTATAATTGTTTTACAATTTTATAACAAAAATATTTGCATAGATAAAATATTTTGCAAAAAAATAGGACCTTAACATTGGTTCTTAAAACATTAGAAATAGTTAATAGTTTATGTAGTGTGATTATTTATTGCTATGAAACACATTAATGACATAATTGATTTCTGCTCTATTTGGAAAACAGTTTGCTTTAATTTTGCACACAAGCTGAACTAACGATGTATCTAAATTAGCTCATGTTTTTCTTTGGCTGATGCTATAAACGACCCTCCAACATGGCTGGACAACTTGGACTATATCTAGGACGTCGAGTTCTTTGCAGAGTACCGGTGTTGTCTGGACTTTCTCGATCATCTTCTTACTATCCAATAAATGAGTCATTGTTTGGTTTAACGGAAGAACAAAAACAGGTATAACCAATAGGAGAGAATTAGATCAACTCCTTTTTAACTATTAAAGTAAATCGTGAAGTAGATCCAAGGTCGACTTGCGTTTGGCCAGGTGCTACATATACGAGTTTTGAGAATATCACCTAAACGTCATGAACACGTTAACTAACTTAACTAAGTATGTTCACAATAGCAAAATTCGCGCAAGAGCAACTCCACCCTACCTCAACCCCTCAACAAAGCAAACCACCCCCCAATAAATAAACGTAAAACAGAAACGTGGCGCGTTAATGTTCTGCATGTTTCGGATATCTACTGTCATTGCCCATTCCCGAAACAGGTTCTGTAGAAATTGTCAAGATGACAATAAAGTTCATGTCTGTTAACAAGGTTCAGGACATTAGCTAGTACTAATATTAGTACCTTAGTCCTACCTGGTGGACACAGTACTAACATGAGTCAATGTGTGTTACTGGAGCAGCTGGGTGTGATTCACACCCAGCTCTTTTATAGCCTAATATTAAAATTCTGAACATGTTGTTTGATATATTATGAAATTAATTGAATACTGAAATAATCACAAATCATTGTAGAAATAGTGGTAAAATCTCTTCTACCTTTCTTATCCAATATTTTTATTTTGATCGTCTGCCATATTAGTTCAAATAATGCCTGTTACGATATACAGTAAATAGATTTACTGAGAGCATATTTAGATTAACACCGTACTATCAATGTTTACTGTGTACTACGTCATCAATAGCAGATAAAGAGAGATACCACATGATAAAGTTAGATACCACAAAGGGATCATTACAAAAGTGGTGGAACCTACTGACTGGATTAGTAGTATGGTAGTTGTAAGAAGAAAAAATAAGCTCAGGATGTGTTTGGATCCTAAAGATCTTAACAAAGCCATAAAGCATGCCAAGTACATGATGCCGACAATTGATGACATTCTTCCTAAAGTGTCAAAAGCCAAAGTATTTACAGTTCTTGATGCAAAGGATGGATTCTGGCAAGTAAAACTTGAAGAAAAAAGTAGCTACCTTACAACATTCTGGACTCCATTTGGCCGATATAGGTGGTTACGTCTCCCGTTTGGAATTTCGTCTGCACCAGAGGAATTTCAGCGCAGACAACACAATGCTTTAGGAGGGCTACAAGGCACTGAAGTTATAGTGGACGATATTTTGGTATATGGTCAAGGCGAAACCATGGAAGAAGCCATAAAAGATCATGATAAGAAGCTGGTTAGTGTCCTAGAGCGTGCAAAAACGGTAGGATTAAAGCTGAACAAGGACAAACTGAAGCTTCGACAAACTGAAGTAAGTTACATGGGCAACATACTCACGTCCAGTGTTATACGTCCAGACCCAAAGAAGATATAAGCAATATTAGACATGCCGAAGCCAACTGACGTAAAAGGGGTACAGCGCTTTATTGGACTAGTGACATATCTTTCCAAATTCTTACCACATTTGTCAGAAGCATGTGAACCGTTGCGAAGATTGACAACAAAAGATAAATTATGGTATTAGCAATCACAACAAGAAGAAGCTTTTGACACCATAAATCGACTAGTAACTGAACAACCAGTGCTTAGATACTATGATTTGGAAGACGAAGTAACTTTACAATGTGATGCGAGTGAAGCAGGAATTGGAGCAACATTGCTTCAGAATGGACAACCAGTTGCATTTGCCTCAAGAGTGTTATGCACTGCAGAAAAACATTATGCACAGATCGAGAAATAGTGCTTAGCAATAGTATTCGCATGTGAATGGTTTGAACATTACATATATGGTCGTTCTCAAGTCACTGTTCATACAGATCACAAACCTCTAGAAACAATCTATGGAAAACCACTGTTGAATGCGCCAAAGAGGCTACAACGTATGCTCTTAAGACTGCAGAAATACAGTTTATGTATTCAATACACAAAAGGGACTGAAATGTACATAGCCGATACACTATCTAGAGCATTCTTACCAACAACATGGAAGAACAATGATGACACTTATTAAGTTTTCAGCATTCAACAGCAGAAGCTTGACCAAGACCTATCAGCAATCAACTTTGCTGAAACAGTTAATGTGACTGAACAGCGTTTTAAGCAAATTCAAGTACATTCATACCAAGATGAAGCGTTACAAACACTAAAATCATTTATTCTGGCAGGATGGCCAGATTCCAAAGCGGAAGTACCTGTTATAATTCGGGAATACTGGACGATCCAAGATGGGGTGGTTTTCAAGGAAGCCAGACTAATAGTGCCAAAGACACTTCGCAATGAAATGCTTACGCGAATACACGCAAGTCACATGGGGGTCGAGTCATGTCTAAGGAAATCTCGCGACACACTCTTCTGGCCAAATATGAACAGTGAAATTTGCGATCATGTTGAAAAATGTAGCGTATATAATGAATACAGTGCAAACCAACAGAAAGAGACGCTTATGACACATGATATTCCAGACAGGCCCTGGAGCAAGGTGGCCATTGATATTTTCACATTTAGGTAGTCAGACTACTTAGTTACAGTTGACTACTATTAAGATTTCTGGGAATTGGACTTATTACCAGACACAACCTCAGCTGCTATAATTAATTGTCTGAAAGGTCATTTTAGTAGGCACGGCATTCCAGATACTTTGATATCAGACAACGGTCCTCAGCTGTGTAGTGTGGAATTCAGTAAATTCTCACAACAATGGGAATTCGATCATGCCACATCATCACCGTACCATAGCCAGTCAAACGGAAAGGCAGAGTCAGCTGTCAAAATTGCGAAGGGGTTGGTAAAAAGGGCCACTAAAAGCAACATGGATATTTGGAAGGTTATTCTCGACTGGAGAAACACCCCAACAGAAGGAATGGACAGCAGTCCAATGCAACGTTTAATGTCCAGGCGAACTAGAAACACATTGCCAATTTCAGACGAGCTTCTAAAACCGAAAGTAGTAGAAAAAGTGCGACAGAAGAAAATGCTGAAACACCAGCAGTCCAAGTTCCAGTACGACAAAGGAGCAAAGGACTTGCCAGAGTTGGTGATCGGACAATCTGTCCGTATGGCGCCTTTACCAAATGATCGAGAGAGAAAATGGCGGCTCAGAACCTGTATGGAACAACAGTCACCACGATCATATGTAGTCGATGTAAATGGGCATCTATACAGAAGGAACCGAAAGTACATCAGAACTACATCAAAAGCCATTCCAGAGCCAATGATCACTGATCCAAGTGTTTTCAATGATCAAAAGTGTGTAAAAAAAACAGCTTATGAAGAGCAAAGTGCAAGTGAATCTAGTGTCAAGTCTAGTAAAAATACAGCCACTAGGGAAGAAGTAAATATGGAAGGCAAAAGTTCTCAGTGTACAGAAAATTCAATTCATGTGGAATCATTGCCCAAACCAAAAGCAGTGAGCGGACATCCTGTGGTCAATCTCGAAAACTCATACAAATCAACAAGGACCAGAAACATTAAACCGCCAAAGAAATATGAAGATTTTGTCTAAGAACATGTGTACCCAGAAATAGACTAGTTAAGTTAGTTACTGTTAGAGATAAGTCAAGTTCTTTAAACTGTATTATCATACACAGAGAGTGTTTTAATTTTTTTGTTTTTACATGTACCAAGTTCATTATTTTTTTTATGAAAAGAAGGAAGGATGTTACGATATACAGTAAATAGATTTACTGAGAGCATATTTAGATTAACACCGTACTATCAATGTTTACTGTATACTACATCATCAATAGCAGATAAAGAGAGATACCACATGAAACAATGCCTACTTCCGTTCTCAGCCTCATTTGTTTATGTGCCAATTAAAGACCTTAATGTCTTATTTGGAAACGTAAACAGATCATAGTAAAATATATGGTGCGGTTTGAGTCGGAAATTTTGCGCATTAAAAGTAAATACAGTTTACCAGTGACTTTGAAATTCCACCAAGAAACAATTATTTTCTCAACAAAACTGTATTCCGCAATATATGCAAGTATCCATTCTCCATCTTCTTGCATTATGTCATTCAACAACTAATACCATAGCGTAGAATATCCATATATAGTCTGGCAAGCTACGATATCATAGCCTCAACTTGTTTTGTTGTGGTTGAGGCTACGAACTGATCCCATATCATGTAATAGAGTAGAAAAAATCCTCACTTGAGTCAGAAACACAAAGAGTTTAGAAATCTGCTAATCATTTTGTCAAAATGTTTGGCTTTGTTTGAATTTAATAAGCCCTTACACAGTAAACTAAATTGGCATAGTTATGCTAACCTCACTGTGTCCATCATGACAGACAATGCAAGACTCGCTCTGTGACACATTTTCTACATTAGGCTTGCCAGACTATAAAATCTGTCATGGTGGACACGGTGAGGTTAGCATAATAAATTAAAAAAAAGCCAAACTTCTTTGACAAAATAATTAAACTTATTTAGTAGATTTCTAAACTATTTGTGTTTCTGACTTAAGTGAGGATTTTTTTGTTCCATTGCATGATATGGGATCAGTTCGTAGCCTCAACCACAACAAAACAAGTTGAGGCTATGATATCATAGTTAAACATTGGCAAGAAGAACTGCAAGAAGAGTGTTCTTGTGTCAAGTACATCAGTCTTAGGTAAATTCCTACAATGTAAACCCCATCACCCCAATATTTTTGATTGGCTTTTACTGCCTGACTAATGGCGCTGTGTAGCAAGTTTTGATGTCGAATAACTATGCAATGAAAGTCAAATTTTTAGTAATATCACACACAACTGGTAACCAAAAACAATGCTTTTCTGCAAAGTTAAGTTATAATGTTTTTGTCAGACTTTACCTACGCTAATGTTTTTGCTCTAATAAATTCAAATTCTCACAAATGAAATGTACCTGTTTTCAAGTTTCATTGGCCTACATTTCATTTGGCTGGAAAACGATGAAAACAGGAAATGTCAAATTCAAGTTTAGGTTGAAATATTATAGTTTAACGAATCAAATAAAAAATATATTATGCCTAGTGGAACTATAAGCAACATTTCATTTTGTTCAAGAAACATATCCTCCATATGACCCACTTGAACATCGGCATACCTTGACTACCGTCACACTGCAACAAATTCAAATGTATATCATAGGAACATGAAACGGAGCTAATTTCCTAGTGTCATATTTTGATTTAATTAGGATAAAGACAATATGTATATATAATTGACTCATAAATTAGTGGTGTAGTGTCTAGCTAGGCTGCCAAGTGTGTGAGATATTCCAGAAAATTTGACTTCTCGTTCCAATGTCAATGACAGATGTAGCTCTAAAACAAAAAGAACATGTGCTACATCTTACATGTAGGACTATCTTAGATAAAGATCATAGTTATTATCTAGTGTCGAGAACATTGTTCTTGTGTTTCACCCTGTGACATCCTTATTCTAGGGAATTCTCTTATCTTGGTATACTTTACCTTTTCTAAATAAATTAGTACACCATCTTCCAAGTGTCTATATAGTTATATTATTAAATTAATTCTTGAAATGATCTCCAGTGACACAGATAGACAATACCACTATTGATTTTATTATAGTTACATTATTAAATTAATTCTTGAACTGATCTCCAGCGACACAGATAGACAATACCACTATTGACTTTATTATAGTTACATTATTAAATTAATTCTTGAACTGATTTTTAGTGACACAGATAGACAATGCCACTATTGATTTGAAAATTCAGAGAACAATAGTATATGGTGAATATTCAGATTCGATATTGTTATGTGCATATTCATTTTATCATTGATGTATGATGGCCTAGCTGATGGCTATACTAAAGAGAAAATTTTTTGCAGGAAAGACTTGAAATCCAAGAAATAAAGTTGTTGTCATCTCTTGAATTTATTTCTCAATGTTCTCCTTCATCCATTGCGATACAGTGAAGCTATGTAGTTTGCATTATCTTTGGTAGATGGCACTATTTATTTTGTGACATCACATTTTTCACCCCACCCCCATCCCTACATCGTCACACATTGTCATACAGGTTGTACCATCTCCCCCCATTGTGTAGGATATCATATATGGATGGCCCCCAAGTACACGAACACTAGCTGTAGTCCTGTGAAATTGATTACCCAACAAAAGCCATGGACTAACCATTTTGCACTGTATGCGAGCACTCTCTTTGTCATAAAGTTTGTGTCTGATAAATCATCAAGATCCGAATCTTGAGTATGTACTTGATTTAATTTTTGGGAAGTACAAGAAAAATGCAGCAGATAGCCAAGTTTTCATAAGAATTGTCCATCGTCATTTAAGCAAATTAATTCTTACATTTGGATATGTGTTCACCTTTGGTACGAGAAATGCCATTATATTTCTAAAAATTTGAGTATTTCATACTTTTTTATAACATATAATGCATGTATTTTTGTGTATTTTCAGCTGAGAGAAACTGTTTTTCAATTTGCACAGAAAGAGTTAGCACCACATGCTGCAGAAATAGATAGAGAAAATACATTTAAAGGCTTAAGGGTAAGTGCACAAGTTTAGTCCTAAGTCTGAATAATTACTTCCATCCCTGCAATTTCTTGATTAAAATATATCACAGGATTGCATGGGTTTTTGGTGCATTTCGTATCATTGTTTAACACAGCCTTATATTTAGGCTTTAAGAGGTTGTAAAATCTTTGGTTATGCCATCAGAAAAAGAACAGTTTATCCCATTTTACTTCCATTTTTCAGGGGTCAAGCTAGACTTAAATTTTAGGGAGAAATGACTTCTCTTTTTTGGACAGAACAGGGAGAAGTGGATGCAAAGCAAGAAATTATATATATATATATATATATATATATATATATATATATATATATATATATATATATATATATATATATATATATATATATATATATTTAATGATGTGTATTCTCTTATTTATATGATGTCCTCTATTTACCAAGATTCATATTTGCATTTAACTTTGGATTTTAGCAATGTTTTATTTTCTAGTAGAAAATTTTCTTCCTTATTTTGGCCATATGACTCTAAAAGAGAATAAATAGAAACTGCATTGTAACAGAATTTAATAGAGTAACTAGATTACATTATTATAATTGCAAGTTGTTAAAAATGCTTAATCAACTATCCTTAATCATTTAAAAAAAAAATATTTTTGTAATTTTTTTTCTTTACTTTTTGAAAGTTCACAATGATGGCACTTTCGAAGACTTTTAAACCTCTTTAGAACAACCACCGTACCATGTACATGAGTGCCAATGCATGTGACTACATTTATTTTTTTCGGATTAAAACATTACCGTAACCATTCATGCATAACACACTAAAATGCATAAAATTACAGACATGGCTCATATAGTTGGTATATGAACTAGACCCTTCTTTCCAACCTAATCAAGACAGACATGAATGCATCTGCTTTTAGAAGAAGTAGTTTTTTTGAACTTTTATTTATAACTTGTGTATTACATCAGTCCATGATAAGATTGCAAATTTATGGTTTATTTATTTGTCTAATTGTATTAATTTTAGGCATTTATTAAATATTATCTGATTTGCAGCCTTTTCCCATATTTTCACAATTACAAGTCAAGTCAGGAAACAACTTTGACCTTAAAATTCTCACAAATTTCACAACATTGCATTGTCTCATATGTTTCTGACCTAAATAATTGCATTTAAAGTTAAATTTTAACTTACATAATACCTAGACTTTTCTTTCTAATAATTGTACTTTTTTTAATTAGCCTGATGATTTACAAAAACAGACATTCTAATAAGCTGCTAGGCCTACTTCTCAGACATAGCGATGTGCACTATTTTTTCCTTGTTACTGGTACACTTAGAGTTTCTAACTAATTTTATGACAAAATAGTGTACAAGAGGCATTTAAAATATCCAGATCACCGATTTTATTCTTAAAACACTAGTTGCTATATACATACTGTTGTTAAAGTTTAGAAACACAAGCTTGTATAATTTTGTTATCAAAGGGTAATGTGTAAATCAGGTAGTGATAGAGTCTAGTTGCCAACTTACTTGGGTAATGGTTAATGGTCAATCAGCTATCAAAACACTTGCCTTTGAATTTGCAAGAGTTTGTCAGTGTAATTGATAAAAAACCTAGGCCTAGCTACTGTTGACTTCAAAAATATATTTCACTAGAACATAATGCTCTTAAAATATAAGTAACCTAAGGCGAGGGGGCATCTCAAAATGTATAATTAATGTACCACTAAAAAATCATTGGGCAAAGACATTTTTATTTTCCTAACAGAAGGCAAAGTTTTATTTCTTAGGTGACTTAGTTGCTCACTTCGCATGGTCATGTGACCACTAATTTTTCCGTAGTAGGTGACATTCATGTTTTTATGTCATTAAAGGCCCATCAGCGCCATTACGTGCAAAAAGACTGAATAATAGTGAATCTTGGAAGATAATGGACCTAAACATCATTGGTTATCTTTAAAACAAACAGGTATCGTCATTTCATCAGATTTCGAGCCATGTAATATCTCCCTTTAATCGAGAAACGCTGCCATTTTTCTTGTGTACAAATGGATCTGAACTTGTTTGGCGACATCCATGGGTCAACTGATTTCATCCGAAAGCTGGAACACATGAATTGATGATGTCTACATTGTACATGCATGAACCCAACACCACTCTATATCTAATATGGTAGGTTTTCCTCTTTTTTAGTCATTTTTGGAAATAAAATTGAATGCATAAAAAATGTCAATGATGGAAAAAGGTGAAGCATATTGTTTATGATTTCTGTATAGACTTATTTAATTCCAGACTTGGAGGCTATTCTAAAATTATTCATCCCATTAAATGTAAGCTCTAAAATGTACAGAGGAATCTATTGTTTTTGCATTTTTCACCCAAACAACTCTGCAAAGCTCATTGGCTTGTGATTGGGTGTTATATTCAAAAATGTTTTTTTTCTTCATGTATGCAAATGCAACACAAACAAATAATTTAAACGTTTCCAGCAAGGGCATTAATGAAATAGATAAATCTTGAATCTTAACAGAAGCTGTCCAAATCTGGACAAAAAATTAAATATTCAGACTGAAGAAAATAGTTCCCATTTTGTTTCTGCATTTTTAGGTGAATTAAAATGTTTAATTTTCATAAGGTGATATAAATAGTTATAGATATTAATATAATTTTGATGCAAGCAACTAGCATTCATGCAGAAAGTCAAACAAATTTATGTCTATAATAGAATAATTTGCTAGCATTTTCCATGCATGGGTTTGTTAGTAAGTAATCTCCCTTTTTGAAAAGATTAAGGGCTAATAATCAATGTGCTAAATGTCATTTTGCAAATTTTTGTAACAGTGCACTTTTCAGCATACCATGCAGATGGTGGGCTATACAAACCAGTCATTCTCGTAACTTCAAGGCACAAGATTCAACATTGTTAACTTAAACAAGGGAAACATGTACCTTACATGTACCCTCAAAGTACAGGATATAATGCAGTACCCTATCACAAGGTAAACATGTATATCACATAGTTTAAGTTTGTGCTTAAATTGTTAAAGTTTTTTGCTATGAGATTTGCTATGAGGTAATGCTCTTAAAATAAGAAACAGAAAAAGGTGAAGACAACAAGCTTTGTAAAATGTAACAAATACTTTATTTCCCTAGAATACTAAGTGAAAAATGAGAAAAATGAACTTAATGTATTGCAAATGAAATCCAAAAATAATCCAAGAATTAAACACACAAAGCCAAGTAATATAAAGTTTTGATTAAAACTTGGTTCAAGTCCTGAAGAGATTTAAAATTGAAGGTGATGGCATGTCTGTTATGATATGTGAAGTGCTGATGTGTTAACATGCTCTTGTTAAATCACGGAAATATTATTCCAGGTTTGAATTCAGTATATATTCCAATGAATGTCTTTATCTAAGAATTTTATCAGAACACTTTTGTATTTCCAGAGAAAATAATCAATTGAATTCAGTAATTTGAAGAAAAAAAATTTCAGCCCAAACTGCTCAAAACATAATAAAATTTAAAGTGATAGTTGTTAAAGCATGACTGGTAAAATCCTTACAGTCACAAGATAATATAGTTCTCTGCTTGACCTCAGGTCACAAATTAGCACTTTCTAAAAACAGCTTTTATCTAATGGAAAGTAACCTTTAGATTGATCTAATGAGCCTTGTTTATTTACAGCACAATAGCCTACAAAATTCACTTAGCAATCTCCAAAACCCTGACCCTGATCAACATATTAACTTCTTTGTGTACCTGAATAATAATTCTGTTAATAAGCTCATGCACATAGAAAATAATGAAACTATTATTAGATGTTTACATAAATGAAATAAAAAATATATAAAAAGTGAATCAGGTCAAGCAGAAATTAACTCAGTTTTGGACAAGGTCAAGCCCAGGAAACAATATTACATTGCAATACATTTAACATGTAATGAAATAAAAAAAAAATATCAAAACTAACAGACAAGCAATTAAATTTGATACGCATTAAAGATTCGTGCATACAAAATGGGAAAGTCTTGATTACATTCATGTTTTAAGTTAATTCAATTTTTCAGCATATGATAAGCTATGTAACCTAGAGAAATCCTTGGCCCCAACCCATGGGAAGCTACTGGCAAGCTTTCTCACATACCTATGCTGGCTAGACTTGAACCCATGCAGACTGAGTTGAGATGTCAGTGATTGGCAAAGTCAAGTGCCTTAGACCACTTGGGGTCTTGAATACCTTTGTGTCTTTCTTTCCATGTTCATCTCTTTGCTTGTCCAGATATTTATTATTTTTATTGTGGGAGTCATCAGGGTTCTCCATAGATCTCAAAACTGAGGAGTTATTTAATGCTTGACACCAAAATATCAATCTTCAAAATGTGATCTCAAGAGTCATTTGTTTGTAATCTTGTCTGGCATTGTTTGTTGAACTAATTGATGCTTATGATTTTTTTTTTTGTTATTTGTGGAGCAAATTGAAGCTTGCGATTTCTTGTGTTGAATAAAGTGAAATAATTTACAGTATTTTGTAAGTGATGCTTACAACTTTAGCAGATATATTCTCTTACAGTTATTACTTTCTGTTTCTTTCGAGTTCGAATGATCATCACAGGCAGGTAGTTTCTGAGACTGAGATAGGTAAGAAAATATACTTCTTGAGCCATTGTGATTAATTCATTCAAACCAGTGTATGACAATTTAATGAAGAAGTAGAGATATATATCTCATTCACTGCTATATTTAAAAAAAAAATCAATCCACGAGCATGTTTAGTGGTGTCAACAAGATCACTGACTGGTTAGCACTAATGACATTAATTGTAATGATTAAGTTTCACACTTAACAGGATCTTTGTTTTCTGGTTCAGATTGCACCATGAAAATAATATTCTTTTTGCAAAGAATGGAGAATATCTTCCTTGTATCATTATTAGATTGCTTCTTACTGGCTATTCTAATCTGGGGATAATATGCACAAATTATACTGAGTATACATGTCTTCCCAAAAAGTAAATAATAATTTTTATTTCATTTTCAGAACAAAAAATTGTAAATATGTGAATGTCAAACAGTATGTGCTTTAGATAACATTTAAAATGGTATTTTTTTGTCCTATTGCATTTAGAAGTATATGTATGTTGATAAGCAATCAAATAAATGCTGATATTTGGGTCAGAAGATAATCCAATCAAGTGATCATTGATTCCCTTTTCTTCTATCATAAACATCAAAGATAAATTTATAATTTTAAGACAAGCTTGATTCAGTTATGCCCATGTAAGTGTGGTATCATTGATCCTCTGGCTCTGTCCAGTTCATATAAGATTGCACTGAGAGGAAAAAAGACTGTAAATAGTGGTCTAGCAAATGTCACATAGTTTACTATGAACATCATAAGCTGAGTAGGAAATTGAGACATAAATTGTACAGGTAAATTGAGTCCTCATGTGAATCATAGTTGTGGTACAGCTTTGCTACAGATAAAATGATTAAATGTACTAATGTACTTGTTATATTATTGAGAAAGTAGCCAATATAAGCTGGTTTTATTATATTATGCCCCCATTTTTGAACTGGCAGCATGATTTGTGAAATCATTATGAAAATTACTTTACTTCAAAATCTAGTGTATCAGTGATACTATGGCTTGTAGATCTAATGCATCAGTAATACTATGGCTTTTAGATCATGTGTATCAATGATACTATGGCTTGTAAAGCATGTGTATCAATGATACTATGGCTTGTAGATCATGTGTATCAATGATACTATGGCTTGTAGATCTGGTGCATCAATGATACTATGGCTTGTAGATCATGTGTATCAATGATACTATGGCTTTTAGATCTAGTGCATCAGTAATACTGTGGCTTTTAGATCATGTGTATCAATGATACTATGGCTTGTAGATCATGTGTATCAATGATACTATGGCTTGTAGATCTAGTGCATCAGTAATACTATGGCTTTTATATCTAGTGTATCAATGATACAATGGCTTTTATATCTAGTGTATCAATGATACTAAGGCTTTTATATCTAGTGTATCAATGATACTATGGCTTTTAAATCTAGTGTATCAATGATAATATGGCTTTTAAATCTAGTGTATCAGTGATACTATGGCTTGTAGATCTAGTGCATCAGTAATACTATGGCTTTTAGATCATGTGTATCAATGATACTATGGCTTGTAGATCATGTGTATCAATGATACTATGGCTTGTAGATCATGTGTATCAATGATACTATGGCTTGTAGATCTGGTGCATCAATGATACTATGGCTTGTAGATCATGTGTATCAATGATACTATGGCTTTTAGATCTAGTGCATCAGTAATACTATGGCTTTTAGATCATGTGTATCAATGATACTATGGCTTGTAGATCATGTGTATCAATGATACTATGGCTTGTAGATCTAGTGCATCAGTAATACTATGGCTTTTATATCTAGTGTATCAATGATACAATGGCTTTTATATCTAGTGTATCAATGATACTATGGCGTGTAGATCTAGTGTATCAATGATACTATGGCTTTTATATCTAGTGTATCAATGATACTATGGCTTTTAAATCTAGTGTATCAGTGATACTATGGCTTGTAGATCTAGTGCATCAGTAATACTATGGCTTTTAGATCATGTGTATCAATGATACTATGGCTTTTGGATCTACTGTATCAATGATATTATGGCTGTTAGATCATGTGTATCAATGATACTATGGCTTGTAGATCATGTGTATCAATGATAATATGGCTTGTAGATCATGTGTATCAATGATAATATGGCTTGTAGATCTAGTGTATCAATGATACTATGGCTTGTAGATCTGGTGCATCAATGATACTATGGCTTTTATATCTAGTGTATCAATGATACTAGGGCTTTTATATCTAGTGTATCAATGATACTATGGCTTTTAGATCTAGTGTATCAGTGATACTGTGGCTTTTAGATCTAGTGTATCAGTAATACTATGGCTTTTATATCTAGTGTATCAATGATACTATGACTTTTAGATACAGTGTATCAGTGATACTATGGCTTTTATATCTAGTGTATCAATGATATTATGACTTTTAGATCTAGTGTATCAATGATACTATGGCTTGTAGATCTAGTGCATCAATGATACTGTGGCTTGTAGATCATGTGTATCAATGATACTATGGCTTTTAGATCATGTGTATCAATGATACTATGGCTTTTATATCTAGTTTATCAATGATACTATGGCTTTTAGATCTAGTGTATCAGTGATACTGTGGCTTTTAGATCTAGTGTATCAGTAATACTGTGGCTTTTAGATCTAGTGTATCAATGATACTATGGCGTGTAGATCTAGTGTACCAATGATATTATGGCTTGTAGATCTAGTGCATCAATGATACTATGGCATGTAGATCATGTGTATCAATGATACTATGGCTTTTAGATCATGTGTATGAATGATACTATGGATTTTAGATCTAGTGTATCAATGATACTATGGCTTTTAGATCTAGTGTATCAATGATATTATGGCTTTTAGATCTAGTGTATCAGTAATACTATGGCTTTTAGATCTAGTGTATCAGTAATACTATGGCTTTTAAATCTAGTGTATCAATGACATAATGTCTTTTGGATCTAGTGTATCAGTGATACTATGGCTTTTAGATTACTGTATCAATGATATAATGGCTTTTGGATCTAGTGTATCAATGTTACTATGGCTTTTAGATCTAGTGTATCAATGATACTATGGCTTTTATATCTAGTGCATCAAAGATACTATAGCTTGTAGATCTAGTGTATCAGTAATACTATGGCTTTTAGATCATGTGTATCAATGATACTATGGCTTTTAGCTCTAGTGTATCAATGATACTATGGCTTTTAGATCTAGTGTATCAGAAATACTATGGCTTTTAGATCATGTGTATCAATGATTCTATGGCTTTTGGATCTACTGTATCAATGATATTATGGCTGTTAGATCATGTGTATCAATGATACTATTGCTTGTAGATCATGTGTATCAATGATAATATGGCTTGTAGATCATGTGTATCTATGATACTATGGCTTGTAGATCTAGTGTATCAATGATACTATGGCTTGTAGATCTGGTGCATCAATGATACTATGGCTTTTAGATCATGTGTATCAATGATACTATGGCTTTTATATCTAGTGTATCGATACAATGGCTTTTAGATCTAGTGTATCAGTGATACTGTGGCTTTTAGATCTAGTGTATCAGTAATACTGTGGCTTTTAGATCTAGTGTATCAGTAATACTATGGCTTTTATATCTAGTGTATCAATGATACTATGGCGTGTAGATCTAGTGTATCAATGATACTATGGCTTGTAGATCTAGTGCATCAATGATACTATGGCTTGTAGATCATGTGTATCAATGATACTATGGCTTTTAGATCATGTGTATGAATGATACTATGGATTTTAGATCTAGTGTATCAATGATACTATGGCTTTTAGATCTAGTGTATCAATGATATTATGGCTTTTAGATCTAGTGTATCAGTAATACTATGGCTTTTAGATCTAGTGTATCAGTAATACTATGGCTTTTAGATCTAGTGTATCAATGACATAATGTCTTTTGGATCTAGTGTATCAGTGATACTATCGCTTTTAGATTACTGTATCAATGATATAATGGCTTTTGGATCTAGTGTATCAATGATACTATGGCTTTTAGATCTAGTGTATCAATGATACTATGGCTTTTATATCTAGTGCATCAATGATACTATAGCTTGTAGATCTAGTGTATCAGTAATACTATGGCTTTTAGATGTAGTGTATCAGTGATACTGTGGCTTTTATATCTAGTGTATCAGTAATACTATGGCTTTTAGATCTAGTGTATCATTGATATTATGGCTTGCAGATCTAGTGCATCAATGATACTATGGCTTATTATATCTAGTGTATCAGTAATATTATGGCTTTTAGATCTAGTGTATCAATGATACTTTGGCTTTTATATCTAGTGTCTCAATGATACTATGGCTTTTAGATCTAGTGTATCTCTAATACTATGGCTTTTATATCTAGTGTATCAGTAATATTATGGCTTTTAGATCTAGTGTATCAGTAATACTATGGCTTTTATATCTAGTGTATCAATGATACTAAGGCTTTTATATCTAGTGTATCAGTAATACTATGGCTTTTATATCTAGTGTATCAATGATATTATGGCTTTTAGATCTAGTGCATCAATGATACTATGGCTTTTATATCTAGCGTATCAGTAATACTATGGCTTGTAAATCTAGTGTATCAATGATACTGTGGCTTTTAGATCTAGTGTATCAATGATACTATGGCTTTTGTATCTAGTGCATCAATGATACTTTGGCTTATAGATCATGTGTATCAGTAATACTATGGCTTTTAGATGTAGTGTATCAATGATACTATGGCTTTTAGATCTAGTGTATCAGTGATACTATGCTTTTAGATCTAGTTTATCAGTGATACTGTGGCTTTTAGATATAGTGTATCAGTGATACCATGGCTTTTAGATCTAGTGTATCAGTAATTCTATGGCTTTTAGATCATGTGTATCAGTGATACTATGGTTTTTAGATCTAGTGTATCAGTGATACTATGGCTTTTACATCTACTGTATCAATGATACTGTGGCTTTTAGATCTAGTGTATCAGTGATACTATGGCTTTTATATCTAGTGTATCAATGATATTATGACTTTTAGATCTAGTGTATCAATGATACTATGGCTTTTAGATCTAGTGTATCAATGATACTATGGCTTTTGGATCTAGTTTTTTTCTGTGTTAGTATATCTTTTATATCTAGTGTATCAGTGATAGTATAGCTTTTAGATTTAGTGTATCAGTGATAGTATGGCTTTTTTATCTTTCTTACTACAATTTCAGAAGGACACTGCATCCTCATTGTGATCATTTGCCAGAATTAGAAAAGGAAGACTTGGAGTAAGGATAAAGTAAGAACTAGAGATGCAACAAGAAGGTGAGGGGTCAAGGGTACTCACCACTAAACAATGCAGAAGAGGTGCTTCAGATATTTGATTACAGGTATATTGTACTATGCTCAGATAAAATATATTTCTAGACACAGGCCCAGGGCTGGTGACTTAAGTAAACTCACAAGCCCTGACTGAAATTCTACAAGCCCAGACTCCAGTTTCCACATGACCAAAATTTACCCTTTTTTAATATTGTCACAGTGTTACAATAGCTATAATTTAAATATAAATTCTAGGGGGCTCAAAGGGTTTTGAACATAATGCAAGTTTCATTAGTGTTCACCACTACACTCAG
The DNA here is from genome assembly GCA_016746295.1 of Potamilus streckersoni. Lineage (NCBI taxonomy): Eukaryota > Metazoa > Mollusca > Bivalvia > Unionida > Unionidae > Potamilus > Potamilus streckersoni. The sequence goes on from JAEAOA010001099.1 coordinate 581,938, forward strand.
TAAGGATTGGATGGTCCTGGTGTTCAGATTTCTTTGCTGGATTCACTGCTTCATTGGCTTGGTGGTTAATGTCTGTCTCAGATGCAGGACGTCATGTGTTTTTCTAGTTATTGATTATTATCAGCTACCATTTGGTTGAGTGAACCAATAAGAAATTGTGAAACTCCATAATCGATTGTGTGTAAAGGGAGACTACTTTTTATAGTTGCACGCAAAATACAAAGGTATGTAAAACTCCTGTGTAATGGTAAGCTGTTAAATCCAGTCCACTAGTAAATATGAAACTCTACCATATTCTGAAGGTGAAGACTTTCATAGGATTATATATAGTCATGATTACATGGTTAAGCTGTTAAATTGTTCAGTTAATAAATTTGAACAAATTTTGAAATATTGCTTCGGCTTAAATGTAAATTCTTTTTGTAGAATTTGTAAATAATGACCAAGAAGAAAACCACATCCTTCTTTGCTTTAATGTATAGTTATATCACATATGAATGAAAAGATTTTGGTGTATTGCAACATTGTTTTAGTTACATATACATGTGATTAAAAGATATTACTTCCACACATTTATTAACATTCTGGAGCAAAGATGAAACTATAACAAACGAAAAATATAATTTTCTCTTGGTAACTGATTATAATTGATTATCAATTGGAAGTGGAACCGATTATCAGTTATGAAATTTGGACTGATACCCATCACTATCGGATTTGAACCCTGGTCGAGTCATACCAAAGGCTTATAAAAATGGTACTGACATGTGCCTTGCTAGGTACTCAGCATTAAGAGATTAGTGTTAAGAGTGGTAGGCTTGGTGTCAGGATAATGTGACTGGGTGGGACATCATACTAGACATCACTATAAAGTGCCGCACTGCAGACATCATAGCTGTGTGACAATTTTTTAAAGTTGCGTTAAAAATCCATATCACACACACATTCTGATAGATTCTTTGAGTCAATGCAGTTGAGAACTGAGTTGACGTACGATGATGCATTGTTTGCTGTATGAGCACAGAATTAATAGCCACCCTTTTTAAAATATGTTTTTCTGGTGTGTTTCACGAAGTAAAACTCTGTCAACTAAGAGTTCTGCTGATAGTTAATTGCTTCCTAAATTGGCTTAAAGTATGAGTTACACTTGAACACTGTTCCGACAACTGAAATGATCATGGTTTGCATTCTATATATGCAGTAAAATCTGACTTCAAAGGAACATTGACGCTGTTCACAAATTTGTCAAAAATATAATAAATATGACTCAAACATTTTTATTCAAGGTATTGATTTGTAATAAATTGTTTTAGTACATGCATCTGGCATCTCTTTGTTTTACCTATAATGGGTTGTTCTACATCCTGATTTTACCTATGCAAATAAGAATAGTGGACTCACCCACTGCACATTTCAAACACATCTTTTCTAGGTATTGTCATCTAGTTAAGTAATATGTTAAGTAATATGTGAAATAGTGGTTTATACCTGACCTCGTGGCCTTTAATTGCCCAAGGGATAGTTTTACATAGCCTTTAAGTACCCAAGATATAGTTTTACATAGCCTTTAAGTACCCAAGATATAGTTTTGCATAGTCTTTAATTACCCAAGGGATAGTTTTATGTAGCCTTTAATTGCCCAAGGGATACTTTTTGCCCAAGGGATAGTTTTACATAGCCTTTACCCAAGGGATAGTTTTATGTAGCTTTTAATTGCCCAAGGAATACCTTTACATAGCCTTTAATTGCCCAAGGGATAGTTTTACATAGCCTTTAATTGCCCAAGCCATAGTTTCACCTCACTTAGAATACAGGACAGGCCTTATCAAAACTTAAAGGGATCCAAAGCATTGGGCTATCAGATTTTTTTAGTACTGATTACAGTTTATACAGTTAAAATTGCAATATCTTTTAGTATCTTAGAGGTCAAAATAACAAACTGTATATCAAAATAAACAATGTACTTTACTCTATGTTTGTTCCAGATAATTAATAATTATAGAATATGCATTCCAGGTAGCTCATACTTATGTAATATGCATTCTAGGTAATTAATAGTTTTGCAATTACATTCCAGGTAATTAATAGTTACAGAAAATGCATGTTGATTAGTTCCTGTAGATCTGTGCCTACATATTTCTAATCTTGGTAAGACATGGCACATACAAGTCATAGCTAGTATTTCCTTTTCAATGGTCTTACATACATTATCAAGTAAATTTTATATGCATAGTTTTGCATTGCATTGCTTCATTTTACATGTAAAAGAGTTCATCACATCAGTCTTGTGGAATTCACTAGTTTTCACCACCCCAAAATAACCCCACTGCCAACACAATTTAAAATGAGCCCTTTTTTTTGCAGAAATACCTGTTAATGTTTGTACCTCATTTTTCATGAGATTTTCAAATGTCAGCAGAAATAAAATTTTGTAAACCCTAAGCCTAATTCTAACATTGTTATTGCTCACTTTGATTTATTTTTTTGTTGGCATAATTCCAATGATAAATGATTGAAATAACAACTGGAAATGAGGTTGACAATTTCCAACAGGTGGTGGCATTATGTTCATACTTTATTTGATCATACAGTTAAAAGTTAAATGAACAGAACTGTGGCATGCTGCATAATTTGATGACATTATTACCCCAAAGCCATATTTTTGTTTTAATTTTCTGTAGAATCAATGGTGAAACTGAGTTGGTAAACAGCGAGCCAGTTTATAACATTTTTCTCCAAAGGATTTCCTCTTGCAAGTTTAATGTCATAAGAAAAGCTTTCACACATTCATTACACACTCATCAGCTTCCATAACTTAAACATAATGTGAATGTAGTTAAAAACAAATGAATATTTAGAAATTTTAAGATAATTAAGGCTAAAATACATAATATTTTCCAGTTTGTCCTTTGAAGTGTTCTCTCTCTCTCTCTCTCTGATGACTACTCCATTGGCTTGGTTATTGCATTCACCTCATATGTGGGAAGTTGCAGGTCGAAACCATGGCTGAGTCATACCAAAGACTTATTAAAATCATGCTAGCAGCTGCCATGCTAGGCATTCACCTTTAAAAGGTTACTGTTGACCTGGCATCAAGATATATGGATGGGCCATAATGCTACATGTCTTGTCCATGATACCCCAGTTCTAGACATCACTATAAACTGGCACACTGCAGACATTGTAGTGATGTGGCTGAAAAATTGTTAAAGCAGTGTTTAAAATCCAATATACACAAACACACACACACACAAATAATATAAATAACAAATAATGATAGGCATTAAATTGGTTTATATTTCATAATTAGAAGACCAAGAGTCTTGTATGAATTTAATGATAATTGGGTAGCAATAAGAATATTCAAATATGGTTCCCTACACTTTTTCTTGAGTGATAACTGTGCAGGTATGCAGGACTATTATAATACTTTTTAACACATTCTTTGACAGGATGGGCAAATCTGGTAGAGGCATTTCCTAGCCTGGTCCGTGCATATACCTGAGATGTGCTGGTAATGCCCAAAGATTAAATGAGCAAGGAGAATCATCATGCAGCATACAGAATCATTGTGTTGTGGCAACATGATCAACTAGTGTGAATGAGTGGTTATTCCTGTGCGTGGGACAAGTACCATGATGATTTGGCCTATACACTGGCTATACACCTTCTAGATCGTTCTTGTTTCTGTAAAATATAAACTCCTTTACAACAGTGGTACAAAAGTGGATGACAGGAGTTGGATATTTTTCCATTTTTACATCTAGCAGAGTGACTTCTTTTATTTTTTCTCAATTGGTCCCTCAACCTTTCTCACCAGTATTATTTACGGTTATATTTCCTCCACATTTGCTGGATTTAAAGTACATCAGTTATTCCACTTCTTGTATGATGTATGATATGTAATGAATAAAAAAAGAAATATTTGAAATAAAAAAGAGAGCTTTACTATTCCAAGTCATTAGGGTTTGACCTCAAAGTTTTACAATGTATTGCAAAATTTTTACATTTTTGCACTAATGTATTTTGGACTAGAAACCTTGGTACAATGACTAAATTTGAGATTGTAGGAAATACATTTTTTATTGCATCCCTTCTGATACTTCTTCAGCAGTATTTTTGAATAACTTTGACTTTGCATGTGGGATGAAGGGAGCGGGTTGAAGGGAGTGGGATGACTTTGGGATGAAGGGAGTGGGATTAAGGGATTGGAGAACATTAAAGGGCAATGTTTAGTGATCCTGCATGCAAGTCCTGTTATCAATCCATTAAAGGACTTGTCAGTGAAGAACATAAATAACATTTGAGTCCAAAATTTAACCAAGATTTTGAAATAAATTTATCTTGTCTATAGTGGAGACCTGGGTATAAATGCAGGAATCCCAAATATCTTTTCTGGCAGTTTTTCTGATATTGATAGACAAGTATAAAAATTATCATGCTAAAAATTTGAGACTTAAGAGCCATTTGAACATTTTTGAAAACCTTTATATTTCTTGATGGAGTAGATGTTGTTAAAGTGAACAATACCTGGGTATTACCTATACTAAATTAGGTGAAACACAGAAAAAGATAGTAACGTGATATCCATATTTATTTGTCAGATTATATGTTCATGCCAGTAATATCGTTTTCTGATTTTCATGTGTATTTTACATATTATCTCAACTTGACTGAACCTTTTTAATGAGAAATAAAGATATTTTGCTAGATTATATCTTTTGTAGTCTTTTTTATTTGTTTTATGCATGACCCAAAGCAGTTGTTTATGCATCTTTTGTTGCTCTATACATTTCTAGCATTTTCTGATTTCCATAATACTTACAAAACTTGATGCTGCATGTTCAAAAGCAGTGGCTTGTCAACATTGATGTTATTGTCAAGGGCAAAATTATTTGTTACTGTTTTAAGTTCAGTATGTGAAATCATTTACAATTGTGTTCAGATATCATTCAGTTAAATTATTCATTGAAAATGCAAAGTGCTCATTGATATTTATAATAAAGACACTATTTTGGGATTATTATGAATTTATTTGAAGACATTCTGGATTATATCATTGTGGTACATACATCAAGACTTGGTGCATCAGCTCATTAAGGACTGTTGGTACATCATAACATTTAAGAATTGGAATTAAATTCAGATTATTCTTTTTTTTTGGACTTGTCATTGAACATTTATGATTATTTGGATTTGAATTCACAATTCTGTATAAGTCCCTTTTAAATTTTCACTTTATCACTTAGAGAATTAAATTATTTTGTTAATTTTACAAGATTCTTTCGTTTGCTTCTTTTTGTAACATAGTTTAAGACCTTTGAGGCAATTTTAGTACACTAATAAATTTTTAACAGTCATTGAAGCACATTTATTGCATTTTTTCTTGAATGTGCTTTTGCTTATTAAATGTTATGAAGGGATCTATTCAAATGGAGTAAATCAATTCTTTGCATGTATTATCATGGGAAATATGATAAACTAGTCTTTAGTGTTACTTGCATCCCATGATGAGATCTTGCTGCTTAATGTGTTGCTACATAAAACTACTGCTATATACCACCACTCACCCTGCTGGATGCCCACAAGGGTCACAACCCAAATACTTTTCATGTCTTCATGCAGTGACCGAATATATCAAATATTGTACTTTTAAAAAAATACTTGAAATTGAAACAAAAATTTCTTTTACTTGTTTTGAACCTTTATAGGGCTTATAGGGGATTAAGTTGAAAAATGTTGCCCAATAACAGATTGTTTAGATATGAGCATGACAACTATGAAATTTAGTGGCTGTAAAGTCCTTTAGGACATAGATGTTATTGCAAACACATGGGGTATAACACGTCCTTTAGACACTATTGCAAACACATGGGTTATAACACGTCCTTTAGACACTATTGCAAACACATGGGTATAACACATTTTTTAGATGCTATTGCAAACACATGGGTATAACACGATCCCCATGGGTCTCTTTTTAAATGGGTATTATCATTAGCAGTAGTAGTATCCAGGTGCATGTAATGAAAATGTCATGGAATTTACTGTTTCACTTACATATTAAAGAAGAAAAGGGTAATTGTATTCCAACTTACCTATTGCCTATCATGAATTAGAATTCATAATTTTAGCTAGTTTCTGACTTTGTGTGATAATAGGTTTTTGGAGCAATGCTCACTTGAGTTCCTGGCAATGCTGAAGGGTTTCACAATTTAAGCTGGAGCAACATTTTTAGGAAAAAGTTGAACAGCAGCCATTGTACCCTGAAAGCAGACTATCATTTTATGTGCATCATCAAAAATTAGGGTTTACTTCAGAATGTTAGATAATAAGCATATTGCATATAAAAGAATCACCTGCTATTCACTTTTTGCATTGGATATTATGCATGCCTAGCATGTGTTAGTATTCACATTTTAAAGTTTTCATAACTAGCAATTTTATTGTACAAGTCAGTTTTTCAATAATTATAAATGAGAGGAAACTCCACCATAACTGCATTTGTCTTCAACCCAATTTTGCCATTCAGATTAATGCAACACCCCAGCTGATCACCAGCATTCATTCCAGACTTGCCTACAAAACAGGCTAAAATCACCTTCATTCCTTTTGATTTCCTTGTCACCATCATGTTATTGTTGTTGTGTTAGTAATTGCCAGAATTTGTAGAACATTTGTTCTTTTAACATTCCTTGTATGACCTTTTTGTTGAGATGATATCAGGAAAATTGGGGAGATAGAAAATCTTGAGAAAAAGTCTTCTTTCATAGGATATAGGCAATAAACTATAAAGTATATTTCTGGTATTTTTTTATTGGCTTAGGTTTACCAATGAAGTAAGAAGTAAATCCAGTCTTATAGTCCATAGGAAAATTATGTTGGGAGCTAAGATGTAACATTTGAGATTGGAAATTCTTACCATCTTAATTGTGTAGTGTTTTCAGAGTTATTGGCAAAAATGTAGGTTACAAATAGGTAGTGTATACTTACTTTCTCTTTGTGATGTAGATGATTTAAAGGTTATACAATATGTATTTTTGGGTACATCTTTAAGACAAGGTTGTGCTGATGCAGTAGAATGCACTGTATTTATGTAATTCCCAATGATGTCATTTAACTTTTATTGTAGCCATTTACAACTAGATTGACTGTATGCTACCAGACGATCCACCAATCCAACAATCCAAACCTTGTATGCTCAGAAACCAAATTTCTGTCACCATTTAGATACAGCAAAAATAAATCTTGCCAAAAATACAAAATTCTGTTTCCCCAAATCACCATAAGATATAATTTGTTTAAAGCAGCAAAGCCAAATGATTTTTTTACCAACAAATGAAAAAAAAGGCATTACAACAAGTAGGATGAGCAAGACATCCAATACCACATACAAAGTTGGACAAGACACACAACAAATGATTTAAGACACAATCAAGCAACAAGTCTTTAAAATTTGTGAGTAAAACTGAATTTTGTATGTGTGATAAAATGATGCAGCTTATACCTTACTTAAATGAAAGGATTTAAAAGCAGGGTACTTGTACATTAAACAAAGGAAGATAAACAAAATGCTAACATTAACTGTCATCATAGTTCAAGGTGTGTAGAGCATTATTTACATATATTACATTTACAGTCTTTAGGATTCCAGGATAGAATTAAAGATCTAAATGATCTAAAGTTTGATTGCTCTCTAGAGTGGTTGGTAGCTGATTCCATAGAGTGGCAGCTTCATATCTAAAACGTTTGCCAAATGTTGAGGTATTAATTCATGGGACATTTAAATATTTGAAAATTGAAACTTATATTTATTGTGTTTGTGAATCGAATTGCAGTCATTAGTGTCGATTCCAAGCAGTTTAACAATTTCTTTACAATTTATGACAGAACTTATTTTAACTGCAGTCTTCATGCTGTATGTCTTTTTACCCACAGCTAACACTTGAAACTTTAATTGGTTGGCTTGCATTTTCTTAGCAGTGAACCAGTCAAGCAGAATGTTCGACTGAATCAAGTGTTAATCAGATTGTCTAAATTGGGTGAGGAAAAGAACAAAGTGTTATCATCAGCATAGTTATATAAAGAGCCATATATAATAGACGATATCATTGCATTAAAATGCAATCATTTATCTCTAAGGAACCCCATTTTTAATTTGAGATGAACTGCTCGGTACACCCTGCAACTTAATTTGCTGCTTGCCATTTGACATCTCAGCAAGTGCTTTCTGAGTCCCCAGACAAGCAATAAGCCCTTAAATTAGAATATCATGGGGGATGTAGTCAAAAGTGTTGGATAAGTCCATTAGGACTGTAGTCAAAAGTGTTGGATAAGTCCATCAAGAGTAGTCAAAAGTGTTGGATAAGTCCATTAGGACTATAGTCAAAAGTGTTGGATAAGTCCATTAGGACTGTAGTCAAAAGTATTGGATAAGTCCATCAAGACTGTAGTCAAAAGTGTTGGATAAGTCCATTAGGACTGTAGTCAAAAGTGTTGGATAAGTCCATCAGGACTGTAGTCAAAAGTGTTGGGTAAATACATCCGGAATGCAACTAGATATTTGTTTTCATAATGGTTCTTCCTCCTGTATGCAGACAAGCATAACATTTGTCTGGCATCCATGACATTTATGAAAAGTACCTAAATGTTTGTTAAAAATGTTCTCAAAAGATAATGTTATCTTGGTTTCACATGATTTTTCAGAAAAGCTTGGATATGATAGGTAAGATGGTGACAGGATCTATAATTACTGTTATCAAAATAATTGTTCTGTTTGAAAATCAAAACTACTTGAGTTTCCTTCAGATGAACAGGAAAAATATTAGATTGTATAGTTTTGAAAATCAAAACTACTTGAGTTTCCTTCAGATGAACAGGAAAAATATTAGATTGTATAGTCTTACATTTGTACTATGGCCACAAGGATTGGGGCCTCAGCTTTAAACAGATTAACAGGAATTTGATCCCCACATGAAACATATTTTTAAACATTTAAATTTCCTAACCTTTTATCTTTAAAATTTATCTTCTTCCAAGAATATTTAATGATTGCCAGTTGAAAAGTTATCAATAAATCCTTTTGTTTTTGTGAGTAAATTCAATGAAATTAGAGTTTCTTATTATAGACAGATGTCCACTATAGAGATGGTTCAAATGATGGAAACCAGGTTGTAGCTGCCATTTGCAACACTGCATGGTACCATCTTAAGCCACATACCAGACAGGATCTCCTTTTCATTGCAGAATCAAAGTCATTCTCCTTGCTTTTGGGCATTTGTCTTGGAGGATTGGAAATGGTCCATTTATATTTGTTTGCTTACATTCACGTGTCATGTCTAATGCACACTTTACTGTATGCAAAATAATTTTCTTTCCATTTTCACAGTCATTCTGGAAAAAGTGTGGAGAGCTTGGTCTACATGGTATCACATGTCCAGGTAAGGAAAGAGTTCATTTATCAACTTATGTTTCCAGACACCAAGAAAATTTGGACAACCTTCAATTTTGTATGAACAATTTTTGAATGCAACCTAAGTTTTTGATCAAATGTGGTTGGTAATTTTTGTTATTACAGTTTATAAAATCATTACAAAAAAAGTCAAGTTGGTGTTAAGAAATTGGTGGTTTTTAATTCTTGAAGGTGCTTGGTATTTGAATAAAAAAAACCCACCATCAACACAAATTGCCAATTACAGACTGTAGGTGCTGTTTTAAGACTGTCAACCATACAGTACAATAATACCTTGTGGAAAATTGAGGTTTCTAAAGTTTGATGTTATATGCAGTTATTATTTGCAAGTTAAGTTTGATTAATAGGCATGATAAAAAATGTTTATTAGCTGTGTAAAGACTTTTTGTACTTGCTTTCCTGAGAACAAAGCACAGTATTTGCTACAAAGGACAGATAAATTGATAAAATGGGTATTCATAAATTGTTAATTGCTAACATTAATTACATGATGAAGTTAATTTGAATCCATCTAATGTCAGCATCATTGTGACTCTTTGAGATGGTTATATAGCAGACACTCTTTGTCACTCAACTACACTACCCTGAGTCTTGTTGCCTTAGGTCATTGTATTTGAAGTGATACCCTGAGTCTTGTTATCTTAGGTCATTGAATTTCTAGTGATACCCTGAGTCTTGTTGTCTTAGGTCATTGTATTTGGAGTGATACCCTTAGTCTTGTTGTCTTAGGTCATTGTATTTGGAGTGATACCCTTAGTCTTGTTGTCTTAGGTCATTGTATTTGGAGTGATACCCTTAGTCTTGTTGTCTAAGGTCATTGTATTTGGAGTGATACCCTGAGTCTTGTTGTCTTAGGACATTGTATTTGGAGTGATATCCTTAGTTTTGTTGTCTTATGTCATTGTATTTGGAGTGATACCCTTAGTCTTGTTGTCTTAGGTCATTGTATTTGGAGTTATACCATGAGTCTTGTTGTCTTAGGTCATTGTATTTGGAGTGACACCCTGAGTCTTGTTGTCTTAGGTCATTGTATTTGGAGTGATACCCTTAATGATGTTGTCTTAGGTCATTGTATTTGGAGTGATACCCTTAGTCTTGTTGTCTTAGGTCATTGTATTTGGAGTTATACCATGAGTCTTGTTGTCTTAGGTCATTATATTTGGAGTTATACCCTGAGTCTTGTTGTCTTAGGTCTTTTGTTTTTTAGTGATACCCCAAGTCTTGTTGTCTTAGGTCATTATATTTGGAGTTATACCATGAGTCTTGTTGTCTTAGGTCATTGTATTTGGAGTGATACCCTTAGTCTTGTTGTCTTAGGTCATTGTTTTTGGAGTTATACCATGAGTCCTTTTGTCTTAGGTCATTGTTTTTGGAGTTATACCCTGAGACTTGTTGTCTTAGGTCTTTTTTTTTTTAGTGATACCCTGAGTCTTGTTGTCTTAGGTCATTGTATTTGGAGTGATACCCCGAGTCTTGTTGTCTTAGGTCATTATATTTGGAGTTATACCATCAGTCTTTTTGTCTTAGGTCATTGTATTTGGAGTTATACCATCAGTCTTTTTGTCTTAGGTCATTGAATTTGGAGTGATACTCTTAGTCTTGTTGTCTTATGTCATTGTATTTGGAGTGATACCCTGAGTCTTGTTGTCTTAGGTCATTGTATTTGGAGTTATACCATGAGTCTTGTTGTCTTAGGTCATTGTATTTGGAGTGATACCCTTAGTCTTGTTGTCTTAGGTCATTGTATTTGGAGTGATTTCTTGATGGCCCAGCAGGATACTGTCTTATTCCTGGTATCTTTTCACCACCTGAGTCAGTGACTAAGTCACTGTGTCATTCTCTTGGGTCATCCTTTGGTCTCCAATTGAGTCATCTTTTGTTTGCTGACTGTGACATCAAATCATTGACTGGGTCACCGATCTGGGTCACTGAGGTGTTGAAAGAGTTGCTGACTGTGTCATTGACTGTTGTTGAGTCACTGAGTCACTAACTGGGTTGTTCTTCTGTGTTTTGGACTTTGGCATCAACTCACGTCTGGGTCATCGTTTTGGCTTACCAACTGTGTTGTTGACAAGGTTGTGATAGTGCATCATTACTCATTGTAGATCGACAGACAGAGATAAATAATTCAAAATGATGAGAGCTATCTTAAGTGTATTGCATGATTGTGCTATCAAGACTTGTGTTTCTTGGATTAGCCTTATAGTGCCAGTAGTAAGACAGACCACATTGTTCCTACACACTTTAGATTCCTGTCCTTGCCATTTCCTGTTGGTCAACTATGACCATAAATGCTTGGACCTGCTAGGTGGTTATTATGCCCTACTTTCATACAATACTGCTTTATCACATGCCACACAGTTGGCACACACACACACACAGTCACACGGTGTATATATATATATATATATATATATATATATATATATATATATGTACACCCAGCAGGTGGAATCATGCGACCCAAATATTAAAATGCATACAAAACCAGCTAATTTAAAGAAAGAAAGCAAGCTTTAATGAAATGGAAATTAGATTTTAGAGAAAGCAAATTACTGTCCATGGTTGGTTCTCAGTTCCTCCCAAGACACATTATTTATGACTCAAAATGATTATGAAAAGTGTTTAATATTTATCTTTATATTTGCTTGACATTTTAGAATTGCTAAAATCCCATTTTTAATGATCAAGTTAGTGCATTAATAAATTATTTCTTGTATAAAAATGACAATCCTATATTTGCAATTGAAACATTATTAAACATTAAAGGAGAGAGAGAGAGAAAGAAAGAGTTAGCTTAAGGCTACAATGCCCAAACATCCATTCTGATGTCATCTTTAATTTTTGAAATCATCATAAGTTTTAAAACTGCATTATGCAGAATTTTATCATCATTATGTTTTTTTAAATTTATCTTGTACCTAATGTTTAATTTATTTGGAAAGCTTTATCTTCATAAATATTTTGGCAATTCATTTTTCATGTTTTGAACTTTACATTTGCTTTTTCACTATGTAAACACTCTTTTGCTAAAAGTGCTTTAACATTACTGCACAAATACCTACTGGGTACTTAAAACTAGTTTGTTACAGCACATACACTGAATGTCTTATGGTATCAGTTGTGGCATATATCATAGTAGACTTTGCATGGGACTGTGAAAGCCATTTGTATTATGGTATCAGAATTGTGGCATACATCATAGAAGACTATGCATGGGACTATGAAAGCCATTTGTATTATGGTATCAGAATTGTGGCATACATCATAGAAGACTATGCATGGGACTATGAAAGCCATTTGTATTATGGTATCAGAATTGTGGCATACATCATAGAAGACTATGCATGGGACTATGAAAGCCAGTTGTCTTATGGTATCCGAGTTGTGGCATACAGCATAGTAGACTTTGCATGGGACTGTGAAAGCCAGGACATGGTGCTGATCTTTGTCAGCAATATACCAACCTCCTTCAGCATGTTGTCACATCATGTGTTAACAAAACAAATTGCCAATGACTGGTACATGCTTGACAAGTTTGGGCTTGAATTACATATAGAATGTAACAAAAGTAATTATTTTCACTGGTATGTGGTTGACAAGTTTGGACAAGAAATACACATAGAACTTAGCCAAAGTAACAACTTTTGCGTGTACATGGTTGACAAGTCTGGACTAGAACTACACATAGAAATTAGCCAAAGTAACAACAGGTGCAACTTAATAAAATACTTAACAATTGGCCTTGAAAGTAGTCTGTACAAAACATAATTTTACCATTTTCATATCTCTTCATTTCAGTTTCTCATCCTGGCATCACTAGTGTACTTCATAGCCTGGAGATCAAACATTTGTCAAAAGCAGAACTTCCTAGATCAAGTCTTACCAAATTTAGTAGACCTCATTTTGAAAGCAAAATCATTGTTATTAATGCATCCTTGCTTTGATAATAAACTTTGTAAATCCCTTTTTTATGTACTTTTAATAAAGTTTTTATATAAATGTATGTACAATGTTTAGGTGCCATTGTGCATATAATTATTGATGTCCCATTTGTTCTTCCTCATCTTTATTAGCTTCATAAGTATCATGGCTTTCTGGAACACTAATAAATCATCAGTGTAAATTGTTAAACCTCTGTCTTGTTCTTTTTATTTGTAAATGAAGTCTCCTTATGGAGAAAACAATGATTGATTGATTGATTGATTGATTGATTGATTGATTGATAGTAGTCTTTGACAGTCTCAATATGGATTAAGCAAAAATAGTTAATTTTGTATTTGATCATGTAAAGCACTTGTATTGACAGAGATGATTATGTGGGGGCAGTTGTATCCATTGAGATGATTATGTGGCAGTTGTATCCATTGAGATGATTATGTGGCAGTTGTATCCATTAAGATGATTATGTGGCAGTTGTATCCATTAAGATGATTATGTGGCAGTTGTATCCATTGAGATGATTATGTGGCAGTTGTATCCATTGAGATGATTATGTGGCAGCTGTATCCATTGAGATGATTATGTGGCAGCTGTATCCATTGAGATAATTATGTGGCAGTTGTATCCATTGAGATGATTATGTGGCAGCTGTATCCATTGAGATGATTATGTGGCAGTTGTATTTATTCAGATGATTATGTGGCAGTTGTATCCATTGAGATGATTATGTGGCAGTTGTATCCATTAAGATGATTATGTGGCAGTTGTATCCATTGAGATGATTATGTGGCAGCTGTATCCATTGAGATGATTATGTGGCAGTTGTATTTATTCAGATGATTATGTGGCAGTTGTATCCATTGAGATGATTATGTGGCAGTTGTATCCATTGAGATGATTATGTGGCAGTGGTATCCATTGAAATGATTATGTGGCAGTTGTATCCATTGAGATGATTATGTGGCAGCTGTATCCATTGAGATGATTATGTGGCAGTTGTATTTATTGAGATGATTATGTGTCAGTTGTATCCATTTAGATGATTATGTTGCAGTTGTATCCATTGAGATGATTATGTGGCAGCTGTATCCATTGAGATGATTGTGGCAGGTGTATCCATTGAGATGATTATGTGGCAGTTGTATCCATTGAGATGATTATGTGGCAGTTGTATCCATTGAGATGATTATGTGGCAATTGTATCCATTAAGATGATTATGTGGCAGTTATATCCATTGAGATGATTATGTGGCAGCTGTATCCATTGAGATGATTATGTGTCAGTTGTATCCATTGAGATGATTATGTGGCAGTTGTATCCATTGAGATGATTATGTGGTAGCTGTATCCATTGAGATGATTATGTGTCAGTTGTATCCATTTAGATGATTATTTGGCAGCTGTATCCATTGAGATGATTATGTGGCAGTTGTATTCATTGAGATGATTATGTGGCAATTGTATCCATTGAGATGATTATGTGGCAGTTGTATTTATTGAGATGATTATGTGGCAGCTCTATCCATTGAGATGATTATGTGGCAGTTGTATCCATTGAGATGATTATGTGGCAGTTGTATCCATTTAGATGATTATGTGGCAGTTGTATCCATTAAGATGATTATGTGGCAGTTGTATCCATTGAGATGATTATGTGGCAGCTGTATCCATTGAGATGATTATGTGGCAGTTGTATCCATTGAGATGATTATGTGGCAGTTGTATCAATTGAGATGATTATGTGGCAGTTGTATCCATTAAGATGATTATGTGGCAGTTGTATCCATTGAGATGATTATGTGGCAGCTGTATCCATTGAGATGATTATGTGGCAGTTGTATCCATTGAGATGATTATGTGGCAGTTGTATCAATTAAGATGATTTTGTGGCAGTTGTATTTATTGAGATGATTATGTGGCAGTTGTATCCATTGAGATGATTTTGTGGGGTAGTTGTAACAATGTGTGACTGATATTGACAAACTGCTTTTTAATACATGTTTTGTGTCTTAAGAAAATTTATCAAATACAGTGGTGGATCTTTTACAGATAAAAACTGTTGGTGAATATTTTAAGAGTATTAGATGTCAATTTCTGCTTTCAGCCAAGTATGGAGGGTCTGAGATGGGGTACCTGGAACATGTTTTGGTTATGGAGGAGATGTCTCGGGCCTCTGCCTCCGTAGCCCTAAGTTATGGCGCACATTCCAACCTTTGTTTAAATCAGATTGTCAGGAATGGAAATGAGGAACAGAAGCAGAAATACCTCCCAAAGGTAACTTAATATACTTTTTCAAAGCCAAGGTAAGCAATTATACAAGCCCTGGAATCAGCATTTGTATTGGCATCATGCCCTGGAATCAGCATTTGTATTGGCATCTACTCTGACAAGAGTGCATACAAGGATACATGATCACTGAATGGCAACCAGTCTAGGTCCAAGGCAGCAACTTCTAGTGGGTTTTGTAACATCTAACCCAGAGGAGGTACATGATCACTGAATGGCAACCAGTCTAGGTCCAAGGCAGCAACTTCTAGTGGGTTTTGTAACATCTAACCCAGAGGAGGTTACTGACTGAGAACATGCATGTATATTACTCATACATTTTGGTCAAGCTATAATTGTGTTTATATTTTTGCACAAGGTATTACTCCTGTTATTCCTGGAATCATGAAGCTTGGTGAGCGATGCATCTTGCTGATTACTACATCCTCATTACTCTATTCAATCTAGACGCATCATAACTATATGATTTTATTTCCTTGAGTGACAAACCACAGAGTAAGCTGATTATGACTCACATTTAACATCTTTACTGTTTCAGGTTGAGCTTTTGCTTGTAGAAAATAACCAAATAATTTTTTTTTGTTTGAAGTATAATTAAATAATGTATATTCAGGAAACTTAATTAGTACTACAACCTCATTAAATCTCCCAGGTCATTAAGGAACTTTTGTGATGTGGGTTTTTGTGCTTTAATAGATTTTTGAGGATATTGGTAATGCTGTAGGTTATTAAATTTTGATGGATTTGTTGGGACATTTGCAATTATATATGTTTTTAAACTTTAATGTATTTTGTGGTGACCTTTGTAATGGTATAGGTTATTATACTTTGATAGGATTGTGAGGACCTTTGTAATGGTTTGTGTTATTATACTTTGATAAATATAATAATAATAAAAGTATTATACTTTGATAGACTCCTCCAGTTGTCTAAGTTGTTTGTGCATGTGCTTCGGATGCAGGAGGTTGCAGGTTCAAACTCTGGCCAAGTCATACCAAAGACTTATAAAAATGGTACTAGCAGCTGCCTCACTATGTACACAGCATTAAGAGGATAGTGTTAGGATTAGTCAGCCTGGAGTTAGGATAATGTGACTGGGTGGACATGGTGTTACTTGTATGCAGCATGATGTCCCAGTGCTAGACATCACTGTACTGCGACACTGCAGACATTAAAGCAATATGATTGAAAAATTGTTAAAGCTACATTACAAAATCCATATCATACACACATTATATTTTGATGGATTTATGGGGGACTTTGTAATAATGTAGGTTATCATACATTGATGGCTTTGTATAGATAGGTTATTCAAGTTTGATGGATTGGTGGTGACCATATCATAACCCTAGTCCATATCTCACATGACACTAAAAGCTACTTTGCATATATTAGAGACTGAAGACTGAGCAGGCTCCGGGTTTAAAAAAATATACCTCCCTCCACCTTTTATATATTCTTCTAACATATTAGCAGGTAATGTATTTGAAGAAGAAACCAGATTTCAAAGCAAAATTGATTTCTTTAATAATACTCATTCATTGTAACTTTGGCACATCCTTCAAAGCTGTCCCCATGGTTACAGTCTTGATACAAGCAGTAACTGATTATCAATAGATTGGTGGCATGCTCTATTCAAAGGGAGACCAGTGAGGGATGGATATGCATAGTAGTGAATGTATTCCCAATGAATTATTATCAGCTAATACTATTCAAGATGTTTTCATGTGATCATAAATCATAATATACACATTCCCAAACTCTACCCATCAAAAGTCAGTTAATTTTCATTTAAGTTTCAGTATGCTGCCAAGGCTGTCAGTTAATTTTCATTTAAATTTCAGTATGCTGCCTAGGCTGTCAGTTAATTTTCATTTAAATTTCAATATGCTGCCTAGGCTGTCAGTTAATTTTCATTTAAATTTCAGTATGCTGCCTAGGCTGTCAGTTAATTTTCATTTGAAGTTTCATTGGGCTGCCTGGGCTGTCAGTAAATCAGTCATTTAAAGTTTAATTGGGTTGCCCAGGCTACTGTTACACCCTACAGTTAATTGTCCATTTGAAGTTTAATTGGATTGCCCAGGCTACTGTTACACCCTACAGTTAATTGTCCATTTGAAGTTTAATTGGATTGCCCAGGCTACTGTTACACCCTACAGTTAATTGTCCATTTGAAGTTTAATTGGATTGCCCAGGCTACTGTTACACCCTACAGTTAATTGTCCATTTGAAGTTTAATTGGATTGCCCAGGCTATTAGTTCATTTGCTGATTTATTTCATGATTTATGCATTAACTGATGTTCCCTTTTTTAAGAAATTTAGTCCCTAGCATCATCTTTATATTTTGACCATTTTGAATGCTATTGTCAGTTTTGGTAATTGCCAATGTCAACATTGATGTGCTATCCAGTCTAATCTCATACATGTGTTGCATAATGCAGATCAAAGGACATCTTTTAGGCACTGCTCCCTGAGCATGTGTTACATAATGCAGGACTAAGGACATCTTTTAAGCATTCCTAGCTAGGTGTGTTACATAATGCAGGACTAAGGACATCTTTTAAGCACTCCTCCCAGGGGGTGTGTTACATAATACAGGACTAAGGACATCTTTTAAGCACTCCTAGCTAGGTGTGTTACATAATGCAGGACTAAGGACATTTTTTAAGCACTCCTAGCTAGGTGTGTTACATAATGCAGGACTAAGGACATCTTTTAAGCACTCCTCCCTGGGGGTGTGTTACATAATGCAGGACTAAGGACATCTTTTAAGCACTCCTAGCTAGGTGTGTTACATAATGCAGGACTAAGGACATCTTTTAAGCACTCCTCCCTGGGGGTGTGTTACATAATTCAGGAATAAGGACATCTTTTAAGCACTCCTCCCTGGATGAATGAGCTGCAACAATTACTTGTCCCAACAATCACTTTACTCAACATATTCCACTTACCAATAACATTATTTATGCTCTTAAAAAATTCCACTAGTGCTTGATTTAAGCTTGATACAAAAATGGGTAGAAACCATGAAATATTATGTTTAGAGTGAAATCAGTATAACCGTTATATAAATCAGTAACAGGAGGCAAGGTATGTAACTTAATAAATTGCAGTTTCACATTTAATTTTCAAATTCCTAATGGCTTTGCATTCATAGTGACAGTTTTAAGTAATCTAATTTGTATTTGAATGTAGAAGGTTTGTTTTTCATTGAACTATGACACATCTTTATTAATTAGGAAAAAGGGAATTTAAGAGTCAGAAAATGTCCTAATTATATCATTTTTGGTTGAATAGTACTATGCTTGCAGCAGATCACCACTATATTGAAGATTGTTCACCATTATTGATGCTTTTCACACAACTTAGTGAAGACACCTGCATATATTTCAATTAGTGTATAATTAACTTTTTGCAATCAAAATGTGGTAATTTATCAGTTGCTGAAAGTACAAGTTTACAGATTTAGTTAGAGTAGTTTTCTGTCATGACAGTAGTAGAGTCCGTAGTGTTGTCCTTTCAGCAACCAAGTTCTGTAAACACATTTCTGTGTTTTTGTTCTGTTTTAGTCACATGAAAATTGAATGTGTTTTTATATTTTAACAGCTGGTTAGTGGGGAATTTGTAGGAGCTCTTGCAATGAGTGAACCAAATTCCGGTTCTGATGTGGTATCCATGAAGCTACGGGCAGATAAAAAAGGTTAGAAACTTTCTACAGTAACATTTCTAATTGAATGCCTTCTGTTTAGGGTTGATAACCTTTATCATCCACTATACAGTATTTATAGTATCATGTATATTTAAATTGTATTGTTTGTCAGTATTTTTCTCCATGATTATATGTTGTGTATAATTGCATTTTGGACATGACCCTGTCCAAAATCGAATTCATTGTGTACTGACCAGTAGCTTTTATTTTATAAACAAACATAGCTGATATTTTTCTGTCAGTGTGAGTTAAATATTCAGATCATTATCTATAGAAATAAGCATGTTTTGTGGGTGTGGATATAGGACATTGGAGTTTCCCCATGAAGAACCAGTCTTGCCTGAAGTTTCCCATATTCTTATAATTTTAATAACAAATTTTATCTTGTTGGCAACTTGGAATATTCTAGAAATGAAAGTTTGACTATCATCATGGTTCTGTGTTTGTGTCTTAGCTTTTTTACTATGTTCTTTACGATTAGGATTATAGGTTGTTTGGCACTTATGATTAAGATTACTTATTACTTTATTTGAAAACCATGATGATTACCCGGAAGATAACAATTGATTTGTATTTGCTTGTTTTTTGTTATGGCAAATACATTGTATAACTGAAAACCGAATAATTTTAACTCTTTGTAAATGTTTATGGACACAATTACTTACCTGTTGAATAACTGACTTTATAATAAAGTGACAAAGAGCCACACAAGAGGTTTTTATATATGGGCTTTTCAGCTCAGCTGTATTATCTTGGCATTCTACTTAGAGTCCAATAAAAGTACATTTATTTGATGTCTACTTTACTGCTAACTTGTATTTAATGAATGATTTGCTCACTGAACATGAAGTTTTGAATAACCAAATGGTACTTAAAATTATAAGAAACAGTATGTTTTTAGAAAATTAGCATGTATATTGACTACCTTAGATTAGCCCTTCCTTATTGTAACAGTCAACATTCCTGGTCATTTTTTAATGCAAACTAAATATTCTTATAATTATTAAGAATATAATTGGAATAATTAGCATACTTAATATGATCAGTATAATTAGCATAATTAATATAATTAGTATAATTAATATAATTAGCATAATTAATATAATTAGCATAATTAATATAATTAGTATAATTAATATAATTAGCATAATTAATATAATTAGTATAATTGTGATATTTGTTGTTGTAATTGATTGTATTCATGATTTGACAATGCAATTATGCTACCAATAAAGGAGGCTTATGATTTTAAAACTTCTAAAACCACTTACTCAACAAATGAAAAAATATTTAATGGACTTGAGAAATTAAGTAAAAATAAAACAGAAAACAGCTGCTTTCCTGAAAATATTAGGCTGATTTGATATGTAAGAAAAGGAATATATGTACTTGACACAATGACATATGCTAGACAGCTGCAATAACAAACTCTTTTCATCCAAATTTTTCTGAAAGTTTGATTTGACCCAAATATTTTTCATGACATACCAATAAGTGACACATATCAAATATTTGATTAAAGAGCTATGATGATAATTAGATTGTGTGTGTGTGTAAGTGTGCATTTTTAAGGTGAATTGAATAATTTTTCAGTCAGATCAGTACAATGTCTGCAGTGTGGTAGTTTATGGTGATTGCTAGCACTGAGGCATCATGCTGCAGACATAGCAAACCATATTCATCACTATTCCTTTACTAACAAAAGTTTTAATCACACCATATTCATCACCATTCCGTTACTAACAAGAGTTTTATCTCACCATATTCATCACCATTCCTTTACTAACAAGAGTTTGAATCTCACCATATTCATTTCCATTCCTTTACTAACAAGAGTTTTAATTTCACCATATTCATCACTATTCCTTTTACTAACAAGAGTTTTAATCTCACAATATTCATCACCATTCCTTTGCTAACAAGAGTTTTATCTCACCATATTCATCACCATTCCTTTGCTAAAAAGAGTTTTAATTTCACCATATTCATCACTATTCCATTACTAACAAGAGTTTTAATTTCACTTCATCATCACCATTTCTTTACTAAGAAGAGTTTTAATCTCACCATATTCATCACCATTCCATTACTAACAAGAGTTTTAATTTCACCATATCCATCACCATTCCTTTACTAACAAGAGTTTGAATCTCACCATATTCATCACCATTCTTTTAATAACAAGAGTTTGAATCTTATAATATTCATCACCATTCCTTTACTAACAAGAGTTTTAATCTCACCATATTCATCACCATTCCTTTACTAACAAGAGTTTTAATTTCACCATATTCATCACTATTCCATTACTAACAAGAGTTTTAATTTCACCATATTCATCACCATTCCTTTACTAAGAAGAGTTTTAATCTCACCATATTCATCACCATTCCATTACTAACAAGAGTTTTTATTTCACCATATCCATCACCATTCCTTTACTAACAAGAGTTTTAATTTCACCATATCCATCACCATTCCTTTGTTAACAAGAGTTTTAATTTCACCATATTGATCACAATTCCTTTACTAACATGAGTTTTAATCTCACCATTTTCATCACCATTCCATTACTAACAAGAGTTTTAATCTTACCATATACATCACCATTCCTTTACTAACAAGAGTTTTAAATCTCACCATATTCATCACCATTCCTTTACTAACAAGAGTTTTGATCTCAACATATTCATCACCATTTCTTTACTAACAAGAGTTTTCATCTCGCCATATTCATTTCCATTCCTTTGCTAACAAGAGTTTGAATCTCACCATATTCATCACCATTCCTTTACTAACAAGAGTTTTAATCTCACAATATTCATCACCATTCCTTTACTAAAAAGAGTTTTAATTTCACCATATTCATCACTATTCCATTACTAACAAGAGTTTTAATTTCACCATATTCATCACCATTCCTTTACTAAGAAGAGTTTTAATCTCACCATATTCATCCCATTCCATTACTAACAAGAGTTTTAATTTCACCATATCCATCACCATTCCTTTACTAACAAGAGTTTGAATCTCACCATATTCATCACCATTCCTTTGATAACAAGAGTTTTAATCTCACCATATTCATCACCATTCCTTTGTTAACAAGAGTTTTAATTTCACCATATTGATCACAATTCCTTTACTAACAAGAGTTTTCATCTCGCCATATTCATTTCCATTCCTTTGCTAACAAGAGTTTGAATCTCACCATATTCATCACCATTCCTTTACTAACAAGAGTTTTAATCTCACAATATTCATCACCATTCCTTTACTAAAAAGAGTTTTAATTTCACCATATTCATCACTTTTCCATTACTAACAAGAGTTTTAATTTCACCATATTCATCACCATTCCTTTACTAAGAAGAGTTTTAATCTCACCATATTCATCCCATTCCATTACTAACAAGAGTTTTAATTTCACCATATCCATCACCATTCCTTTACTAACAAGAGTTTGAATCTCACCATATTCATCACCATTCCTTTACTAACAAGAGTTTTAATTTCACCATATTGATCACCATTCCATTACTAAGAAGTTTTAATTTCACCATATTCATCACCATTCCTTTACTAACAAGAGTTTTAATCTCACCATTTTCATCACCATTCCATTACTAACAAGAGTTTTAATTTCACCATATTCATCACCATTCCTTTACTAACAAGAGTTTTAATCTTACCATATACATCACCATTCCTTTACTAACAAGAGTTTTAAATCTCACCATATTCATCACCATTCCTTTACTAACAAGAGTTTTGATCTCAACATATTCATCACCATTTCTTTACTAACAAGAGTTTTAATCTCACCATATTCATCACCATTCCTTTGCTAACAAGAGTTTTAATCTCACCATATTCATCACCATTCCTTTGTTAACAAGAGTTTTAATCTCACCATATTCATCACCATTCCTTTGTTAACAAGAGTTTTAATCTCACCATATTGATCACAATTCCTTTACTAACAAGAGTTTTAATCTCGCCATATTCATTTCCATTCCTTTGCTAACAAGAGTTTTAATCTCACCATATTCATCACCATCCCTTTACTAACAAGAGTTTTAATCTTACCATATTCATCACCATTCCTTTGCTAACAAGAGTTTTAATCTCACCATATTCATCACCATTTCTTTACTAACAAGAGTTTTAATCTCACCATATTCATCACCATTCCTTTGCTAACAAGAGTTTTAATCTCACCATATTCATCACCATTTCTTTACTAACAAGAGTTGTAATCTCACCATATTCATCACCATTCCTTTACTAACAAGAGCTTGAATCTCACCATATTCATCACCATTCCTTTACTAACAAGAGTTTTAATCTCACCATATTCATCACCATTCCTTTATTAACAGAGTTTTAATCTTAACATTATTATTTATGCTTAATAGGAAGCAAATTTACATTTAAATTCTCAAAATCCATTTACATACAACCTTATAATGTCTTGATCACAGGTGATTACTATTTACTGAATGGAAGTAAGTTCTGGATTACAAATGGACCAGATGCTGATGTCATTGTAGTGTATGCAAAAACAGACTTCATTGCAGACAAGCCTCAGCATGGGATTACTGCTTTCCTTGTAGAAAAGGTGAGTGTCAGGGATATATTTTTTGTAATGATCACCTGTAATAGGTAAATCTGGCCTGTTTTCCCTATATACTTGCTTATGAGTCAAATTAATATCATTGCACTGGCAAATCTGGATTTATGCTTTTTGTTATGAGCAATAAATAGTTGCACAGCACAGTTGTTAACCATTTCTTGAGTTGACAGAATGATGTTTATATAACAGGTTTTGATACTGCATTGTAAGGATTCCTTTTTAAACCTTTGTGTCAGTTACTTATTTACCTCTGTCTTTTTCTTTTATCTATACCTTTGAAAGAATTTCAACACCTTTACGTGGTGGCCTAGTGGTAAGAGTGTCTGCCTTGGATGTGGGAGGTCATGGGTTCAATCCACGGTTGAGTCATACCAAAGACTTACAAAAATAATACTAACAGCTGCCTTGCTTAGCGCTCAGCATTAAGAGGTTAGTGTTAGGACTGGTCGGCCTGGTGTCAGGATGATGAGACTGAGTGGGACATCATCATGCTGCATGTCTGCTGCATGATGCCCAAATGCTAGACATCACTATAAACTGTTTTTACTTCAATTCTTTCACACTTTGATTGTTTGATCAGGATTTTATTGACATGCCGTTGAATTCTATGCATGTTTATATATATGCATCTGTCCATTTATATTACATACATACATACATACATACATACATACATACATACATACATACATACATACATACATACATACATACATACATACATACATACATACACATATACATACATACATACATACATACATACATACATACATACATACATACATACATACATACATACATACATACATACATATACATGCCTACATACATACATACATACATACATACATACATACATACATACATACATACATACATACATACATACATACATACAGGGGCCTCACGTGGCCTAGTGGTCTAAAGTGCTGTCCATTACGGATCACTGGCATCTGACCTCTGTCTGCGTGTGTCGGAGTCTAGGATTCGGTGAAAGTGGATATGTGAAAAAGCTTGCCAGTAGATTCTCGTAGGTCGGTTGTTCTTTCCTGTGATTTCCCGGTTTCTTCCTCGACTATTAATACTGGCCACCATGAATAGCCTATTGTGTGCTGAAAAATGGCGTTAAACCCAGCAACAACAACAACATGCATGCATGCATGCATCCATACTCTCCCTCTCCAGCAAATTCACATGTTGGTAACTCAGTAGATCTAAACTAACATTTAGCTCTATGCCAAAGGAGAGTTGTCTATATCTATTCCAAGGATATGACACACAAATGATGCTGGTACTGTAGGAAACAGTCCATAGATGTGTTAAGGATAGGACACACAAATGATGCTTGTACTGTAGGCAAAAGTTCTACATATCTGTCCCAAGAATATGATACACAAATGATGCTGGTACTGTAGGTAAGTCCAACATATCTGTCCCAAGGATATGACACACAATGATGCAGGTATTAGGCAGAAGTCCTACATATCTGTCCCAAGGATATGACACAATGATGCAGGTATTAGGCATAAGTCCTACATATATGTCCCAAGGATATGATACACAAATGATGATGGTACTGTAGGTAAGTCCTACATATCAGTCCCAAGGATATGACACACAATGATGCAGGTATTAGGCATAAGTCCCACATATATGTCCCAAGGATATGACACACAATGATGTAGGTATTAGGCATAAGTCCTACATATATGTCCCAAGGATATGACATACAATGATGTAGGTATTAGGCAAAAGTCCAACATATCTGTCCCAAGGATATGACACACAATGATGCAGGTATTAGGCATAAGTCCTACATATATGTCCCAAGGATATGACACCCACATGATGATGCTACTGAAGGTAAGTCCTACATACCTGTCCCAAGGATATGACACACACATGATGTAGGTATTAGGCAGAAGTCCTACATATCTGTCCCAAGGATATGACACACACATAATGATGGTTATGTAGGTAAGTCCTACATATCTGTCCCAAGGATATGACACACAAATGATGCTTGTACTGTAGGTAAGTCATACATATCTGTCCCACACAATGATGTAGGTATTAGGCAGAAGTCCTACATATCTGTCCCAAGGATATGACACACAAATGATGCTTGTACTGTAGGTATGTCATACATATCTGTCCCACACAATGATGTAGGTATTAGGCAGAAGTCCTACATATCTGTCCCAAGGATATGACACACACATCATATAGGTCTTAGGCATAAGTCCTACATATCTGTCCCAATGATATGACACACACATGATAATGGTACTGTAGGTAAGTCCTACATATCTGTCGCAAGGATATGACACACAAATGATGCTTGTACTGTAGATAAGTCCTACATATCTGCCCCAAGGATATGACACACACATGATGATGGTACTGTAGGTAAGTCCTACATATCTGTCCCAAGGATATGACACACACATGATGATTTTACTGTAGGTAAGTCCTACATATCTGTCCCAAGGATATGACACACAATGATTTTGGTACTGTAGGTAAAAGCCCATAGATGTCCTAATGATATGACACACAATTTATGCTAGTATTAGGTCTAAGTCCTACATGTCTGTACTAAGAATATGACAAAATTGATGTTGGTTCTATAGGTAAAGGAAAAGTTTCAATGTAATGTGCATTTAAAAAGATCATGTAAATAAATAATTCAGTTAAATGATTATTTATAAGATAAAGAGAGAAAGGCTGGTACAAGATATACACAACACAGCTGACTTAGAAAGACAGAGCCACAAGATAACCCCATGCTTTATTAGTACTCAAAGAGATCATATGAATGATGCAAATTAGAGCATCTTTTGTTTCATCTATTTATAGAGCAGTATACAATAAATTTGACTACATGTACATTGTAGGTCTATTCTGCTGAATGAAGTACATTCCATCAAGTCAAATCATGAGCACCACTGCACTAAACTTTAATAGATTCAAACCCACTTATCTTGACTTCAGTTATCTCAACAGCCTGCATGTGTGAAGCGTTTTTGGTCGGTCCCCAAAAAATCCTTCTTTGTAATGCAATTTTTTGCCCGCTTATCTCAACCTTTTAAGTTGATAACATGGTTACGTTGGGCAAAAATTTCAGTCTGAAGTAACATGTGGACCTGCTTAATTTGATGAATTGCAACATTTTGACATAATCTCAGAAATTATACAAGAAATGGTCAATTTTCATGCACAATTTTGGTCAGTTACAGTGGTAGTCACATGTTTATTTCATATTCCTTCAATTTTTGGTTTGCAAGAATAGCTTAATTGATTAGTTAATTAAGAATTTATGATGTTCACTACATAAAATATTCAAGGATTCACAAAGACAAGAGTGCACAACTTACAATGTAACTTTTTTTTATGAAAATGCAGAATTTTAGACATCAGCTACTTGTGTATTTTATCATTTCCCTTTTGTTTCTTAAGGTACATTTCAGATCTGAATTATGTTTGGAAAGACATGTATACAAGAAACAACAATCAAGGAGATACAAGTAATGAAATATTATGTACATGTATATGTATAAATTAGTAATCAATGTGCAGATGGAAAATTGCTGGTCGGCTGAATATTAAAAAGTCATAAAATTGTTCCATATGCACTTAATATCATGACAATTTATTTTATAGCATTTTATGACAAAATAGCCAAACATGTCAGCATTTTTTTCAAAAATATCTAGAAATTATAAACTGAACATAATGTATTGGTAATACAAAAATATGCAGTAAAATTACCTACACATGTACAATAAATGCATACTATATATGAATAAAAAATGAATACTTTTTTCTATTTTGAATTTATACATCTGTAGAACACAAAAATACATAAACATATAATGTGTACTGCATTATGTTTTTATAGTAAATATGAAGTATAATATCAGTCTGCATTTGTTTTATCTGATGCTGATTTTTAACAAAGGATTATGTTTTCCTATATATGCTTGGCAAGGCGATGAGTGTCGTTTACTTACGGACCTAGTTTTGAAACTCAGTAGAGTACAAATATCATTTTTTGGTGATGCATGCTAAGTTATGACAGGATATTGGCTGGTGTGTGTGCAGACAAGGCGATGGGTGCCATTTACTAGTGGACCTGGGTTTGAAACTCAGTAGATTGCAAATTAAAATTCTTTAACCTGTATGATAGTATTATTTGTATTAAATTATTAATTCTGCCTACTATTATCAATCATTCTTCTACAGAATCCAGGGATAGCACTTTCTATTCTGTTGGGTATATATTTATAATACTTTATTTGTGTGTGTGTGTGTGTAAGAAAAAGTGCCTAGACAAAACCATCAATCAATTCAGTATGTATACAAGAATTAGGACCTAGAAAAAACATTAATTCAGTATGTATAAAAGAAATAATACCTAGACAAAACCATAAACTTGGTATATATACAAGAAAAAGTACCTAGACAAAACCATAAAATATATACAAGAAAAAGTACCTAGACAAAACCATAAATTCAGTATATATGTACAAGAAATAGTACCTAGACAAAATCATAAATTCAGTATGCATACAAGTAATAGTACCTAGAAAAACAATAAATTCTGTATCTGTATAAGAATTAGTACCAGGACAAAACCATTAATTCAGTAACTGTATAAGAATTAGTAACTAGACAAAACCATACCAATACACCCAATGGGAAAGTAGTAGACTAGACTTCATTCTTGATGTATGAAGATTTGTAATGAAAGCTAACAATGATGTGAATATCTCTATCTCATTTAGGATATGCCAGGTTTTCATCCTGGTTTGAAGTTAGACAAGCTAACAATGATGTGAATATCTCTAACTCTTTTAGGATATGCCAGGTTTTCATCCTGGTTTGAAGTTAGACAAGCTAACAATGATGTGAATATCTCTAACTCTTTTAGGATATGCCAGGTTTTCGTCCTGGTTTGAAGTTAGACAAGCTAACAATGATGTGAATATCTCTAACTCTTTTAGGATATGCCAGGTTTTCGTCCTGGTTTGAAGTTAGACAAGCTAACAATGATGTGAATATCTCTAACTCTTTTAGGATATGCCAGGTTTTCGTCCTGGTTTGAAGTTAGACAAGCTAACAATGATGTGAATATCTCTAACTCTTTTAGGATATGCCAGGTTTTCGTCCTGGTTTGAAGTTAGACAAGCTAGGAATGAGAGGTTCGAATACATCAGAGCTTATATTTGAAGATTGTAAAGTTCCAGGTAAAATCTATACACAGTAATATTCTCTTTTATGGACAATCGTGTCATTGTGTTATGTATGCTAATAATTACTGATTTGTGTTGGTAGGTCTGATTCATGGGTTGGTAGTGACTGATGGGGTGATAATTACTGATTTCTGTATTGATAATGGATGATTCATGGGATGGTAGGGACTAATGGGGTAATAATTACTGATTTGTGTATTGATAGTGGATGATTCATGGGATGGTAGGGACTAATGGGGTAATAATTACTGATTCATGTATTGATAGTGGCCGATTCAAATACAATTAAGGATGATCACTTGGGAAATTTTAAGTATTTAACTTTTGCAGAGAGAACGTTTTACATTGCTAATGTGTGTGACCAATATAGAATAGCAAAATTTGTATATGTTGGTGTGCATTTCTTGTACTACTCTGAATTAAATTGCTGTCCCAAAGTTAGGGTTATTATAGATCACTACCCTACTCCTCTGTCTATGTGGATTCAGGTCTTGGATTTGGCTAATGTGGTTATGTGGGAAAGCTTGCCAGTAGCTTGTCATGGGTCAGTGGTTCTTTCCTGGGTTTTCCCTCCACATTAATACTTGCCACAATGAGTGATCATATCATCAGTGAGTTTTAAATAAAAGACTTTATATAATATCTTGTTGTAAGTGAAAAATTTTGCCAATCAAGTGGCCAGGCATCTTAAAAGTCTTGTTATTGTATGCTCATTTTTTTTTCTCCGTTAACTTTACATTGTCAAAATCATTTAGTATTTACCGATATAACACCTTCATATTGCACCCCTCATGCTTAATTCAAAGGAACTATTTTCTAACGTAAACAATTTTTTTATGAATGAACTAAAGCAGATTTTTCATAGACTGCCACATACCGGGAAATGTTTCATAGACTGACACATACAAACTGTTTTGGCACATTCTGCATTTACTTTTTTGATATAATGTTTCAAATTTAGCTAGATATAGATGCTATACAGGGTCATCACAATAACACAAGTTAGCTGGCAAAAATTATACTTAAAATTTTACATCCAGAATTTCCTCAAAAAAATATACTTTCATAGGTCCATAAATCTGAATTAAATTTGTCATGTCATGAATTCTCAAGGTTATTTACACATTTTGAAATTGTATTGTAATTTTGAGTATATTCCAAGTGCAATTGCATTCTCTTTACTGCACTAAAAATGAAATAAACATTAAATTCCATGGCATCTTTTTAATAATTGTAATGGAAAGGCTTCATAATTTTCCCACATTATGATCTGAATTATTCAATGACAGAAAAGAAACATGCATGCCGATATCAATACCTTTCAAAATGATTAAATTGGCAGATGCTGCTGGATCCGATGCAAGTCACTTCATGTAGATAAATCCAACCATAATCAAAAGATTGTGTTGAATTTAAAAAAAATACTAAAACATATTCTTTCCAAATCAAATGGAAAAGTTGTTGCAATGCACATTCATTAACAATATTACTCCAAATCTCAATTTTATATATTGGTGAATTAGACAAGAATATCATTGTACCATTTACAGTGTCTTGCACCAAATTGTCCACAGTTGCTTGCAAAAATGGCAGATTTTTACACAAATTTTATCACTTTCTAATTATCTAGATATACTTGTAACTAAAACTGAACTCATTTTCCCTGCATACTATTACTATTAGTGTTAAGGTTTAATGTTATCAATGGGTAAAGAATGTACTTTTTTTAAGAAGTGAATGATGTACCTATTTAACTTTGTTGAGATAAGCTTTAGTTTATCTTCATAAAAGGATTAAAATAAGATAAATACAGCCCATTATTTGTTATTTCACTGTAATAATTGAAACTTTTTTTAATTCATATGGGAAATAAATTTAACTGAAGAAAAAGTTTTAATTTACATTTTCCACATACATCTTCACTTATTTCGAACTAATTGTTTCATTGATGGAATTGTTGACATGACATTGAACTCTACCCAATATATACTTGCAATATGTTGCCCTGCATTATTGAGGCTTATTGAAACCAAATGTAATAAACCATAGTAATGGTAACTAAGTTACAAATATTTATCAACAAGTCTATTGCATTCTGTTCTTGACTCCATTACTTACCATACATATTTGCTTATAAGATGAGTTCAGTTGTTAACAACATAAACCCACATCTGCCATCACATAATAATCCAATACATCAAAGTTTGTGTTGTTGTACAGATTGCTTCTGACAAACTAAGTAGACCTGGCTCTACCATTACATAATGGGCTGACATATCAGGATCTGTATTGTTGTACTGATTGCTACTGACATATCAGGGTCTGTTGTTGTACTGATTGCTTCTGACATATCAGGGTCTGTTGTTGTACTGATTGCTTCTGACATATCAGGGTCTGTTGTTGTACTGATTACTTCTGACATATCAGGGTCTGTATTGTTGTACTGATTGCTACTGACATATCAGGGTCGGTTATTGTACTGATTGCTTCTGACATATCAAGGTCTGTTGTTGTACTGATTGCTTCTGACATATCAGGGTCTGTTGTTGTACTGATTGCTTCTGACATATCAGGGTCTGTTGTTGTACTGATTGCTTCTGACATATCAGGGTCTGTTGTTGTACTGATTGCTTCTGACATACTAAAAAGACCTGAATCTGTCATTACATAATGGGCCAATACATCAGGATCTTTGTTGTACTGATTGCTTCTGACATACTAAATAGACCTGAATCTGTCATTACATAATGGGCCAATACATCAGGATCTTTGTTGTACTGATTGCTTCTGACATACTAAAAAGACCTGAATCTGTCATTACATAATGGGCCAATACATCAGGATCTTTGTTGTACTGATTGCTTCTGACATACTAAATAGACCTGAATCTGTCATTACATAATGGGCCAATACATCAGGATCTTTGTTGTACTGATTGCTTCTGACATACTAAAAAGACCTGAATCTGTCATTACATAATGGGCCAATACATCAGGATCTTTGTTGTACTGATTGCTTCTGACATACTAAATAGACCTGAATCTGTCATTACATAATGGGCCAATACATCAGGATCTTTGTTGTACTGATTGCTTCTGACATACTAAATAGACCTGAATCTGTCATTACATAATGGGCCAATACATCAGGATCTTTGTTGTACTGATTGCTTCTGACATACTAAAAAGACCTGAATCTGTCATTACATAATGGGCCAATACATCAGGATCTTTGTTGTACTGATTGCTTCTGACATACTAAATAGACCTGAATCTGTCATTACATAATGGGCCAATACATCAGGATCTTTGTTGTACTGATTGCTTCTGACATACTAAAAAGACCTGAATCTGTCATTACATAATGGGCCAATACATCAGGATCTTTGTTGTACTGATTGCTTCTGACATACTAAATAGACCTGAATCTGTCATTACATAATGGGCCAATACATCAGGATCTTTGTTGTACTGATTGCTTCTGACATACTAAATAGACCTGAATCTGTCATTACATAATGGGCCAATACATCAGGATCTTTGTTGTACTGATTGCTTCTGACATACTAAATAGACCTGAATCTGTCATTACATAATGGGCCAATACATCAGGATCTTTGTTGTACTGATTGCTTCTGACATACTAAATAGACCTGAATCTGTCATTACATAATGGGCCAATACATCAGGATCTTTGTTGTACTCTCTGCTTCTAACAAACTGCTGGTGAATTATGTGATGGCTTATCTGAGTCTGTGCAATTTACAGGTGGACTTAATAGTGAGCATATACAGTAGTCTCTCTAATTTTGGTATCATTCGTATCCTCTTAAAGCAATTTTATAAAGCACTTAACTTTGATTTCAGTTTTAGACAAAGAAGCACAGAGAGCTCAAAGAAGCTCTCTGCACTGTTCTAAGCAGAAATATTTAGTTCACTGAAGATAGATGTAGTTTTTGTTTTATAACAACTGCATGACATAAAATATGTTTAATTTCTGCAACACATTTGAGTTTTGAACATTAATTTCTTGAAAGATCTTGGAACTAAAACAGATTTCAAATCAGTCAGTATGTTTGCCTGAATACATTATTGCACTGAAATTTATATCTCTTTCCTTTTTTCATTCCTGCCTTGCTAGAAAAGAACATGCTAGGGAAAATTAATCGGGGTGTTTATGTACTGATGAGTGGCCTTGACATTGAGCGATGTATTCTAGCTGCGGGTCCTATAGGGTAAGTAACGTTGTAAGTAACATTGTAAGTAATAAGGAAACTGATTTCAAAATGCACCAGTTAATGTAAATCATTATATTTTTGTGTTAATAATGAATGTTTTACAATCTGGTACAATCAATATATTTGCAAAGTAAACGTCTGCAGACATCCAGTATAGCTTCTTTGGTAGTGATCATGAAAATATTGTTATTGCTATTCCTCCTGAACAAATGATTGTGTTGACATGAAGTTTTCACTACAAGAGTTTTCACTATAAGAGTTTTCACTGAAAGAGTTTTCACTGAAAGAGTTTTCACTGAAAGAGTTTTCACTAAACAGAGTTATATCAAAATGAAATTTTACTCCACGACAGCTTTTGATGCCTAGTTGCCAGCTTGCTTTGTTGAAAATATTGTTATTAATATTCATATCGACTTTTTGCCTGAATGAATGGTCATATTTACTTTTTGCCTGAATGAATGGTCATATTGACGTTTTGCCTGAATAAATGGTCATATTGACTTTTTTGCCTGAAGGTATGGTCATATTTACATTTTGCCTGAAGGAATGGTCGTATTGACTTTTTTGCCTGAAGGAATAGTTATATTGAAATTTTGCATGAATGAATGGTCATATTGACTTTTTGCCTGAAGGAATGGTCATATTGACTTTTTTGCTTGAAGGAATAGTTATATTGAAATTTTGCATGAAGGAATGGTCATATTGACTTTTTTGCCTGAATGAATGGTCATATTGACTTTTTTGCCTGAATGAATGGTTATGTTGAAATTTTGCATGAATGAATGGTCATATTGACTTTTTGCCTGAAGGAATGGTCATATTGACTTTTTTTGCCTGAAGGAATAGTTATATTGAAATTTTGCCTGAATGAATGGTCATATTGACTTTTTTGCCTGAATGAATGGTCATATTTACTTTTTGCCTGAAGGAATGGTCATATTGACTTTTTTGCCTGAAGGAATGGTCATATTGACTTTTTTGCCTGAATGAATGGTCATATTTACTTTTTGCCTGAAGGAATGGTCATATTGACTTTTTTGCCTGAAGGAATGGTCATATTGACTTTTTTGCCTGAATGAATGGTTATATTGACTTTTTGCAGGAATGAATGGTCATATTGACTTTTTGCATGAATGAATGGTTATATTGACTTTTTGCCAGAAGGAATGGTCATGTTGACTTTTTTGCCTGAAGGAATGGTTATATTGAAATTTTGCTTGAATGAATGGTCATATTGACTGTTTTGCCTGAATGAATGGTCATATTGACTTTTTTGCCTGAATGAATGGTTATATTGAAATTTTGCATGAATGAATGGTCATATTGACTTTTTTGCCTGAATGAATGGTTATATTGAAATTTTGCATGAATGAATGGTCATATTGACTTTTTGCATGAATGAATGGTTATATTGACTTTTTGCAGGAATGAATGGTCATATTGACTTTTTGCATGAATGAATGGTTATATTGACTTTTTACCAGAAGGAATGGTCATGTTGACTTTTTTGCCTGAAGGAATGGTTATATTGAAATTTTGCTTGAATGAATGGTCATATTGACTGTTTTGCCTGAATGAATGGTCATATTGACTTTTTTGCCTGAATGAATGGTCATATTGACTTTTATGCCTGAATGAATGGTCATATTTACTTTTTGCCTGAATGAAGGGTCATATTGACTTTTTTGCCTGAAGGAATGGTCATATTGACTTTTTGCCTGAAGGAATGTTTATATTGAAATTTTGCATGAATGAATGGTCATATTGAAATTTTGCATGAATGAATGGTCATACTAACATTTTGCTGAAATAATTCTTATGATGTCTTGTTGGTTATAAGTAGATCTCTGCAGTTGAAAAGAAGGATTGGGCTTTATCATGGATATCTGGAAATTCCCTTTGACCAGTAGAGTACCAGCCTTGTTGAGTGACTCTGGATTTTGTGTATAATGAACATTTCAGAATATGAAGTTATGAAGAATTTAATTTGTATAATTTATGATATCAAATATATAATGTATCATATATAATGGCAGTTGGATAGGTGGCAAACGCCAAGTAGGATTCCGTTGAGCTTTTGATCATGTAATGCCTCACTCCATGGCTAGTGGTAGTATTGATCAGTGGTCCATTGATTTTGTTATTTATTTGACCAACATGTTTATTGGAATCCTTTCAAAATCCATAATTTAAAAAGTACCAATCAAATTGTTTTACTTGCACAAAAATAATATGACAAAACGATGATTGGATAATGGTGAATTTTTGCATCGTGTGTTGTTTGGCATAGGAATCAGTGTTATTTGGCATAAGAATCAGTGTTATTTGGCATAGGAATCAGTGTTATTTGGCATAAGAATCGGTGTTATTTGGCATAGGAATCAGTGTTATTTGGCATAAGAATCAGTGTTATTT
The DNA here is from genome assembly GCA_016746295.1 of Potamilus streckersoni. NCBI lineage: Eukaryota > Metazoa > Mollusca > Bivalvia > Unionida > Unionidae > Potamilus > Potamilus streckersoni. Next base: position 617,893 of record JAEAOA010001099.1, read on the forward strand.
GGCATAAAAATCAGTGTTATTTGGCATAGAAATCAGTGTTATTTGGCATAGGAATCAGAGTTATTTGGCATAGGAATCAGAGTTATTTGGCATAGGAATCAGTGTTATTTGGCATAGGAATCAGTGTTATTTGGCATAAGAATCGGTGTTATTTGGCATAGGAATCAGTGTTATTTGGCATAGGAATCAGTGTTATTTGGCATAGGAATCAGTGTTATTTGGCATAGGAATCAGTGTTATTTGGCATAAGAATCATTGTTATTTGGCATAGGAATCAGTGTTATTTGGCATAGGAATCAGTGTTTTTTGGCATAGGAATCAGTGTTATTTGGCATAAGAATCAGTGTTATTTGGCATAAGAATCAGTGTTATTTGGCATCATAGGCATCATACTGTTGTTAGGCATCAAGTTACCTTATATTCCTAAATCATGTTCATTTAACAACATTTCCAGAATGGAAAGAAATACATAAGAATAATATTTATTGCTGATTACTTTAGAGGTAAATATGGTGCCTTGGATTTAGAAATGCTTTTTAGTACATATGTTAACCTGTTAAACTTAAAATTTTTGTTTCTTAATGACTTGTATAAAATAATTTAAAAAATTCTTATATTCACATATTATAGTTTTTTTTTTTTATAGTCAGTTAAAATTCCATGTTTCTTGTTTATATCAAGTCACTCACAGTTGTGACTTTATAGAAAAAGTTGCTTGTAAAAATTAAGCTATTTTAGATAGAGTTTAGAATTTTTCTTGGATTAGAATCATTGGTGTCTGATATGTGGTGGAGTATTGACAAAGCCCATCTGACTCTTAACAGTCAGCTTATTCTGACCAGGCCTGATACATCACTTCAATACAGTATATGCCATGTCTGAGGAGTTCTTTCTCCATTATAGGAAAAAGACAAATTTTGTTTTTGCTTTGTACTTGTTAAATGCCATTTTTCAAGTACATTCATTGCAAAATTAGAGTTTGGTCCAAATCAAAATGAAAATTCTGTCTCTTAGACATTCAGTATGGCTGCATGCCCACCTTGAACATTTATTGCCACTACTCCTGAACAAATGGTTCCGAATTTTCAAAGACATGACGTCTGGTTAGTCCAAAATCAAAATTATGCTGATCTGACATGAATGCTATGGATCCATTTTTAAAATCATGTTGTCACTCCAGAAGAATGGATGCCATTATTTTAATGGTATCTTGTGAACTCGAACATAAAAAAAAAAAATGGTTTCATTACCAAACTTGATAAGTTGGACTTTGTCAACAGTATCAAAGAGAGTTTCATTGTTCAACAGTTTACAAGAAGAGGTTTCTTCTTGGAAAAACTCTTCCATTGATATAGCATCAGTCTCTAGGAGATTGTCTTGTACTTACTACACCTCCCCCCGATGCTCCTGTTATGCTTTCCAGATATGTTCTTCTCTACAGTTTGATTGAAATTCAAAGAAGATTGGGATTTTTACTGGGATTTTTACTGTTTGATTTTCTGTGTTGATGCACACTGACATGTAAACATCATTGAAAACTTTGTTCCTAGTTCCAGTCTGGCAATACAGAAATATAGATTGAACATCCATATTGAATGCCAGATCAACCATATAAGACTACTCATTCCTTTTCATTATGTGTTAAGATTGAACATCCATACTGAATGCCGGATCAACTGGATCAACCATATAACACTACAATCATTCCTTTTCATTATGTGTCAAGACCCATTGTTGCTAAATGTGCTGGCAGATCAGGGTCTATTATTTATCATTCTACGTTTGATTTTTTGATTCTATGTTTGATTTCAATGGAAAAGAGCTGAGACCCAAATCTTCTGGTACATTTTATAATGGCAGATCATGATCTGTGGCCTATCATTATACGTTTGATTTCAGAAGCCAATACCCAGGCCTTCTGGTGCTTTTTTTGATGGCAGATCAGTGTCTGTTGTCTATAATTCTACTTTTGATTTAAAATTTAAAATGAACAGCCTAGACCCAAATCTGCTGGTGCATTTTACTATGGCAGATTTTTGTTTACATTGAACACATGTGGGTATATATAAATAGCTGCAACAGAATACGGCCAGTTGCAAACTTCAGTTTTCGGTGCTGATGATAACAAAACTTGAAGGTTCTATCAGTTGTTTTTGTTATATGGATTTCCTATCTTTGTTATTAATGTTATCTGGATTTCCTACTTTTGTTATTAATGTTACCTGGATTTCCTATCTTTGTTATTAATTTTACCTGGATTTCCCATCTTTGTTATTAATGTTATCTGGATTTCTATCTTTGTTGTTAATGTGTGTATGTTTCTCAATTTTTCACATAGCTTTAACAGTTTTTCAGTCATATCACTATGAAGATCTGCATCATGGCAGTTTATAGTGATGTCTATCACTGGGGTATCAACCCTCATACATATAGCATCATGTACCACATAGTCACATTACCCTAACACCAGGCTGACCAGTCCTAACACTAACCTCTTAATGCAGAGCATCAAGCAAGGCAGCTGTTAGTACCATTTTATAAGGTTTTGGTATGACTCTGCTGGGGTTTAAATATCTGAGGCAGACACTCAGCCACTTAGTCCACCTGAGCAGTGTGTATTTTATATAACAGAAGAAGATGCAAGGAACAACAGATATATTAAGAAAACTCTCTTTGTTTCAGAATCATGCAAGCTTGTTGTGATGTGGCTTTTAAATACGCCCATGAAAGAGAGTGCTTTGGTGAGAAAATAGGACATTACCAGGTATATACAGAAATGATATTGCTTTTCATGTTCCTCCCAAAAGGCCTAGTATGTCTTGATATTGTCCATCCATCCTTGTATCCATCTGTCTATCATACATGTATCTTAATCTTTCTGATCATTGCTGTTTGATTCCAAATAATAACTTGGGGATTCAACCATCTACCATTACAAAACTTTGTAAGTAGGTTGGTTTTGGTGTATGCAGTTTTTGTATTTGCACATTGCCCTAATTGTACAGTGCAAGGGGTGATTGAGACTGAAAAGTACAACTATAACCATGAATTGAGTGTTGGTTGCAGTTTCGAAGATAAAATTTCATATAAATTGGTACCAAATATTGGGGACTGTGGTTTTATTTCATGAGTTATCAGAAGGAGAGTTGATAGTTTAATAAATTAGTGGACCTGGATGGCCATGTGGTCTTAAACACTTGCCTTTATGGGTCACTCTTATCTCAGCATGGGTTCAGGTCTTGGTTTGATCATTGTGGGTAGATGAGAAAGCTTGCCAGTAACTTCCAGTAGGTCAGTAAAAGATCACATGTTCTTCCTCCTCCAAATGTACTGGCTGCCATGTATAGCCTATCTTGTGCTGAAAATGACATTTAATCAAAACAACAAGCAAAGAAGCTGCAGTTAATTTTGTCTCCGAAAAATGAAATTAAATCCAATGAAGAAGATAGAACAAAATAAAATGTAAAGCAGTGATATTAATACAGTTATTGTAGAAAAGAACTTGTCAATGCTTTGGTATTTTTTTGACATTGTTTTTTTCTGTAAAGGTCAGAACAGTTATATTTTGTAAAGGTCAGAACATTTTTATTGTGTGAAGGTCAGAACATTTTTATTGTGTAAAGGTCAGAACATATTTATTGTGTAAAGGTCAGAACATTTATATTGTGTAAAGGTCAGAACATTTTTATTGTGTGAAGGTCAGAACATTTTTATTGTGTAAAGGTCATAACAGTTTTATTATATAAAGGTCAGATCAGTTTTATTATGTAAAGGTCAAATCATTTTTATTTAGGTATTTTAAGTAATAGTTATCACTATTTTTGATGTAAATTTTCAATCATGTAAAACAGATGTGAAATTTTGTCTTATTAAAATCTTACCTCATACTAGTTCATTATACATTTACATTGACCACAAACACAAGCACATACATACATGTTGGAGAAAAAAGTTACCTATTACTATGTAGAAATTTAGCAGTCAGCTTCATAGACATATTATTGATATTCTCGTGATCTTAGAATAAAATAACCTTTGTTGTGTGGCTTGGTTCTGAAAAGAAGTAGTGGCTGGAAATAGATTTTACTTCATGTTTGTATTAAGAAAATTTTTCCTATGCATTTTTAATTCATTTCTGTAACAGAAATAAAAGATTTAGAAAATTTGATTTTAAAAAAATTATAAAAATCGTTAAGAAAAGTATCATAGAAATGATTAAACATGTATGTGAATAGAATTTCATTAGAATCTTTTGACCATATGTCCAGTACTCTCATGATGCTGTCCAAAAGATCCATGGATTATAGTGCCTTGTATTGGAGTCTGTCCAATGAAAGCTAAACTTACAGTGAGATTGCATTATAATGAAACATATAAGCCAACTTCTGAATAATTAAATGGAATCCATGACAGTACTTACATCATAACATAAACCACACAATGATGAAGGACGTGATCATGAGTCTGTGCTGTATTGAGTTGTGAATACAGTGTAACTTCATTTAAAAGATGTGTGGATACTGTTAAGACATAGATTAATATGTAGTTAATGAAGTGAAGGCAGTATTTATACTCCGGCTGTGAATTCTCTGCTCAAGTGTTTTAACTTAAAGGAGACGAGAAATCAGTGGAAATATAGAATAATAATAAAAATTCTATAGAAGAAAACCTTATTCGGAAATATCATCAGCAACCGCTATGCCAGTATTTAAATATTGGCTTATCTTTAAGGAGCTGAATGACCTCGTATGCAAGATTTCAGATACTTTCGTAATGTGACATCATAGTAGCGACTCCAGCATCCTGACTGGCAGTTGCCAGATTAAAAAAAACAATTCTGTTCTTTGTTGCTTACAGGTGTAATAGCACATTACGAAAAAGCTGTGGACAACAATTTTTTTTCTTTTCCAAAAGATAAAAAGAAAGTATGGATACATTACTGCAAGTGAGTCACTTTCAAAGCAACACCATACAGCTCCCTGTGCTCATTATATTTCCTAAAGGAATGTTACAAGAGGGATCCTGAAAAAAATGGCAGCTCTAGGATACACAAATGCTAGGTCTAGACAGAATGGTGGCGCTGTTCTAGACATAACTGTTGATTATTTTAAATCCTGGGAAATGTGTTAAACACATGAGTTATGAAAATAGTAAAAGGTAGAGCAAGTGACCACATAATGAAGCAATTAATTCACAGGTCTTGCATCTATACCAGCAGTACTAAATATATTTGATAGCCCTACACCCAGGACCTTCTAATTCTAATTGGAGCCCATCATGTATTCAGAGTAAGGTGCCTGTTTGGCTTGTTGAAAAAAAAATTTTACCTGGTGAAACTATGTCTGCTCAGATGAAATGAGTAAATGTATTTTAAAGATGTTGAAATGCATGCCTTACCACAGCACAATCTAAATCGAATCGACACTGTACTAGATGAAGCTGAAATCTTGAGTTTAATCAAATGGAAGCTTTGATAAAAATAAGATTCTAAACCCCTTTGATATGGTCATGTTTTGAGAAAACACAATTTTCTTTAATTAAAAAAATAAACTTTTTTAAAAAATCAACAAAATAGAACTTGTAGTTTATGCCTCTTACATGTACTATGTAAAACAGTAATCTGTAATGATTGGAATTGATATAAAACTATCCCTGTTCAACAGTATGTGTATATAAACACAAGCAACTGATTGGCAAATAAAGGCTGCCCTTTTTTGTTGTAACTTATGTTGACTAGGACTTCATTTTAGTAGTTCAAATCTGCATTCACAAGTTACCATACATGTGGCAACTGTTTTTCCCACATTTTGTGTCCCACGCTATTTCCTTAGGCTTAAACCATAAGGTATTTAACACTGTTTACTGAATAAAATAAGTGTTTTGAATTAGTTCTTTGGAGCACATATGGTCCATGGTATATTTTGTTTTATTCCTTCCTTTAATTTAATCATGTTAAACTTGATATATACTGTTGAGGAATGTCAGGTGGCCGAGTGTCTTTGGCAGAAATGGAGATTTTGCTTGCAGATAAAATTATACAGCATTCTCAGTATTTAAGCTTATTGGTGACAATTCTGGTTTTTTTGGTTTTTTTTTTTTTACTATAGTACTGTTGTAGTGGTTTTCAAAAATCAGAAATTTAAGTGAATTATGTTTAATCTTAACATTCTATTTACTGGAGACAAAACTACTTATGCCTAAATCCGGCACTGATTTCATCACTACATTAGCAAGTGATAAAAAAAGGTATATGGCATCTGTGGATTGCATATGTTATATCTATTTAAGTATGGGTTTTTTTTCTGAGGAATGAAAATTGACAATGTAATAATATGGAGTTGTTTGTGAAAATTCGGGAGATATTTTGAGATCGAGAGGAAGGTGTGCAAATACCCAAACAATCAAGTTTTTCTCTGGCTTGAGAGTTGACATGTATGAACTGGTCTCCTTTAAGGAAGCTAGCACTCAACAGCTGTATTTTTTTAAAACAAAAATCTTTAGTTGTAGATAGCAGTTTTTACCAGGGAAAAAAATTGCATAAACTTTGCAGATTTGTTTTTGAAGAAAGTAAATTAATTCAAGGTAAAAAAAATCATCACCCAATATAGATATCGATCATCTGTGCTTGCTTATAAGTTACATTCAACCGCAAGCAACATTGGTCCATCCATTGCATAATGTACCATAGTCACCGTTGACAAATGCATTATGTTACATAGTGACCGTCATCCATTGCATAATGTACCATAGTCACCGTTGAAAGATGCATTATGTTACATAGTGACCGTCATCCGTTGCATAATGTTCCATAGTGACTGACATCTGTTGCATAATGTTCCGTAGTGATCGTCATCAGTTGCATAATGTTCTATAGTGACTGTCATCCATTGCATAATGTTCCGTAGTGATCGTCATCAGTTGCATAATGTTCCATAGTGAACGTCATCGGTTGCATAATGTTCTATAGTGACCGTCATTCATTGCATAATGTTCCATAGTGACCGTCATCCATTGCATAATGTTCTATAGTGACCGTCATCCATTGCATAATGTACCATAGTGACCGACATCCATTGCATAATGTTCCATAGTGACCGTCATCCATTGCATAATGTTCTATAGTGACCGTCATCCATTGCATAATGTTCTATCGTGACCGTCATCCATTGCATAATGTTCTATCGTGACCGTCATCCATTGCATAATGTTCCATAGTGACAGTCATCCATTGAATAATGTTCCATAGTGACCGTCATCCATTGCATAATGTTCTATAGTGACCATCATCCATTGCATAATGTTCCATAGTGACCGTCATCCATTGCATAATGTTCCATAGTGACAGTCATCCATTGCATAATGTTCTATAGTGACCGTCATCCATTGCATAATGTTCCATAGTGACCGTCATCCATTGAATAATGTTCCATAGTGACCGTCATCCATTGCATAATGTTCCATAGTGACCATCATCAGTTGCATAATAGTTCTATAGTGACCGTCATCCATTGCATAATGTTCCATAGTGACCGTTGTCAGTTGCATAATGTTCCATAGTGACCGTCATCCATTGCATAATGTTCCATAGTGACCGTCATCCATTGCATAATGTTCCATAGTGACCGTCTTTCGTTGATTAATGTTCCATAGTGACAGACATCTGTTGCATAATGTTCCATAGTGACCGTCATTAATTGCTTAATGTTCCATAGTAACCGTCTTCTGTTGCATAATGTTCCATAGTGACCGTCATCCGTTGCATAATGTTCCAAAGTGACCATCATCCATTGCATAATGTTCCATAGTGACAGTCGTCAGTTGCATAATGTTCCATAGTGATCGCCGTCAGTTGCATAATGTTCCATAGTGACCGTCATCCATTGCATAATGTTACATAGTGACCATTGTCAGTTACATAATGTTCCATAGTGACTGTCATCCATTGTGTAATGTTCCATAGTGACCAACATCCATTGCATAATGTTCCATAGTGACCGTCATCCGTTGCATAATGTTCCATAGTGACCGTCGTCAGTTGCATAATGATCCATAGTGACCGTCATCAGTTGCATAATGTTCTATAGTGACCGTCATCCATTGCATAATGTTCCATAGTGACCGTCATCCATTGCATAATGTTCCATAGTGACCACCATCCATTGCAATATGTTCCATAGTGATCTTCATCCGTTGCATAATGTTCCATAGTGACCGTCATCCGTTGCATAATGTTCCATTGTGACCATCATCCATTGCAATATGTTCCATAGTGATCGTCATCCATTGCATAATGTTCCATAGTGACCGTCATCCATTGCATAATGTTCCATAGTGACCGTTGTCAGTTGCATAATGTTCCATAGTGACTGTCATCCATTGTGTAATGTTCCATAGTGACCAACATCCATTGCATAATGTTCCATAGTGACCGTCATCCATTGTGTAATGATCCATAGTGACCAACATCCATTGCATAATGTTCTATAGTGACTGTCATCCATTGTGTAATGTTCCATAGTGACCAACATCCATTGCATAATGTTCCATAGTGACCGTCGTCAGTTGCGTAATGTTCCATAGTGACCGTCATCAGTTGCATAATGTTCTATAGTGACCATCATCCATTGCATAATGTTCCATAGTGACCGTCATCCATTGCATAATGTTCCATAGTGACCGTCATCCATTGCATAATGTTCCATAGTGATCGTCATCCGTTGCATAATGTTCCATAGTGACCGTCATCTATTGCATAATGTTCCATAGTGACCGTCATCCATTGCATAATGTTCTATAGTGACCGTCATCCATTGCATAATGTTCTATAGTGACCGTCATCCATTGCATAATGTTCCATAGTAACCGTCATCCATTGAATAATGTTCCATAGTGACCGTCATCCATTGCATAATGTTCCATAGTGACCATCATCAGTTGCATAATAGTTCTATAGTGACCGTCATCCATTGCATAATGTTCCATAGTGACCGTTGTCAGTTGCATAATGTTCCATAGTGACCGTCATCCATTGCTTAATGTTCCATAGTGACCGTCATCCATTGCATAATGTTCCATAGTGACCGTCTTTCGTTGAATAATGTTCCATAGTGACAGACATCTGTTGCATAATGTTCCATAGTGACCGTCATTAATTGCATAATGTTCCATAGTAACCGTCTTCTGTTGCATAATGTTCCATAGTGATCGTCATCCGTTGCATAATGTTCCATAGTGACCGTCATCCGTTGCATAATGTTCCATAGTGACCGTCATCCATTGCATAATGTTCCATAGTGACAGTCGTCAGTTGCATAATGTTCCATAGTGACCATTGTCAGTTGCATAATATTCCATAGTGACTGTCATCCATTGTGTAATGTTCCATAGTGACCAACATCCATTGCATAATGTTCCATAGTGACCGTCATCCGTTGCATAATGTTCCATATTGACCGTCGTCAGTTGCATAATGTTCCATAGTGACCGTCATCAGTTGCATAATGTTCTATAGTGACCGTCATCCATTGCATAATGTTCCATAGTGACCGTCATCCATTGCATAATGTTCCATAGTGACCATCATCCATTGGAATATGTTCCATAGTGATCGTCATCCGTTGCATAATGTTCCATAGTGACCGTAATCCGTTGCATAATGTTCCATAGTGATCGTCATCCATTGCATAATGTTCCATAGTGACCGTCATCCATTGCATAATGTTCCATAGTGACCGTCATCCATTGCATAATGTTCCATAGTGACCATCATCCATTGCATAATGTTCCATAGTGACCAGCATCCATTGCATAATGTTCCATAGTGACCGTCGTCAGTTGCATAATATTCCATAGTGACCATTGTCAGTTGCATAATGTTCCATAGTGACCGTCATCAGTTGCATAATGTTCTATAGTGACCATCATCCATTGCATAATGTTCCATAGTGACCGTCATCCATTGCATAATGTTCCATAGTGACCAACATCCATTGCATAATGTTCCATAGTGATCGTCATCCGTTGCATAATGTTCCATAGTGACCGTCATCTGTTGCATAATGTTCCATAGTGACCGTCATCCATTGCATAATGTTCTATAGTGACCGTCATCCATTGCATAATGTTTCATAGTGACCGTCATCCGTTGCATAATGTTCCATAGTGACCGTCATCAGTTGCATAATGTTCCATAGTGACTGTCATCCATTGCATAATGTTCCATAGTGACCGTCATCCATTGCATAATGTTCTATAGTGACCGTCATCCGTTGCATAATGTTCCATAGTGACCGTCATCCGTTGCATAATGTTCCATAGTGACCATCATCCATTGCAATATGTTCCATAGTGATCGTCATCCATTGCATAATGTTCCATAGTGACCGTCATCCATTGCATAATGTTCCATAGTGACCATCATCCATTGCATAATGTTCCATAGTGACCAACATCCATTGCATAATGTTCCATAGTGACCGTCGTCAGTTGCATAATTTTCCATAGTGACCGTCATCCATTGCATAATGTTCCATAGTGACAGTCGTCAGTTGCATAATGTTCCATAGTGACCATTGTCAGTTGCATAATGTTCCATAGTGACTGTCATCCATTGTGTAATGTTCCATAGTGACCAACATCCATTGCATAATGTTCCATAGTGACCGTCATCCGTTGCATAATGTTCCATATTGACCGTCGTCAGTTGCATAATGTTCCATAGTGACCGTCATCAGTTGCATAATGTTCTATAGTGACCGTCATCCATTGCATAATGTTCCATAGTGACCGTCATCCATTGCATAATGTTCCATAGTGACCATCATCCATTGCAATATGTTCCATAGTGATCGTCATCCGTTGCATAATGTTCCATAGTGACCGTCATCCGTTGCATAATGTTCCATAGTGATCGTCATCCATTGCATAATGTTCCATAGTGACCGTCATCCATTGCATAATGTTCCATAGTGACCGTCATCCATTGCATAATGTTCCATAGTGACCATCATCCATTGCATAATGTTCCATAGTGACCAACATCCATTGCATAATGTTCCATAGTGACCGTCGTCAGTTGCATAATATTCCATAGTGACCATTGTCAGTTGCATAATGTTCCATAGTGACCGTCATCAGTTGCATAATGTTCTATAGTGACCATCATCCATTGCATAATGTTCCATAGTGACCGTCATCCATTGCATAATGTTCCATAGTGACCAACATCCATTGCATAATGTTCCATAGTGATCGTCATCCGTTGCATAATGTTCCATAGTGACCGTCATCTGTTGCATAATGTTCCATAGTGACCATCATCCATTGCATAATGTTCTATAGTGACCGTCATCCATTGCATAATGTTTCATAGTGACCGTCATCCGTTGCATAATGTTCCATAGTGACCGTCATCAGTTGCATAATGTTCCATAGTGACTGTCATCCATTGCATAATGTTCCATAGTGACCGTCATCCATTGCATAATGTTCTATAGTGACCGTCATCCGTTGCATAATGTTCCATAGTGACCGTCATCCGTTGCATAATGTTCCATAGTGACCATCATCCATTGCAATATGTTCCATAGTGATCGTCATCCATTGCATAATGTTCCATAGTGACCGTCATCCATTGCATAATGTTCCATAGTGACCATCATCCATTGCATAATGTTCCATAGTGACCAACATCCATTGCATAATGTTCCATAGTGACCGTCGTCAGTTGCATAATTTTCCATAGTGACCATTGTCAGTTGCATAATGTTCCATAGTGACCGTCATCAGTTGCATAATGTTCTATAGTGACCATCATCCATTGCATAATGTTCCATAGTGACCGTCATCCATTGCATAATGTTCCATAGTGATCGTCATCCGTTGCATAATGTTCCATAGTGACCGTCATCTGTTGCATAATGTTCCATAGTGACCGTCATCCATTGCATAATGTTGTATAGTGACCGTTATCCATTGCATAATGTTTCATAGTGACCGTCATCCGTTGCATAATGTTCCATAGTGACCGTCATCCATTGCATAATGTTCCATAGTGACCGTCATCTGTTGCATAATGTTCCATAGTGACCGTCATCCATTGCATAATGTTCTATAGTGACCGTCATCCATTGCATAATGTTTCATAGTGACCGTCATCCATTGCATAATGTTCCATAGTGATCGTCATCCGTTGCATAATGTTCCATAGTGACCGTCATCCGTTGCATAATGTTCCATAGTGACCGTCATCCATTGCATAATGTTCCATAGTGACCGTCATCTGTTGCATAATGTTCCATAGTGACCGTCATCCATTGCATAATGTTCTATAGTGACCGTCATCCATTGCATAATGTTTCATAGTGACCGTCATCCGTTGCATAATGTTCCATAGTGACTGTCATCCATTGCATAATGTTCCATAGTGACCGTCATCCGTTGCATAATGTTCCATAGTGACCGTCATCCATTGCAATATGTTTCATAGTGACCGTCATCCGTTGCGCAATGTTCCATAGTGACTGTCATCCATTGCATAATGTTCCACAGTGACCGTTATTGGACGATTACTTCTGTGATCTGACAGTACATTATGCACTTGCGAGTATTTATAGTATGACATCAACTGATACAATAAGTCTGGTATCCATACAAAGTAGGGTGTATTAAAGGATTAAATGAGAACTCTGAGTAGACAGCTGTTTTGTTAGCTACGTTAAGATTGTTTTGATTGACAATCTGTTATCACAGTTATACAAACTCAACTTGTGTATTTATTTTAGATTAAATTCAGTCAAGCTAACTGTCAGATATGACTAATACCTATGTGATTTTTTTCTTACAGATGATACAAGCAAAGTTGGCAGATATGTATGTGACCCTTAATGCAAGCAGATGCTATGTGTACAATGTGGCTCGTGCCCTTGGTGCTGGTAAAATAGGTCCCAATGTAAGTATGTATACAGTGTAACTTGTGCTCTTAGTACTAGTAAAATAGATCCCATTGTAAGTATGTGTACCGTGTCACTTGTGCTCTTGGTGCTGGTAAAATAGGTCCCATTGTAAATAACCAGTCATATATATATATATATATATACATATATATATATATATATATATATATATATATATATATATATATATATATAGACCTTGAAAGAATAATTTTGTCTGTGAAATGAAAACAATACAAAATAAATGCAAATGAAATTCAGAAGAAACTCAAATGAAGTAGAAAAAAAATACAAAAAGATGATGGTTTTATCTGAGGGAGAGCACTAATGCAAAGTACAGAGTAAAGACAGAGACACAAAAATAGAATGAAACTTGAATACATTAAATTTCATATATTACAATTACAGATTACTTTTCACACCCTTAAACCCATGATATTGGTCATGTTGAAGCAGAATTTAAACAACTACCATTTATGTGATGATGTCTGCACAGTTGTTATTTGGACAAAACATAAAAATTAAAAATTTGCTAACATATTCTTCAAAATAGTTGTGGTTATATTTTATCATCAACTCAGTGATGCCTTTTGAAATTCATGCATTTCCTTTAAATGAGACAAGATGTGGAGCTGTATTTCACTTCTTGTAGAAAACAGAAGACCAGCTGTAAATTCCATTTCTTTCCAAATAGTATAAAATAGAATGGTAAAAAGATATAAATGCATAATCTTGAAAACACAAACAGAAATGATGAGATGATAGACATAATACAAACATGAGTGTAATGTAATGAAATATAAAGAGTGATGAGATAATAGAAATAATAATACAAACATGAGTGTAATGTAATGAAGTATAAACAGAGTGATGAGATAATAGACAATACAAACATGAGTGTATTGTAATGAAATATAAACAGTGATGAGATGATAGCCATAATACAAACATGAGTGTATTTTAATGAAATATAAATAGTGATGAGATGATAGACATAATACAAACAAGAGTGTATTGTAATGAAATATAAACAGAATGCAAAGCTGGCAAAATTGCAAGTAATATTTTATTGTTTACGGGGAGGATTTATAATCTAGCAGACACAGCCAACTATTTTGTACCTACTGAATACAGGACAACACAGGACATGTTAAACTGATCTACTTACGATTCAACAAAATCAATCAAAAAGGAAAAAAGTAATGCCATCATTTGTGATATTTGTAAGTATTTATTGCTTTTATAAATAAAATATTTAAGACAATTACACATTTTATTATACATTTTACAGTTAAGTGTATGCAAAGTTTCTCAAGTTTTACAAGTTATTTTATTGGTGCTGGCTAAAACTTTAGAGTGCAAAAAAGTCATGTTTCTTTGTCTACATAATTTGTAATTTATTTTCTTTTCAGACAAAAACTAGGATCTTTGTTTTATTTCTTATTTAAACCACATTATTTGATACTTCTTTGATACAGTACAGTGAGTAATGTTTAATTGACACAATATAGTTTATTTAAAGTAATCATCATCTGTTAAAGCTTTGATGGACCAGACAATTACAATGCATTGTCAATTCGGATTACGACTCAGATATATTATATATTTTAAAGGTGTCATGATAGTCCAAATAACAATAAATATTGGACCTGAATTTTAACATAGCATCTTGTGTTGGATCTTAAATCGGAATGTACGTAGTCAGCATATTAACATCATAATAAGAGGCAGTGGTCAGATATGGTTTTTTTTCTTCAAGCATACAACACATCTTGCTATAAAAAAAATTTCCTTAAAAATACAACCTATTTTGTCAAATTATTAATTTAATATCAAACTCTTGTTTATTCTGGCACTGAAGTTTTTTGGTACTTTAAATTTTTTTTAAATGATTGCATTTATTTATGTGTTGTGTGATTACCATGTTGTATTCAGATTCATGGTATAATGAAATATGTTATAATGGGGTTTCACTATAGGGATGTATTTAGATTCATGGTATAATGAAATATGTTATAATGGGGTTTCACTATAGGGATGTATTTAGATTCATGGTATAATGAAATGTGTTATAATGGGGTTTCACTATAGGGATGTATTCAGATTCATGATATAATGAAATTTGTTATAGTGGGTTTTTACTGTATATAAGATATTCAAATTTATATTATAATGAAATATTTTATAGTGGGTTTTTACTGTATAGAGATATATTCAAATTTATATTATAATGAAATATTTTATAGTGGGTTTTTACTGTATAGAGATGTATTCAAATTTATATTATAATGAAATATTTTATAGTGGGTTTTCACTTTATAGAGATTCATTCAAATTCATGTTAAAATGAAATATGTTATAGTAGGGTTTTCACTGTATAGAGATGTATTCAAATTTATATTATAATGAAATATGTTATAGTAGGGTTTTCACTGTATAGGGAAATTTCCAAAAGGTTTGAGTTTACTGCTGTGTTGACATGGCATGGACTATATTGCAAAATTTTCCTTGCTGAGAGTGTAAGAATAAATGTTTTATAGGTATAAAACTTATTTTATTTCAGTTCTAAAAATTTGGCAGACTTCCATGACATCATAATTTTATAATGATGTTTTCTACAATGTCACCCAGTGTACTCCTGTGAGATAGATGTATCCCACATAGCTTTTTTACATGGTAAAATGTATTGCACACTTATAAGAATGAGATAAATAGTATTACATTTAACTGTTGTTGTATGTTTGCTTTTATTATGAAGTTGTTTCTCATTTACCAAGCATTCTTTAGAATCATTTACTTTACCAACTTTGCATCTTGTATTTCCAAAGAGATTTTAGTTCAGTGCACTATGCTAAAAATGCCACCTTAAGTTTTTTTTTTTCATTTAGGACTGTGCAGGAGTGATCCTGTATACTGCAGAAGCAGCTACACAGATGGCTTTACAGGCAATACAGATTCTGGGTATTTATTTTTAAACTTTCTAACAAAATTTCCAAAGAACTATTGAAACTATTTCATCAGATTTTTTTGGTAACTACTGTATAAAGTCGATTCTGCCAGATGTAACCTTAATTTGAAATAAAAACTTTCATTACAGTGTGTTATACTTAAAAATTATTGGCCATTCTTTATTAAAATGTTGCTGCTGAATAGTGGACTTAAATGGTACAGTGTACTCGGTAAATGGATAAATAGTGCAGTGTGCTCAATGAATGGATAAATAGTGCAGTGTACTCGTTGAATGGATAAATAGTGCAGTGTACTCAGTAAATGGATAAATAGTGAAGTGTACTCAGTGAATGGATAAATAGTGCAATGTGCTAGGTATTAATAAGCTAATAATTTTCAGTAAATTACGTTTCTTCTAGAACACTTACTTGATCACAATAATGTTAGGAATATAAGTCCTTCTGACTCCTGAATCCAGCCCTCCCAAAGATGAAAATTTTGTCTTTTCTTTCTATATTATATAGATAAAGGAATAATTCTTGCCCATTACCTCCAATTGCCCCCTACATGTAGTGCTTTGCTATGCAGAACATCGTGTAATAGGATAGAGAGTCAGATGGCTAATGCAATCAGCAGCTGAGGCGCTATCAAGTCAGAGATGTGTCCAAATGGCACAGCTCATTCATTAAAGTCATGTTTCTGGACCAAAAATCCTTAAAGACATACTTTGACATCCAGAGGAAGTTAAGCCACTTGTCTCCTAGAATTGGGTGGAAAGGGGAAGGTATGGACACCAGTTATTGCCCATTTTGTATTTAATGAGGACTGAAAAGACAACCTTTGTTTGGTCTTTTGGAGGACCAGATTTGAGGGGTAGTTATTTTTAACATTAATATGATCAGGGAACATACTTGAAGGATAATTATGTTTATGTTCTTATAACAAAATTACTGCATTATATAATGTACATTGAGGGGAAAGTTGTGCTTCTGACTTTGTGATGTTCTTTCCCTTCTTTTATTGAGTATTCCCAGTCTGAAGGGACATAAGACATTATTGAAAAGAGCCTATTTTGTTTCATGAAAGCTACTTATATAGATTATTATGTGTTTTGATATTGAAATACTCAGATTAAGATGTTTTCCCTTTACATTTGCTTTACGTTGAATTTTACTTTGTTACAGGTGGAAATGGTTACATAAATGACTATCCCACCGGAAGATTTCTTCGTGATGCCAAGTTGTATGAGATTGGGGCAGGAACCAGTGAAATTCGACGACTAGTAATTGGGCGATCAATCAATGCCCATTATAGATAGAATTCTGTAATGATCATAACTATCTCTAGCAATTTGAGTAGTTAAATATGACAATGCGTATTCTGCAGTCTTCATAACATATTTTTAGAAGTCTTTTTATGTGTGTCAAAATAAATACAAAAGAAAAATTGTATAGCTTAGTGAACATGCAGAAAATGTTACTAGTAAATTTTTAAATAAGATTAATTTGTCATTATGATAATTGAAACTATATTATTTAAAACTTGTAATTTAATAATGATTTATCAAATTGTACATAATAATTCCTGCAGTGTGTGTTTGTGTGTGTGGATTTTTAACATAGCTTTTACAAACTTTTGAGTGAAAAAGCTACAGTATCTGCATTATAGCAGTTTATAGTGATGTCTACCACATCATGCTGCAGACATGTATCATCATGCACCACCCAGTCAGGTTATTCTGACACTAGGGCGACCAGTCCTAACTCAGACATCTTAATGAGTTGCACCAAAGCTCCACTGTTATATAACTTTGGCAAGACTTGGCCGGTGTGTGACCTCTTGCATCTGAAGCAGAGCAGTAAATAATTCAGGAAGAAGTATGTGCCAAATCAGTAAGGATCGTCAATGAATTTTGGCCATCTGGAAACAAATGGTCTAAAACGACACTTTCACTGAATATAGGATTATGTTTTGAAATCCTCATTTGGTTGTTAGAATGTCTATTTTTTTTCATAACTTTTTTATTTTTATTAAAGTTTATGTAATGATATTTGAACATTCTTATGACAGATACTTTTTTATTTCACAAGATGAGGTCATGTTCAATATTTCTTGGAGATGAAACCTAAGTAGATGCATAAAATCCTTATAGATTATGTGTTGGCATTTCTTTAATTGTTTAATAGGTTGACGCTATCGGCCTTGGGAAATGTTAAGAAGGTACATGTATTGCATATGAGTGACATTTTCTAAACTAAGATTTTGATATCAATGAAATTGTCTTTACATTTTGATATTTTTCTATTAAATAATGCACATTTATGTTATTAATTATTGAAGAAGACTGCTAGTCAGTTCATGCTTGTTTGCACTAAATAGAATCTTTGGCTTGAAGAGATTTACATCTCTCAGGTCTATAGCTTGCTGTTTGCTTCAGTTCCTGAGAATACTTTATAGCTCTAATAGTTAACACTTTTCTCTATTTAGCACTCTTAGCCCAGTAAAGGGGTGTAATTTAAATATCCCAGTGAATGAATGATTGTACTCAGTGGTTATCTCTCTTGATATGGTTTGACAGCTTTATATAACATCATTATAAGAATAAAGTGGTTCTTATAAGTAGGGCATAACTGACTTTTGATCCGGAAATCGGATTCCACCAGATTAATCGGAGTTGGACAAGGTAGGAACTACCAATTCTGATAATAAAATTAATAAAGTTGAATTTATATAGGGCATTCCATGGTTGCACTTGAGTTACTAATCATAGTGCTTAAAATTATCTCCCTTAGTTCCAATGTGCATGCCCACATAAAATGTCCAGTTCCAGATAGTTCAGAATCTTAGCTGTACTACAGATCATTATGGTTAAACCAATGAATAAATGATAGCTAACTTATTTTTCAGTTTGCTATAGTCCTACCATATCCTTCCCCTTGTGACATCAGTGTGATGTGTAAAACGTGTGTAATACGGTTTAAAAAGTTAATTTGAACAACCTTTTAATTTAGCATTTCCGATTAATCAAATTGTATCTGAATCGAAAAAATTTCATGCCAAAAATCCAGAATTGGAAATCAGTAGAAAAATGCTAATTGGTTATGCCCTATTTATAAGTCAATGAGGACACAAGTGAAATATTACATGAAACAGATTTTAGTGTATAGTAAAGATTGTTTATTATGTTCTTGGATACAACATATTCACTGTTAAAATGTAGGACTCTAACTATCCAGGCCAAATTTCTATTTACTGAGTATTTTAAAGGACTTGTCATAACATTCCTTTGTTACAATATTTAATTAGTTATAACCTTTGATTTGTGTAGTCTTTGTGAGAAACTAGTTCAGTTGTAATGTTTTATCATCTGTCATGACAAAGTCAGACAAACAATGGCAATCATGTAAATAAAAAAGGCACAGTATTGTAGGGGCCATGGAGCTGAGGTGTGATAATCACACCTCCCTCATAATCAGTACCTTCAATGCAATTAAAGAATAAAAAATGATTTTGTCTTTTTTTTCCAACTGAATAATTTAGAAACATACTTTAGCGATTGTTTTATATCTGTATGTTGTTATGATTCTGTGGTCTTAAACTTAGAAATGGAAAGAAGCAAATCCAACGAGTTTTTGTAAAACAAATAATTTAATTCTCTAAGTTATGAAACGAAACATTTTAGAGGAACTTACAGTACTTGAAAGCTTCACATAATCCAATATAATTATTTAAATATTCATGTCTTGAGTAATTTAACAGAATCCAACAGAAGTATTTAAATATTCAAGTCTTTGAATAATTTCACATAATCCAACAGAATTATTTAAATATTCAAGTCTTTGATTAATTTCACATAATCCAACATAATTATTTAAATAATCAAGTCTTTTGAATAAATTCACACAATCCAACAGAATTATTTAAATATTCAAGTCTTTAAGTCATTTCACACAATCCTCTAGGTACTATCTGTTTCAGAATAAATATTTTCATCTCCTTAAATTCAAAAAACAATTGGAAATAAATAACAGCATCCTCTGTCTCTCTCTCTCTTTTCTTACAAAACCTGCCTGTAACAAAAGAATCTTAATTTTCTTCCAAGGTTTCTATGTATGCACCAAATCAACAAAATCCAAAATGATTGTTAAACATGTAAGTTATTAGATTTTTAAATAATTTAAAAGTTGTGTTCTTACCTTCCCATGTATTGCACAAGTCAAGAAGTGCATACATCATATCTTTACAAGACAAATGCATTTCTAGTATGGTGTGATGTTTTTGTGACCTAGGTTTTATTTAATGCAAAGTGTACTAGACAAATAGTTGTTGACCATAGTAATCCACCTTGATTTATGAATGAAAGTCTTCATGTATTTTTGCTGTAACACAAGCCAGCCACTGATTTTAAAGAATTAAACTATAATCATCATAAACCCAAATGACTTAAATAAAGCTATATTAAAAATTAACTTATAGTACAGATATCCAAAACAATATAGATAAAAACATAAAACGTCCATCCAAAAAGAATAAGAAAGATTTATGCAATAAAGTTTACTTTTGCCTATCATTGTAACATTATAAACCCAAATGACATAAAGCTATATTATAAATTAAATTATAATACATATATCGGTACCAATATAGATAACAACATAAAACCTCCAGCCATAAAGAAAAGAAAGATTTATGCAATAAAGATTACTTTTACATATTGTAACATATACATTGTATTATAATAATCAACATATCAAAATATAATGATAATATTGCATAGGAAAGTGTCTTATGAATTACACAAAACATACAAAATTAGGCAAAATAGAACTAACATGCATATGAAATAATATCGGCAAGCGGATTATCTTTTCCCTTGCCTATAAACTGAATCTCAACAATTTCTTACTTTTATTTTTTAATTTGGTGTTGAAAGTAAGGCAGTCGTGATTGCTTAATACAATAACAGGAGAATTAGCATACACTTCAAAGTGTTGCCAAGCCAGTATTAAAGTTAAGCAGTCCTCAATAGTGGAATACTTTGCCATGTGCTTATTTAATTTGTTTTTAAAAAAATAGCACACCGAATGATCTACACCATTTGTTTTGTGGAATTAATATGCCACCTACCCCTAACATGATTGATTGAAATCTGAAGTTGTAAGAACTGGTGCACTCATAAGTATGGCCTTTAATGTATCAAATGCCTCCTGATATTTTTCAGTCCAAGGAACCATGGTTTTCTTACTTCAGGGGTTCAGCATTTATGAAACATTTGAGCAAAATATCCAATAATATCAAGCCAAACCAAACATATCCAATAATATCAAGCCACCCAAAATATCCAGTAATAACATGCCATACCCAAAATATACCATAATAACAAGCCATACCCATAATATTCAATATCAAGCCATAACCAACATCTTACCCAAACTTGCAATAGCTGTATTATACTATTGGCACTAGGAATTCAGAGATAGACTTAACATTAACAGGTTTAACTTGACTGTGTGCCACAATAGGTTACAAAAATGTATCAAATGGGATGCAAATCTAACTTTTTCCTAAATTAATTTTCAAATTTGTGTCGAGGGCACTGAAGAACTTATGAATTGTTTCAAAATGATCTTTCCAGGTGTAAATTATAACATCATTGATGTAAGTGTCACAATTATCTAGGCCAGATGTAATCATGTTCATTAAACATTGGAAGTACACGACGAACTTTTCATCCATAACTTTATTTTGATAATATCTGGAGTTATGAATGCTGAATTTTTTTTGCCATCTATCTGTGATTGGAATTTGGCAGAATCCTTTCAAAAGGTCGAACTTGGTGACATGTTGCATATCCAATTTTGACATTGCAGTCCTCAATTTATGGCAATGGAAATGAATCTATTTTAGTCACACTGTTTACTTTCCTATAGTCAGTGCACATTCGGAAAGTATTACCTGGTTTCAGAACAAAAATACAAGGTGAAATCCAGTCACTTTTACTTGGTTTTATGAAATCATTCTACAGCAAATACTGAATATCTTTTATTTCAAACATTCTTGTTTGAGAGGGTTTATCCTGTACAGATGCTTTTTCACAGATGTGGAATCTACAAATTCAACATGGTAGATTTTATTTAAGGTTAGAACATCTGGAAATAAGTGCTCATATTCAAATAATATCTGTATTAAAGCACTGTTGTTGATTGGTGTGGTTATAGATGTAAACATTTCTAGTCCCGAACATACAGTCTCAATTTGTGGAACAGGTACAAATTAAATTGACTGTATGACTAACAGGTTTATCTCTGCAAATATACTGCTTTATCATAGTTAGATGACCAAGTTGTTTTCGTTTTCACCTCCTAACAGTTAAAGATATAATTTAAGTCGCTTACTTTCGTTTCTTCTGAATATGATACTACATAGCCTAAAGAGGATTTTGAGTTATGGGCAAGAGAACCAGAACTCTATAACCACACTGTAAAAATACTTTATATTTGTCATTACTCAAGTTATATTAGACTTGGTCGTAGGTAAGGGACCAACACAGTCTACTATTATTCTCTAAAATGGTTTTTCAAATGTAGAAATAGTTTGCAGATGAGCCTTATGTATTTTCTGATTGAGTTGTCATACAGTATGATATGATCTACAATATTTACAAACATCATTTTCAATTATTAATATCTTGTGATAAGTCTGACTAACCTCAAAACGAGCAGCCAAAGGAGTTTCATGGGCTAGTCTATTCCTGTCTATACGACTTAGAATAAACTGACCACTCGTTTCTAGCGGTTATCTCGTGTTTCTCCCTGTTCTCATAAGGATCCAATTTGTAACAAAATTAACAGGTACTTTTATGGCTTCATGTTCGTTACAATCCATCTGAAACAAGAGATTTATTGATCTTGTTCCTGTTTGACAATAAGTGATTGTCTTTTGTGAGCCCGATACAAATACAGAGAATGAGAAGCAAAAAAGAGCATCAATGAGATGAACAACTTTTTATTGGTCTATACAGGGAACAAATGTGACCTCATCAGAAGCCTGACCAACACGTGTCTGCTAAATGAATAATTTCCCGATAACTATAATTTTCAAGAGATATTTTTTTGCCATAGCTATATTAACTACAATGGCTGGGTATAACTAGGGAATTTCTTATTCAATTGGATCAACTTTCTGATTCAACCAGGGCTTGTCATTTACAAGTCTATTAACCCCAACCTTATCTCCAGCTAGGTCATTGATTCGTAATAAACGAATATCTTAGATGGTAAATAATTCACTGTTCGGCTGTCACAAGTCATGAGGCTTTTTAGGAAGACAAATTGACACAATGGAGTGGAACATTAACAAATTCTCCTCCCTGAATTGGAAAACTTGGTAGATGTCTTCTCAGAAAAATGCAAAGTACCTTGTAATAAAAATATTTTGAGAAGCTTCTGTCTAGCTTAAATTTTAAGACGTTCAGACTATGCAGAATTACCAATAAGCGATCGAAATTTTTTTGACACGAATGGCTTCTATTCTCCCTAATAAAATCAGTGTGGTTTGTTTAATTCAACAGATGTATTTTTTTCATTTCATAACCGTAACGTTAACCTCTTTGAAATTTGTAATATAATAGTATTTGTACTAGGTGTAACTTGATTATGTTGCATTTTTTCAAATTGTAGCAATCCGAAATAACGTGCCCTTTCTTCTTGCAGTAGTTGCACGTGTGATGAGATAAATATTTCTGGTCAATCTTATCATAAATTTGATTGCTAATGCCAGATTGAGATTTAGAAGAACTTGTACGAGATTGAAATATCTTTTCACTAATAAACTGCTGAATGGAAGACTTATTGATAAGGTAAACTTTGTGTGTCATGGAATATTCGTTGGCTGTGCGAGCAGCATTGTTTAAAATTTCGACCTTTTGTTCACTTTGATAGGCATTGACGTCACTGTGGACGCAATTCTTGAACTCTTCAATTAATACGAATTATCGTGTTTTTTTTAGTCTTGTCCATGTCTTCTTGGCTGAGCATCACATATCAAATAATTGTTCTTTTGTAAATTCGACATAGATCTTTCTAGTTTCGTTTTTACAGATCCTAAACCTTTGTCGATATGACTCAGATACCAGCTCATCGCCCTTTAAGACACATTCCGTAACAAGATCAGTAATTTGTTGTACTGACAGTTAAGTTTAAACTTCACGAGTTCGGGTAAATAAATACACATGGGAATAACAGTATGCTGCTCTCGTTGTCGTTTCTTATCCTCACCAACTTTTCCATCCAAAATGAGAAAAATTGTTATCGACTTTTTTTAAAAAAAAATATGAGAATGGTAGCTCAGTACTTCTAGTGGAATCAAAACCTGAATTAGTATGTAAAGGCGTGGCGGGGTGGGTGGGTAATATTTTCCACTTGCTGTTCTAATTTCTAATTCTTTTAATCTAAATTGAAATTGTCTTTCTTCCTTTTCTTTTTCTCTCCGCATCTGTAGTTTCACTTTCTTCCGTTTCTCTTCTCTCTGCGTCTTTATTTCCCTTTATTCTATTTTTCTTTCCATTTGCATTAGCTTAATTTCTCTTTTTCTCTCCCTTTCCTCTTTTACCAATTTCATTCCTCTCTCTCTCTCTCTCTCTCTCTCTCTCTCTCTCTCTCTCTCTCTCTCTCTCTCTCTCTCTCTCTCACTCACTCACTCTCTCTCTCTAACTCTATTTGTTTGTTGTTTTCGTCTTTCTGAAGCTGCATTCTCTGTCTTCTTTCTGCAGCTTAAACTTTCTTAATACTATTCCTTCCTGTGTATTAAGTTTAGTTCTGTCACTTTTCGTTTTTGAGCCAGACAGATATACTATTCATACTGAAAGAACTTTTAGCATAATTTTTTTTTTGGTACCAGATATGTGACCAAAATATTTTTATTTCTTGCTTGGTTAAAAGAAGCCTTTGCCTCAGCAAATTGGAGTAGTTAGTCCTTTTTCAAGGACTTTAACTCTTCCTAGGTAGGAATTAAAATATAGTTCTCCTCTTCAAATGGCATTGTGATAGCTTGTTTGTTTCACTGTAGATTTTTTATGTGAAATTAAAAATACTTGGCATTCTGAGAATTATGAAAGTCAATTTAAATTTCAAAAAAAAGTTTTCTGAAATATGTTAGAAAAATTCCTATCCCTGACGAGCCTCCAAATTTTATGTTAAGTCTGTTTTATACACTATGGTCTTAAAGTGAGTAACAAAAAAAGAGAGAAAACCAACAAGGTTAGTATAATTTATCAAGTAATCTATTTCCCTAGGATACAAAGTGAAAAATTTCAAGCAAAAAAAAAGTCCAAATGTATTTTTTTCTAATTGAATTCTAATAGTATTGCAAATAAATTTCTATACTGGATGTGTTGATGTGCCAGTATGCTAGAACGTGCTAATGTTCCAATGGTCTAATGTATGGAGAGGTGCTAAGTCTTTTGAGATACCACAATAACATAACCCTAAATGTCCCTGTCGGCATTTGCTATAACTTTAATTAATGTTTAATCCAAGAATATTTTTTAGTACCTTGTATTTCCAATGAATAATAATTTGAATAAACAAATGAACCCAAACTAAAAACAGAACACAGCAATAAGACTGATTCTACTTCAGTATGATAGGGCAAGAAATAAGTATCCCCAGTGTAGGCAAGATTATACACCCCCTACTTGACGTAGGTCGCAATTACCATTGTCTGAATATGTTCTGTCGACTAATATGAAATTTTCATTCTGGAAGTTTTGAAGGTCAGAATCAAGACTCTATTTCTTAAAACTCAAATGAAAGTAAACATGTGTACTACTAATAACCGTCTGAATATTTACCCTTCAATGACAAAGAAATATTATGATATGTATTATGTTGTTTATAGAATAAATGTTACTGGTCATGTGCACCATGAACTTCATTCTTGACAGGGTAAGTCCAAAATGCAAAAGTTCATAGCATATAATCATTGAGAAAGCCAACAAATTATATGTATGGTGTAACCTAATGCTGTAAAGGGCTTAGAGCAAAATACGTATACTGTATTGATCACACTTCAAACACCACGTATAAATTAAAATAATAATCATTATGCAAGAAGAAACATCCTTGGTGAGATATGTTTTGGCCATCTCAACTCCATATATTGTTTCGTTTATGACAGTGTTTTGGGGCAAATCAAATTAACACATACATAATTGCTCTCCGAATTCAATTTGTATTTAGATATCATCAATCTGCAGGAGAAGGCTATATTTAGATCCTATTACAATGGTACCGTCAAGTTTGGACTGACTTTTAGCGTGTTCTTTTAACTTTTGTTTTATTTGTTTGCTATGGAAGAAATGAAATGACACACTTAGTTTGCTATATTGCGGAAGCAGGTCGTTAACACAGCGCTGATATGCTTTTATTTGTCACGTAATGATTTCAATACATTTCAGTCAGTAACTGTCCTTATTAGGGACTACGTCTTGATCAGTTATGCAAAATATTTGAATCTCATAAAGGCATGTTAATACGATGGTATATTCCTATGTGGTCGAATAAAATAAAATATGCGTTTAATACGTTTAGTATTGAGCCTTATGTAGTCGAATACAATAAAATAAGCGTTTTAATATTGAGCACTCTGTGGTAGAATACAATAAAATATGCGTTTGATGAGTTTTGTATTAAGTCCTATGTGGTCGAATACAATAAAATATGCATTTCATACGTTTAATACTGAGCACTATGTGGTTGAAAACAATACAATATTCGTTTAATATTGAGTCCTATGTGGTCGAATCAAGAAATATGCTTTTCATACGTTTCGTATTGAGTCCAATGTGGTCGAATACAATAATATATGCGTTTCATATCTTGAGTAAAAAGTCCTATTTGGTCGAAAAAACAAATGTTCGTTTCAGACGTTTAGTATTGAGTCCTATTTAGTAAAATACAATAAAATATGCGTTTCATACGTTTAATATTGAGTCCTATCTGGTCGAATACAAATAAAATATGTATTTCATACGTTTAATATTTATAGGTTACTGCATTTGTCTAAGGAAAATATGAACGAGTTTTTCGGATAGTTTTAATGCTGGACCTTGGGATTGCAGTATATTCATCCAACAAAACGAGTTCATATTTTCCCTATACAAATGCAGTAACTTTTTTATTATATGCTCATTTTCGTATTCTCCTTAATGCTTATATATATATATATATATATATATATATATATATATATATATATATATATATATATATATATATATATATATATATATATATATATATATATATATACACTACAATAAACAAAGTAACCGAATGTATGCCGTTTTCCAAACTAAATATACAAGCTTAGCTGCATCATTACACAACTGGCGAGCGTAACTCTGCACAGACAAATTTGAAGTTGGTCGCGCGCTAGACTAAGTTTCGAAAGAAACTGGTGTTTGGTCTACTTAAAATTGAAATCTGGAGTAATATTGTTAATGAATACGCATTGCAACAACATCCATTTCATCTGGAATGAATACGTTTTGGTATTTTTATCGATTCAACGCAGTTTTGTGATTATGGTCTGGATTTCTCTACATGATGTAACTTATATCGGATTCCAATAGCACTTATATCGGATTTCAGCAGCGTCTGCCAATTTAATCGTATTGAAGTGTGTTGACCTCGGCATGCGTGTTCCTGTTCTGTCGTTAATGATTCAGATCATAATTTGGAGAAAATTATGAAGCCTTTCAATTGCAATTATTGAAAAGATGCTGTGGAATTTAATGTTTATTTCATTTTGAGTGCAATAAGGATGATCTAAATTCACTTGGAATTTACTCGAAATTACAGTACAATTTCGAACAGTAATCAACCTCAAGAACCCATGATATGGCTCATCTAGTTCGGATTTGCAGAACTTAGAAAGCACATTTTGAGAAAATTTAGGCTGTAAAATTGTAAGTATATTTTTGTCATTTTCTATTACCAGCTAAATAAGACAGTTTATGTCTTATTACTTACGTTCTATTGTGGCGTCTGTAGGTAGCCTAAGCCTGAAACATTGTATCAAAAAAGTTAACGCGGAATGTGCCAAAGCAGTTTTCATGTGTCAGTCTATAAAACATTGGCTGGTATGTGACAGTCCGTGAGATATATGCTTTAGTTCATTCATAAAAGATTGTTTACGTTAGAAAAATAGTTCCTTTCCTCACGTGCATAAAGAATGAATGCTGTACGGAGCGTACAATATTGGTAAACAATGAACGATTCTCACAATGTAAAGCTAAAGGAGAAATAAATGAGCATATAATAATGAGTCCTATGTGGTCGAATACAATACATTATGCGTTCACTGCATTTCCTGTTGAGCAGCAGGGAGGGTGAACCCTACAAACTTTTGCGACAAAATTGATTAAAGCCTCAGAATGCCAAATGGAGCCTTCCTACGAAATCTCATATTTTAACCAAAAAAAAATTAAAGACCCCATTTTACAAATGGAGCCTTAGCGATTTTGTCGCAAATACATTGTCATAACCACCCTCAAATTGCTGCCATCTACGTCGCAAATATGTTGTCATTTCACCCTCCCTGCTGCTGATTAATACAAATTATTTAACCAAATATTTGATCAAGTCCAATACGATATCGTGACCGAGGGTCGTGTAAATTTATTGTTATAAATCCATATGGGACAGACTGAGCATGACCGAAGTAATTTTTAAATCCATTGAAGTCCATATCGGAACACCATGTCTGCCAAATATTTCGTAGCGTATGTGTATCAACGCCGTTGAATACAGCAAGAATATTGCAGTTATCGCGAATCACTTTTGGAATTTGAGTATATCGTTGAGTGACATATATCACGTCAGTATTTTTATGCCTACCTCGGGAAAATACTCTAGCAGGGTTCTTTTGATTATCTAACATTATATCATCGTACACTACAAGATTGTTTATGTCTCCATCGAGGTCATCTACGCATGGTGCATCATCAATATCTGTTATAAAGTCAATTACACTTTCACCTTTAATTTCTGATGCATTTTCATTATAATCTTTTAGCACTTCATAGCACCGTTGATCATCTACAGATGGTGCAACTAAATATAATTTATCCCACTTCATAAATCGCATTATCAAATTAAGCAGCAATTGTGTTTTGCCTGATCCAGATGGTCCGATTATAATGGCACGGACAGAATTCGGAAGCGCTGCGTGGTGTTTTACCGGTTCTCTTCTTTTAGTCGCTGAAAAGTCAATTATATTCATAACTCTATATATAAATTATGGATCTATATTGTGTTAAGTGTAAACAGCGTACTGATACAACCGATCAGACAACCATTACAACTAAAAACAATAGACTAGCGCTTACTGGTAAGTGTGTAACATGTGGTACAAAAAAATTTCGATTTTTAAAAAAAAGCAACTCGGAGGTGATATTGCCGCAAAACTTGGAAAACTCCCCGGAACCCCATGGGCAAAATACCCCGGAGAAAAACACCTTCCAGGATATAGCTACTGTGGTCCCGGAACGAGATTAGATATCAGACTTGATGGTCAAAATCAGCCACGGCCTGGTGAGTATCCGATAAATGCTATTGATAAGGCATGTCATGCTCATGATGTTGCATATAAAAGCAATAATTTGCAACAAAGACATATCGCGGATGTAAAATTAATTCATGCGTTAAATGCTATTCCCGATAAATCCTTCAAAGAAAATTTGGCTTCATGGTTGGTCAAATCAGCTATGAAAGGCAAATTGGTGTTAGGTGCTGGTAATTAAAAATACCAGTGTTTTTTATAGTATGGAATCTTTTTATTATTCTCCGAAAGGATACTGGAGGGGCAAAGCAGCAATTAGTAAACTCGCTAACGCTGCAAAAGTGAAAAAATCCACTGCAAAAGATTGGTTATCCAAACAAGCTATATGGCAAATTTATCTACCACCGCCTAAACAAATTAATTATTCTCATTTTGATGTTACCGTACCCAATGAAGTTCATCAGGCTGATTTATTGTTTTTACCACATGACCATGGTTACAAATACGCGCTAACTGTAGTTGATATTGCGAGTCGATTTAAACAAGCAGAACCATTGAAAACAAAGTCAGCTTCTGAAGTTGCTTCTGCATTTGAAAGGATTTATCGACGAGGTCCTCTAAGATGGCCAAATCTATTACAAGTTGATCCTGGCAAAGAGTTTCAAGGTGCTGTTCTATCAACAATGAAAACTCATAGTGTTACAATACGACGGGGACATACTGCGCTACATCGTGATCAGGCAATTGTAGAACGATTTAATCGAACTCTTGCAGAACGGTTATTTGGATATCAATATGCAAAAGAATTCATCCAAGAAAAACGATCTCGTGAATGGGTCCAAAGGTTACCGAGTGTAGTTGCAGCGTTAAATAACGAGATTACTCGAACTATTAATATGAAACCAAATATTGCAATAAAAAAAGAATATATTCCCGAACAACCACAGCGGGTTAGCACTCAGCCACTTCTCGGTGATGTTACTGTGAGATATTTATACGAACCAGGAGAGCTTGAAGGCGGTAAAAGAAGAGCTACTGATCCTATATGGAGTGTTACTACGCATAAAATTTCAACCATAACGCGATCAACTGGTAGACCTCCAATCTACAGATTGGATTCAACTGCACCTCAGCGTAGTTTTACACGCGAACAACTACAAGTTATTCCGGACGATACTCAATTACCGCCACATGGTCTTAATTAGCTCCGTTACGTCTATTACACTCAAGACAGGTCAACATCACATTGTTTCTGACATGACCAAGACTGTTATTTTTTCTGTCTACGGTGAATTGTCGAGGGTCTTTATCCGAATACTGCCAGTGCATTATACAATTGCAACTGGCGCAGTGATTATTCTGTTGTTCTTTTAATGCGATTATTACTTCAGCATCAATATCAAATTCTCGTTGTTTTTTTTTGTCCTGCTGTTTGTAACCAGAGAGTTTTTAATTAATGATGCTAATATCAGTGTTATCATCGTTTGCATTAAAATCATCGAAAACAATCCTTCGTAGTTGATTTATTCGTCGTACTCTGGACACTGCGAGATAGACAAAATTTGACCATTCAATGCGATTATCAACTATCCAAACAATTGTATCCGTGATGGTCAATCCTTGTTACGAGTGTATTGTTGTTACATAACCAAGCGTCCATGGTGATTTATCAGCGCATAATGCATCTTCTACAGTATTGATATCAACTAGTACAATATCATTTAACACTAGAATCTGTTTCTCCGTCTGGCCTGGAATTTCAACTTCAATATTCTGCTTTCGTGTATCCAATGGTCTATAACACAACGGCACTGGAAACGTTGGGAATTTTTTCTTGTGTAGCTCAAACAACTTTTTCTGAAGTGCGTCTCTGACTATCTTTCTACTTGCTACTACAAAATCATTTGGTTTCCATGTTTCCCAAAAATCATTCAAAGATGTTTCAGAAATTATTTCACGCGCTACTTTACATTGAATTCTATCGGGTTGTAATCTAATTAGTTTTTTAAACTCACGTAACTGCTCATCGAGTGCTCTATAGTCAGTATCAATTTCTTCGTAATAATCAACAAATCCTTTTAACCAATTATGTGGACTTCTACCAACAAATGGTGGTGGTTGACCATGATCGCCGCACAATATAATTTTTGTATTATTTTGCAATAACCAATCAAGAAACATTTTTAATACATCTTCTGAAACAGTACATGCTTCATCCCAAATAATAACCGCTGGAATAAATTTCTCACCCATTCGCTCAGGAGTCCAAGCATCGCCCTTGTATCGAAAAAAACTATGATACGTGCAAGCTTCAACATTTCGTTGTTTGATCTCTCTCGCTAGTCTATGAGTTGGTGTGAGTACAATCATGGACGTTCTCTCTCGATATAATTCTATCGCACGTGTTGTCTTTCCAGATCCACCACAACCGTTTAAATAAACTGTTTTATATCTACAAATTGGATCTGATATCGGTGGTGCTTTAGTCATAGAAAATCCTTCGGATTTTTCACTGATAGAATTATCGTTCTTCAGGTAACTGCTTTTAATCTTAAGGTCTGCTGATTCAGAATAATCGCGTTGTATTTCATGTTTAATTCGCCATGTTCCCCAAGTCTCTTCGCTATTAGTAAATTTAGTTATCTCTTTGATATATTTTTTATCGACATACATTGAATCAATTGCAACTCTGACTGCTATACTAGGAAATCTATTTATCATTGCAAATAAATTGATAGATGCATAACCCAGCATAGAAGCTCTCAAATGTAGATATGCAGAGCTTTCTCCATCACTGTAAGTAACAATTCTACCTAACATTGTTTTATTGGACAAAAAGGCTGTTTTACAATTTGCGTATCTATTTTTCTCTACTGCATCTTTAATAACGAAGTCGTATTCGGCATCATCTATAATCAATCGTGAGGATTGTCTTTTAAAGTTAAATTTTTTTCCACCTTGTGTAAATTTACCGATTATTCTTCGGCCGAGATCCTTTGCTTCACTATTTCGTTGATTAAATATCTTTTTTGACCATTCAATGATGTACTTCTCGTCAGCATCAATATGTTTTCTAGACTTATCGATTATACTATCAAGACATTCTGGTTCTGGTAACCAGACATTGGTTTGTTTTTGATATGAGATAATCGCTTCGCTGACAATCAACGAAACTAACATTTTCCAATCAATCATATATCGCAATAACACTATTGGTAACCACATCCTTTCAGCCATGTGTCTACCAATCCAAACATAACAACACGGATGAAGTCCTTCAGCGAATTCAAATGATACTACGCAAGCAAAACCGGTCAAATCAAAATCAGGCAGTGGTCCATTAATAGCAACGCGAGTCATTTCATGTGTGGGATGTCCAAACCGTTTAAAATACTCACCAGCGAATCCATATCCTAGAAAACTTCCTGGATAACAGGCAACGATATCAACTGATATCATACTTTCACGATTGTATTTAACGTTCCATAGACCGCCATGATAATATTCCAAACAGCTGGATTGAACATCTTGTAAAAACTCTTTTCGTGTTGGTTTCCAATTATTTTTCTTTCTTGCAAAATGAGCTGCAACCGATGGAATTGTAAAACAATTTGTAAGTAACTGTTCGTAATCTTCGGATTTTTCATTAAAAACGCTAGCGTTTTCACTGAGACTTATTGCTAGATTTTTCATCCTATTATGTAGACTTTCAGTACGATATAATTCACCGTTAGGTTTCACAAATTGATTGAATTGACATTCTTCATCTTCAAAACTATGAAGTAGCCATACTAATACAGGGTCGTTTTTACACAAACTAGCAATAGCATCGAATAATCTTTCTTCAGTGAGAATGCCATCCTTGGTGAATTCTTCTGGGATATACTTCACTGTTCTGTCTCGCGGGAATATTGTAACCGCGGATGTCCATGCGTGCTTGTTATAATCAATAATTTTGATTGGAGCTCCGTTTTTATTGTATTTCGATTCGTATAATACTTCGCCAGTTATCGTTGAAACGGTTATCGGAAATCTCAACGACTTTTCCAATCTAGCTATATCGGAAATAGTTGCTCCGTTCTCTTTCACTGTTAGCTCCCATTGATCTATTTTTTTTATGTCTTAGATCGGTTAATTTATTCCCACGGAGTGCATTTGTAAAGTGTTCTAAGACTCTTTGTGCCACACAGTTGAGTGGCTTTTCCACTGACGTTGACTGTTTCATTGGTGCTAGTTTTCCAATGTCAGGGTTATTTAACGGATACATCCCATAAACGACTGCTGTTTCTGGATACGCTTTTTCATAGTATGGTTTATCAATTCCAGTTAACAGCCCTGGTCTGGAATCACGGCTAACAATGACTGTTGTCCCATCTTTGAGAATGGGAACAAACTTGTCTCTTATAACCCATTCGCCCGATTCTAAATTGATAATGAATTTCACTCTGAGAAAATACCGTTTATTGCCAAGTTGTGATAGTATCATAGCTGCTGTTTCATCATTCATTCTAGCATCAACAACACCATCAATTTTAAATGTTGACCAGGTGTGTGATGCACCGTCCTGTTTAAACTCTTGAACACAATCTCGTATTTTTCTAATCAGACTTCTATTATTTATTCTCTCTTTTGGTACGTCTTCGAGAGTTCTATCAAGATTGAATTTAATATTTTTCCAAGGCTTGATTGCCGATAATCTCTTGAATTCTTCATTCATATAAATAAGACAAGTATTTAAATAGAAAAGTTTGTTTATATATAATGAATCACTGCAAATGGCTTATGATTGGATCAGTAACCCCATGCAATAAATCGTGTAGAGGTGAATTCTGTGGATATCACTTACAGAGTGTCAGAAATAATTCGACAGGCCCGTCCCCATGCATAAATTGTGGGGTGGGTGTGAGAGGAAAATCACAATTATGTATCAATTGTGGGGGTAAGCGGTTTAGAGAATTAAAACGTTATTATGATAAACGAATAAAAAACGCTATCATTGACCCTAACCATGACTCTGTCAAAGACAAAATCATAAAAAACCCTCAAGACTACATTAATAGATTTATAATTAAAGCAAATAATGAATTAGACAAATAGTATTATTATATATAAATGGAGCAAGAATTCAGACCACATCCAATACTTGTTAATTATGAAATATCTCGTAATGGTGTTGTTAGACACTGTAGACTGAAAAAACCAATTGGTTTTGTTAATAATCAGGGATACTTGAAATTTACTGCTGGAGGAAAGGGATATCTCTGTCATAGGGCAGTCTTTGAGTGTTATATGGGACCGATTAAAGATGGCTGTGTTATTGATCACATTGACTCCAATCCCTTAAATAACGCGATTTCCAATTTACAATGCATTTCTCAAAGAGAGAATATAAAAAACGGAAAGACAGGGACTTGTAAGTCAGTTGGAAAGAGACCAGTACAGTCATTTGATACAACGACGAATGAAGAAAGAGTTTTTCATTCAATGAATGCTGCGGGAAAATATTTTGGAATATGTATTCCTTCAGTACGAAAAGTTGCTGAAGGGATTTATCAAACAGCTATCTCAAAGAAAAATGGACATAGAATAAAGTTTTCATATGCATGAAATGACTCGCAATAATTACTATTAATAGAATATATTCTTTTATTCTTTTAATTTTGTTCCGTATTTCCCCTCATTACTACTGATCGTCACGTGACTATCCTACTTTCGATATTGATTCCCGGATATATAATTCGTGCGAGAACACATGTGAAATTGGATTGAATTAATGATGTGTGTGATCTCATGTACGTATTTAATGGTTAACTCGGTATATATACGTATCAGGTTGTACGGATTTTGATTTTGTGTTATTGTTTCTTGTTTCTAAAGACTGTATTGAGAACAGCAGTTAGGGTTTTGTTGGAAAAACCTGTACAGGGTAGACAATTTGACAGAGTTATGTATGGCCGAGGTCAAGGTTCTATTAATAGATTTTTTAAAAATCCTAATTACAAAAACGGCGTTAACAGCGCTGTTTAGATTTTGTGTGAAAATGAAATTACTTTATAATTACAAATTAAAATAGATTGTATGTGAGGTCGAGGTAGTAAAACGCGCTACATGTAGTTTAGTTTTTTTAGTGTGGCTACATGTAATAAAATTCAGAAAAATATCATTCTCGAATAGCAGGTCCTGAATTGACAGGGGATCCCCATGACAGAGTTATCTCGTCATGTAAATCCATTATTACTACGATTATTTAATCGTAATATTATAGAAATTAATAAAAAAATTGCTATTATTTAACAGTTGTATTTCTTGTTTTAATGCTTTATTTAAATATTTAGCTTCCATTGAAATTACTACACAATATTCATTATGAAATGCTAGGAAAATAAATACACACCTACACATTGACACTGCAGTATTAGTCACCTTATATATAATATGAGCCGTAATAAGTTTGGGGCTTTAAACGAAGCCCAATTTACCCAATCAAAACTCCCACGCCATTGACATGGTGTGGTTGAATTTTTTCAACTGCAACCAGGGTTAATTTCTTGGGTTTCTTTTGATTGGTAGATTGGGTGTAGGTCCGCCCCGTCGTTTCATGTTTGTATCGTCCTGTACTGTCCCTATCATACCATCCTATCATTTCATTGTATATATAACCATCCTATCATTTCATTGTATATATACCATCCTATATAATCGAATTGTATATATAATCATCCTATATGTAATGTACTGTCCCCCCCACAACATATCTTCCGGAAGACCTAATATAGCATTTGTTACGTTAGAGCTTCCAATTGGGAGATCTATGTTTGTGGCCCTTGGACTTATATAATGCGAAGGCACTAAATGAGTTCCAAGAATGTGCTGTCCCCCCTCTGGGCCTCTTTGACGTCGTTTGGCGTGAAAGTGGTTTCCAAATGAGGCTTCATGTTATATGTTCAATGTTTGTAAAGAAATCACCTGGATTTCACGTCTAATACCCATATAACCCGCCCTTGAACTCGATTGGGGAGTTAGGGTATTGTATAAGTCTTTAATGTATGCCTGAGACAGGGCATTGTATATGTTTTGTTTGTTTTTTTTTGTATATGAATATCTTCGATACAAATATTTTAAAGATAAGAAAATACATTAGTAATAATATTCAATAAATGGAATTTCAAGATATTACATCTATCATCACAGAAATATCAAATTTAAGAAATCAAGGAATCGTACTTTCTGAATTTTTGAATGAAGACAGACTTTTGAATGAATTTGAACAAATTGATATACAATTGAAACGTGGAAGATATGTTCTACCTAAAATGTATTCACTGATAAAAAGAATCCAAAAAGCGGTTAATGATTCTTTGTATAACAATGATATTAATTTATTCATTCGGCTATTTAGTATAGTTGAAGCCATTAGAAAGAAACTCGGGGAACAGTACCAAGTTCGGTCAGAGATTGCTTTGAAAGTGAAATCTATAAGACGTTTGATTGATGCAAGCATTGAAACCCACAATTGAAAAAACGTTAGCATTTCCAATAATGACATCAGAAGCATTAACTACCAGACTAACCCGTGAGAGGTTAGCATTACTGAAAAAGTTTATACCAATTCGAGATGACGTGCGAGATAAACTACAACTTAGACAGCAAGCGCAGACTGACTTTTCTATTGGAAGCGAACAACTTTTTGCCCCTGTAACTAAAGCCACTAAAGATATGAAACTTGCAACAGAACGTGCTATATACGGCGACATCCCTAAAGAGGGAGCAGTACCTATTATTGATGTATTAGGAAAGATTGCTACAGAAACTGAAAAAACTCACGAGGGAATAAAACAGCTTTCAGGTGAGTTACAAACTCAGCGAGAAATAATGGGTAATATTGATACTGATGATAACCCCGTTGAAGATGCTAGTGATTCTATTGAAAAAGTTTCCACTAAAAAAAGTGTTCCTTTTAACGAGAAATTCACTGATGAAGCTATAGAAGTAATCAAACAAATTCAATTGCTGAAACCTGAAGACTATAAGTCATTTGGTGACTTTGCTGTAAAAAGTTATTATAACAGGGGGAAATTTTTAAAAGACGAGTATAAAAAAAACACAATAAAACGAGATCAATGGGTGGATTGGTTATTTAAAATTAATAAAAATGAACCCGGCAATTTAAATAAGGATACATTGGATTACAGAGCTTTTAAAATGGGAGTTGATGCGTATGGTATACAACAACAACAACTAAAAGAACAACAAAAAGAACAACAAAAAGGTCGAGGTCGAAGTCGAGGTCGAGGTCGAGGTCGAAGTCGAGGTCGACAATCTCCAGAAATTCAAAACGTTTCCGAACCAGCTCTAGAAATTCAAAACGTTTCCGAATCAGAAAGTACTTCAGGAGAGGGTTATGGAAGTTCTCATGATTCTCATATGTGTCCTAGTAATATCATTAATGATATATCACGACTTGAGGTTCTTATGGGAGGTAAGCGAGCTGGGAATAACTCAGTCGAAATAACTAATGAAGCATTTGATATTTGCAGACGATTATTCCAAGGTGGGATAATTGATATTCATACGTATCAAGAACTCTTGGATGAGTTAATGGACGGAATTCCGGGGGAAGGTTATTATAGCGATTGAAATTGCATTTAGAAATTACAAAGTCATTTCAAATAAGATGATAGTACACTATAATCACAATAAACCAACAAACGTGTATGTAGTAAACTCAAGATTGCCCGTTTATAAGGCATACTATGGAGACGGCCTTGGAAATACCATAGCGGGTTTATTCACAAGAACAGCCCCAAAAGTAGCACCAATTGCTAAACAATTAGCGATGAAAGCCATTGATGTTATTCGTAATAAGGGAATTAACGCTGTTGGAGATCTTGCATGAACGGCCTTTTCTACCGCAAAGAATAGAATAACGTCATTGGTGAAATCTAGATTCGGACGAAAACCACCACAAATAGTTTCAACACCGCTACCTTCAACAACAATGATGCCTGCAAATGTCAGTAAAGTGATAAATAACGCAGTGGAACAAAAACTAGCATCATTAGCAATGACTTCACCAGATAGTAGTAATATTGCAAGTATGATAGCGGGAAGCGGTCTTGGAGGAAATAGTAAAAATGTCAGACGAAAAAGAAAATGATTTAGAAAAACGATACGTTTTAGTATAAATGGCATTTAAAAAAATTGCTGATCCAGCGTTTGATATGGCAGCACCGGTGAATAAAGATGATTCTAAAATTAACTATCAGTATTATGCCTATCCTGCAAGAGAGCCTAATCAACGGGGGAGAGTTGAACTTCAAGTTCAAGATACAAGTAGATACTTTTTGCCGTGTGAGGCATTTATTGAAGTAGAAGGAGAGCTTGTAACAAATGTTGCAGCTGATACACCATATGGGGATAACCCAAATATCCGAGTTGGTTTCGTAAATAATGCCATTATGGCGCTATTTAACAGTGCAAGATATATCATTGATGGAAAAGAAATTGAATCAATAGAACAAAATGTTGATATTGCAACAACAATAATCGGACTTGCGAGATATTCTGATGATTATACAAGGTCGGCTGGTCCGTCTAAGATGTTTGCTAAGGATGCTTCTGATCATGCTATCCATATTCAGTTTATTAAAGTACTAACTGCGCAAGCTACTGCATTGGCTGATCAACAACTCGCAGCTAATCTAGACCGTGAAGGCCAGCCAGACGATGAATTCGACATTTTAAAAAGGGTCAATGATAATTTCAATCTAGGATTTGCAACACGAAAAGGAGCATTAAAAGGACAACATCGACGGTTTTCATGTGCAATTCCGTTACATCACATATTCGGATTCTGTAGAAATGTCAGAAAAGTCATCTATGGAGCAAAGCATACGGTTGTGTTAGTGCGAAAGGAGAATGACAATGATGCAATCTGGCGTGATGATGATGTTGATGATGGTAAAGTCATTTTAAATAAATTGGTTCTATGGATACCCGTCTTGACACCAGCAGTTACAATAGAGCAACAATTACTATCGTTTATGGACACAGGTGGAAAATCATTGCTAAGTTGGCTAACAACAACGACTGATACGAAGCAGGATAATGTAAATGGCACATTTACATGGCACTTAGCATCAAAACAAGGTGTTTCAGCTCCACGTCATACCTTTATAGCGTTACAGGATGCAAATCGAGTGGGTCATCAAGTATCTAGTCATATGATATTTGATAAATTAGGGGTAAGTGAAGTTTCGTTGAGAATAAATGGACAACAAGAGCCAGCAGAGATTGTACATCTTAATTATGAAAACAACAACATAGCTCGTGTATATCATAGAATATTGTCGTATATGGGTCGTGATCAAAATGTTGATACTGGTTTGCAAATATCGCAAATTGATTTTGAAAAACACTATCCGATTTATTACTTTTCATTGGAACATCTTGACATGATGAGACAATCTGTTGTTGATATATACTTCCAAGCTCGGGTACAACGCCCTGCTGGTATAGCCGATTATAGAGCAGTTGCTGTCATTCTCAGTGATAAATCAATGTTGTTAGAAGGAGTTGGCGGACGAATGAGACTTATTGATGCACCAGTGGAAAACCTTTGATTTTCCAAACATGTAGTTAGGATTTTCGCAATAAGATCAATTGAAAGTGTAAATTACATTTTAGAATAGAATGACATATAGTATTGTTAATGTCCAGTTGACTGATGGTCAGGTCAAGAAATTGAAATCAAAGTCGGCTAAAGAATGTGGAACTACAATAACGCTGAAACCCACTCAAATGTCCGGTGGTGCACATAAATTATCATTGACAGATCGTCAAATAAAACATTTCAATGATGCGCTAAAGAACAAACGAGGAGTTCAAATTGATTTTTCGAAAGTAGTAATCGCCACTATGATAAAATCAGGTGGAATATTCCCGCTGTTAGCTGCTATTCCAGCATTGATTGCAGCGGCTGCCCCAGCGGTTGCGAAGGCGGCAGCGTTAGGAGCCGTTGGTACTGCTGCAGGAATGGCCCTGAAAAAAGCTACTGGGAAAGGCTATAAAAAAAGGAAAGGGTCTAAGACTACCAGGAACCCCATACAATTGGTACAAGGGCACAGGCCTAAGAATACCAGGAACGGCTTACTAGTGGAAAAATCCCTAGGATTTTCACCAATGTCCAATTTTGATTTAACTGATGCTGTAAAATCATTATCAATAAAAAACTTTAGAGGAGTTTTCATGAGAGATCAATTACCGTCAAAACCAATGAAAAATGAAACGGGTATTATCAATCTTGATAACAGCAGCGGAAAAGGAACTCATTGGGTCGCATATGCAATTGATCCACGTGGAATTGTCTATTTTGATTCATATGGATTAGCTCCACCAAAAGAATTCATGCGATATGTATCCACAATAACAAAGTCATCTCCAATTTTTTATTCCACGCTACCAACACAACAGTTAAATGATCCATCGATATGCGGTCGTGAAGTATTAAATGTCCTTGCAGAGATATCTAAATTTCCAAGGAAACCACCACAAGTTGTTGTTAATGAATATACTAGCAGGCAATGGCAAAAACGATAGCGTTATGATTTAGAAAAACGTAGCGTTTTTGTATAATGATTGATATTTGGGGACGACCTTTATCAGAATAAAAAAAAAACAGAAACCGATAGTAAATTCGCTGTGGAAAGTGTAAAAAAAATAATCGAAGATGAAATCGCCGAGACATTAAACTTGTCAAGTGTAGATCCTGGGGAAATAGTTGTATTTCAAGATCGCCAGGGCAAATTGAAATCTAGTAATGTTTCATTGGATGATGTCTTAATACGAAGACGTGACGTCGTTGAAGATACAATAGCGTTATATTCAAATGATGGAAAACTCAAACCAGGTGTACTTGTTTTTACAATCACAGATGCATTAAAAAATTTAAATGAAGAACTTGAAAAACATATAACAGCATATACTTCCCTTCGTAGAAATATTATCAATAAATTTTTTGGAACACCAGCGGTAACCTCTCCATCTCTCGCTGAAATTAAATCCAATTTTGATGAAATTAAATCCAATATTAAAAATATTAATGATACTGGATTTAGTATTATTAGAGATAACATTAATAATATTAAAAAATCTATCGAGGATATTACAAAATTTAAAACAGACAATCTTCCGCTACTTGAAAGAATAAAGATTCCTCATGAGAGGAATATCATAAATATGGTATACACAGTTCTCTCTGGATCATTAGATTGGGAACCTAAAAAGAATACAATAACTCTCACTGTGTCAAAGAAGGGTATTTATCGATTAACAATAGTGTCACTGAATCAGTTTAATATATCATCATCGACTTCATATGGATACAACAACGTGATTTCAACGACTATTGACCTGGATGAATACAAACGGTTTACAATAACAAGCACTGATCCTAATTTAAATAAGACATCATTTGTATGGTACATGGAGTTTGTAGCTGATCTAAATTAGAATTTTTAACAATTAGAAACCACTTGAGATTTTAAAATAATATGATTCCGTCATCGCAATATCGCTATGATACCGTCAAAGAGTTCTTAACAAAACTCAAAACACTCATTGATGAGTATGAAATAAAAATTAAAAGGTATCATGAAATAAAAATTAAAAAGTATCGCAGGAGAATTACCGTAATTGATGTTACAGTATACTCAGTATCTGGTATAATGGCCGGTGCTGGTATTATACTATCTTCAGTTACAATGGTAGCTCCGATTGCTGTCCCAATTGCTATTTCCGC
Source organism: Potamilus streckersoni (assembly GCA_016746295.1). Lineage (NCBI taxonomy): Eukaryota > Metazoa > Mollusca > Bivalvia > Unionida > Unionidae > Potamilus > Potamilus streckersoni. The sequence goes on from JAEAOA010001099.1 coordinate 660,157, forward strand.
GGTGACAACATTTGCTGGAATTGCAAATGCTATTACTAAAAAAATATCATCGTGTTCTCAAGAAAAACTTAACGACTATATAGTAAAACATCAAGCAGTATCTAACGGTTACTCACAATTATCCTCGTTGATGTCATCATCGATTGATGATACGATAATTACCGAAGACGAATTCTCCGCGATGATACGTATTTATGATACTACGATTAAAAACGCTAGCGTTTTTTCATCTATTGCAAAATTAGACATTGTAAATAATAATAATAATGTCGCAAGAGATTCAACTACTTCAGCGGATAGCAGAAAATACCACTCCGCGGAAAACAAGCATGATATCAATATCGTCAACAAACCCTAAATTCAGTGTGAATTTTCCTTCACCTGTTTCAGTAAAGGAAATCGCGTTGGCAAAATTACGAGTGTATCATAGTTGGCCTAATATCAGATCGGTTCCATTTGGCGGTCAGAGACCTAATAATTCTCTGGTATTTGCATATAGGAATAAAAAAGATGACACTCCAGATTGGAACGTTGTTTCAATACCAACTGGATCCTATCAAATTGAGCAAATTAATAATGAATTACAACGTAGAATAAAATCCATTACTAAAAAAGAATCAAAAATTGCGATAACAGTTCATGAACCAACACTATCATCTACAATTGAAATAGGCTCTCCTGGGTATGTTGTAGATATTTATAACAGTTCAATAAGAACAGTATTAGGATGGCCCGAAGATCCACCTAGAAGTGTTGGTAATTCCACGCCCGAGCCTATAAAATCTTATTACGTCACTGATGAAATAGGACCTGAAAATCCATCAAAAGGATATAAAAAATTCGAGGATATAAACTTCACAAAAAGATATCGATATAAGAATCAATATGGTGAAGATGTGTGGAGAATTCCATTTTTTAATGATTATATCCCACAGGAAGGTGAAATTCTGGAAATACATGAAACAAGTCCAACATTTGTAGACATTAAAGATCACATCCTTGATAGAATGAATAATGATTTTTTGTTGCTGTTACCGTCGTTAAGATCTGGCTTTCTTACACAAGCTGAGTTTACTAGTGTAGTCGCCGCGGGTAATAAAATCATCGATGACATGGAAATATTTAATTCGAGGATTACTAATCTCTTCACTGATGAAAATAGCCCGATTTCAAAAACTAGCTCAGCTCAAGATTATAAAAAAAATATAAATGAAAATCCAAATTATAAATTACCAGGATATAATGTCCCCGAGTTAAAGAAAAAACTCAGAACTGCCATCGACGAAGGATTTAATAAAATTTATCAATCATGGAAAGATAGCCAGCCGAAGCCTATTATCCTCACTTATAATAATTCTCCCGACGGCGACGGTAGACATATCGCACCGAACAATGTGAATATTTCATCGGTGATCGCACTTAATTTAACGTGTGATGTAATCGAAGGAAGTTATCAAATTAATATGGAACAATCAAATCAAGCCCGACAAGGTTACATTCTTTATTCATTTTCACCAACAGCACCCCCCGGATTTTTAATTGTTGAGAATCCGACTAATCCAGTCTATATGCAATGTCAAAATGATTTACTAACTAGAATTAATTTTACACTCACCGATCAGTCAAATAATTTGATTGATCTACGTGGTGAAGTATTATCGATTAGTTTGTTTGTGAAAAGCTAACAAATATCGGTTAAATAATTTGTATTAATCAGCAGCAGGGAGGGTGAGATGACAACATATTTGCGACCGTAGATGGCAGCAATTTGAGGGTGGTTATGACAATGTATTTGCGACAAAATCGCTAAGGCTCCATTTGTAAAATGGGGTCTTTAATTTTTTTTGGTTAAAATATGAGATTTCGTAGGAAGGTTCCATTTGGCATTCTGAGGCTTTAATCGATTTTGTCGCAAAAATTTGTAGGGTTCACCCTCCCTGCTGCTTGTTGTGCTATATCACAAGGAAAATTCAAAGTTTAGGAATAGCACGAAACTGGATCAACAGCACGAAACTTCAGACTCAGTCATGATGCATCGACTTCATCCATTTCGCTGACTTGTGACGAGGGAAAACCGAATTTATGACGTTTTTGCAAATTGTAATATGTGGTTGGTTTTGTGCTTTATTAAAATATCAAATATACAAATATTCATATTGTAATTTTAGGTTTCCGCTGAACACGTATAAATTATATTAACCAATGCAAGAAACTTGATATCTACATAAAATCATAAGAGTTATTCCGAGTCCATATTTATTGATGACCTAAAAAACGTTTTTCCTAAGAGCTAGATTTCTTTCGACCCATAGTCTTTCTATGCTTATATTTACTTCTGAGACTGATTAATATAAATTTAACAAAATGAGCTCAGTTCTAATGGAGCAGAATTTAATATAACATTTAACCTATACGGACGCAATAGCGTCACCGGGGTTGGCGTCACCCAGTGCGGTAATTCATGTATCACCCACCACCTCTTGGATCCCCTTCCTGTACAAAAATTTAAACATTTTATAGACAGTCATTTGCGGTGTCATCCACTCTGATGGTATCACCCGATGCGGGCCGCACCTGGATACCACCACATCAGTGACGCCACTGTACGGGTGGATTCTTTGATTTAGGATTGTTTTCAGTCTGATCATGCAAAATACTACGAATTAACTTACACATAAACCAGAATGGACGTACATCTTTACAAAGAAGTTCGTCACTTACACATAAACCAGAATGGACGTACATCTTAACAAAGAAGTTCGTCACTTACACATAAACCAGAATGGAGTTACATCTTTACAAAGAAGCTCGTCAAACTTTCCCGGAATCAAATTGGTAGTAAAATATGTTATTAGACCTGCTTTTTGTTGCAACTACCATATTAAAGGCCATCATAGTGACGTTGATGCCCTTCAGATTGGAAATTGGTTCAAATATCGCGTGTTAGAGTTCTTTTCAAACCTAATACACTTCCCAAAAACCTTTCATCTAGTAACGTTTATTACATGACAAATCTATGCATATCAATCGACCGGGATTGGAAGACCACATGTTATATTAGTCATTGAATATGCAAAAATGAAGTATTGATAAATAAATGAATGAACGATGGCCTTCTTATCGATATGGCCATTTTTGTTGATTCTATAAACATTTAACAAAATCATTAAAATAGCGACAAACGACAAGCTTAATGTTTTGCTGTGTAGTGTTCTTTTGACTAAAATAGATTTTATTCTAAATATTCTGTTCTCTTTTAAAATTATTTAACAACTAAAAACATTGTATTCATGTCCTTGCATTAAGAGTACAAATCACAAGGCTACAATATAATCCCTTTCGTCAATCAATACTTCGATTACTATATGTATCTTTTAGTGTCATTGTAAGATGGAGACCGAAATCTAGTCATCAGCAGAGGATACTGTGAAGCAGTGTACTGAAGTAATTATTGTGATGCAGTATACTGAGGTAATTAATGTGAAGCCATGTACGGAAATAATTATTGTGAAGCTGTGTACTAAGTAATTATTGTGAAGCTGTGTACTAAAGTAATTAGTGTGATGCTGTGTACTGAAGTAATTATTGTGATGCTGTGTACTGAAATAATTATTGTGATGCTGTGTACTGAAGAAATTATTGTGATGCTGTTTACTGAAGTAATTATTGTGATGCTGTATACTGAGGTAATTAATGTGAAGCCATGTATGGAAATAACTATTGTGAAGCTGTGTACTAAAGTGATTATTGTGATGCTGTGTACTGAAGTAATTATTGTCATGCTGTGTACTGAAGTAATTAATGTGATGCTGTGTATTGAAGTAATTATTGTCATGCTGTGTATTAAAGTAATTAGTGTGATGCTGTATACTGAAGTAATTATTGTGATGCTGTGCACTGAAGTAATTAGTGTGATGCTGTGTACTAAAATAATTATTGTGATGCTGTGTACGGAAATAATTATTGTGATGCTGTGTACTGAAGTAATTATTGTGATGCTGTGTACTGAAGTAATTATTGTGATGCTGTGTACTGAAGTAATTATTGTGATGCTGTGTACTGAGGTAATTAATGTGAAGCCATGTACGGAAATAATTATTGTGAAGCTGTGTACTGAAATAATTATTGTGATGCTGTGTACTGAAGTAATTATTGTGAAGCTGTGTACAGAAGTAATTATGTGATGTTGTGTACTGAAGTAATTAGTGTGATGCTGTGTACTGAAGTAATTATTGTGATGCTGTGGACTGAAGTAATTAATGTGATGCTGTGTACTGAAACAATTATTGTAATGCTGTGTACTGAGATAATTAACGTGAAGCAATGTACTGAAATAATTATTATGAAGCTGTGTAAGGAAGAAATTATTGTAAAGATGTGTACTGAAGTAATTATTGTGAGGTTGTGTATTGAAGTAATTATTGTGATGCTGTGTACTGAAGTAATTAATATGAAGTTGTGTATTGAAATAATTATTGTGAAGCTGAATACTGAAGCAATTATTGAGATGATATGTACTGAAGTAATTCATGAAATTAGAAACAAATGAATAATACTGATAAGGTATACTGTATTTCAAATTTGTCCAATGCAGATTTCAATACTTTTATAACCAATACTTTATGATTCGCATCATTATTTCAAACTATGAAGCAGTTTGTCAGAGTTCAAAACTGAATTCAGACAATGGTAGAACATAGTTAACAAAACGAATTAAAACAATAAATGCTATTGAAAATGATCAAAGTAAGGAAAGATGCACGTAATCAATTATTGCAATCATCATTCCTTATAAACCCTGTTAGCAAACTAATAGCATAAGCTACTTTTTGTTGCTGTTCTTCTTGTGGGTCGACTTCCTTTATGTGCCTCTTGTATGGTTAATTACTATCATCCCAATATTCAGAATGTCCCAACATTCAGAATGTCCCAAAACGCAATAAGAAAAAAGTCAAAAGGATACAAATGACATACGAGATATCAATCTGGGTTATTTTTAAAAGGTAAGGAGAGAAAAATGTCATTAATCAAAAAGTTTAAAAATCGATTTAATCTTAAGCATATTGTTTTCTTTGGTATTATCAGACAAGCTACTGTTGCTGAAAATTTGTGAATATTGGACCAGAACGAGACTTTCTAGTATCTACCCCTTTATAAAAGAATAATTGTCAAAAAATATTTATTCATATAATGTAGATAATTCCTATAATTGTAGATAATTCCTATAATTGTAGATAATTCCTATAATTGTAGATAATTCATATAATTGTAGATAATGGATAAACGTACACAGTACTTACTTTATTCATATATTCATTTAACTAACGGGACTATGCCAGATAATGCACGCAAGTTTACCTATAATTACTGCAATACAGCTGTAGATTCCACGCATTTCATCTCTATACCTGTGAAGCCATTTTATTTTATCTACGCGGATGGATGCGTGCCTTATTTTTTTCGCTACAGTCAGATTGTACTGTAAGTCTGATAATCATCGTATCTACAATTGTTGCCCAATGCACTCGTCCTTGCGATGTTATTATGTGCAGTATTTGTGTCATTTATGGAAGGCGCTCATAAAGCAGTTTTCATGTGTACAATAGCTGGTAGTCTCTGTAACAGAATTGAAACCGAGTGGGATTTCTCTGTTTGGACTAAATGAATAACAACAACACAAAGTGATGAGTGAATATATAAAGATATAAAACAAATTAAAAGACTCTTACACGTACACTACTATCATGTGACTAATACAATATTCTACATACACTCATGAAATGCAAACGAGAATATGATTTAACCTAACAAATGTTATCACATGCTATGAAAAAAAAAATGAAAAGAAAAATAAAATATGGGATCCACTTAATCTCGTAAAGTATTTAACAGAGATTCACAAAATCTCTTGAATGAATATGAGCAATACTCAAATGTTATTTCTGACACTTCGACCACTTCCTGCGTTCAACGCAAATGAACAAACATACACTCCTCAACTAGAATCCACTTCCTAAACTGACTACAGTTTATACGACATATGAACCCAAATCTGTGGTCGACTCTCATTCAACACCGAATCTGCTGCTAGGCTTCAACAGTTCCACTGAGACTTCGTTAGTCCACTAATGTACCATGATATCTGATAATGTTCATTAAGCTTTCTTAATGTCCGCTATCCTATGAGCTACAACAATTGGATCCAACAGACTCCAATGGCTCCCATAATTCACAACAGACTCCCACAATCACAATAGACTCTCGGGGTCTATATTAATATCGAACTGTCTACAATGGTATCTAACCACCTTCAATAGTATATCGAACAGGTTACTATAACATCCGAGGGGATCACTCGTATCCAAAAAGAAAATAAAAAGCTACAATAAAACAAAACTATTTGTTCATAAAATGGCAATAATAAGAACAAACGCTAAAAACGAAACGTCACCCGACAGGACACAAAACTGAGAAATAAGTTTCACAAATCAAATAAGACGAAATTTCGACACTTACCCCTAACTTACGATGTTAGAAAGTTCGCCTACCACTGACGAAATCCAAATGACGAGTCTTAGTTTACAGTGTATCAAGCTTAACACCATAGGGGTAATTAATAGTCATAGTTAAATATCCACGTAATCCATGCATTTCAATGGCTCTCCGCCTACATGTAATTTCGAATCACTCTACCCGGTAGTCAGTGATTCACCCCAGTTAACATTGTACGCCTGTACAACAAATAAAGTATAAATTAGATTAAAGGCAAAACCAAGTTATTTTTAGCCTTATTCTGTGACAGTCACACCCTTTTAAAAGGTGTGATTTATATCTAGATGAATAAAAGGCAGTTTACTATAATATCCATTAACTGGTCCCAAATGTTCCATTTTAATTTTATGAAATTTGAAACTTATTAAAGAAATGCAAATCTCAGACTGAATATTTAAATAATAATATTAATGTGTTTCAAATAGCCATCACAAATCAGCGTATATATTGTAGAATAACTTATTTAGTGCTTCAATTTAGTACCAATTCCATGCAAAATACCTTTCATTAAACTATGACGTCAAGATAACTTTTTTCCGCAACCGCTATAGAAAGCATGGTATTATTTTCGTAGAAAGAGCGAACATATAATTTATATTTTAATGAGGAATGTGTGTCGTGTAAAGTAGCGCCCTTCATCATTCTCAAATGACTAGTGTTCGTTCTTATCGATTTGTATCTTAGATTGTGACTGTCAAGAAGCCGAAGTGTACAGCTTTTATCGAATTTGTACCTTAGATTGTGACTGTCGTACATTCCCAAGAGGCCGAAGTGGACAGCTTTTATCGATTTGTACCTTGGATTGTGACTGTCGTACATTCTCAAGAGGCTAAAGTAAACAGCTGTTATCGATTTGTACCTTAGATTGTGACTGTCGTACATTTCAAGAGGCTGAAGTGTACAGTATTTATCGATTTGTACCTTGGATTGTGACTGTCGTACAATCTGAAGAGGCCGAAGTGTACAGCTTTTATTAATTTGTACCTTGGATTGTGACTGTCGTATATCCTCAAAAGGCCGAAGTGTACAGCTTTTATCAATTTGTAACTTAGATTGTGACTGTCGTACATTCTCAGGAGGCTAAAGTGTACAGCTTTTATCGATTTGTACCTTAGATTGTGACTGTCGTACATTTTCAAGAGGCCGAAGTGTACAGAATTTATTGATTTGTATCTTAGATTGTGACTGTCGTACATTCTCAAGAGGCCGAAGTGTACAGCTTTTATCGATTTGTACCTTAGATTGTGACTGTCGTACATTCTCAAGAGGCCGAAGTGTACAGCTTTTATCGATTTGTACCTTAGATTGTGACTGTCGTACATTCTAAAGAAGCCGCAGTAAACAGCTTCTATCGATTTGTACCTTGGATTGTGACTGTCGTACATTCTCAAGAGGCTAAAGTGTACAGCTTTTATCGATTTGTACCTTAGATTGTGACTGTCGTACATTCTCAAAAGGCCGAAGTGTACAGCTTTTATCAATTTGTACCTTAGATTGTGACTGTCGTACATTATCAGGATGCTAAAGTGTACAGCTTTTATCGATTTGTACCTTAGATTGTGACTGTCGTACATTCTCAAGAGGCCGACGTCTACAGCTTTTATCAATTTGTACCTTAGATTGTGACTGTCGTACATTCTCAAGAGGCCGAAGTGTACAACTTTTATCGATTTGTACCTTAGATTGTGACTGTCGTACATTCTCAAGAGGTTAAAATGTACAGCTTTTATCGATTTGTACCTTAGATTGTGACTGTCGTACATTTTCAAGAGGCCAAAGTGTAGAGCTTTTATTTATTTGTACCTTAGATTGTTATTGTCGTACATTCTAAAGAGGCCGAAGTGTACAGCTTTTATCGATTTGTACCTTAAATTGTGACTGTCGTACATTCTCAAGAGGCCGAAGTGTACAACTTTTATCGATTTATACCTTAAATTGTGACTGTCGTACATTCTCAAGAGGCCGATGTGTACAGCTTTTATCAATTTGTACCTGAGATTGTGACTGTCGTACATTCTCATAATGCTAAAGTGTACAGCTTTTATCGATTTGTACCTTAGATTGTGACTGTCGTACATTCTAAAGAAGCCGAAGTAAACAGATTTTATCGATTTGTACCTTGGATTGTGACTGTCGTACATTCTCAAGAGGCTAAAGTGTACAGCTTTCATCGATTTGTTCCTAAGGTTGTGACTGTCGTACATTCTCAAGAGGCCGAAGTGTACAGCTTTTATCAATTTTTACCTTAGATTGTGACTGTCATACATTATCAGGATGCTAAAGTGTACAGCTTTTATCGATTTATACTTTATATTGTGACTGTCGTACATTCTCAAGAGGCCGAAGTGTACAGCTTTTATCGATTTGTACCTTAGTTTGTGACTGTCTAACATTCTCAAGAGGCCGAAGTGTACAGCTTTTATCGATTTGTACCTTAGATTGTGACTGTCGTACATTCTCAAGAGGCCGAAGTGTACAACTTTTATCGATTTGTACCTTAGATGGTGACTGTCGTACATTCTCAAGAGGCCGAAGTGCAGGGCTTTTATCAATTTGTACCTTAGATTGTGACTGTCGTACATTCTCAAGAGGCTCAATTGTACAGCTTTTATCGATTTGTACATTAGATTTTGACTGTCGTACATTCTCAAGAGGCCGAAGTGTACAGTTTTATCGATTTGTACCTTAGATTGTGACTGTCGTACATTCTCAAGAGGCTAAAGTGTACAGCTTTTATCGATTTTTTCCTGAGATTGTGACTGTCGTACATTCTCAGGATGCTAAAGTGTACAGCTTTTATTGATTTGTACCTTATATTGTGACTGTCGTACATTCTCAAGAGGCCGAAGTGTACAGCTTTTACCAATTTGTGCCTTAGATTGTGACTCGTACATACTCAAGAGGCCGGATTGTACAACTTTTATCGATTTGTACCTTATATTGTGACTGTCGTACATTCTCAAGAGGCCGAAGTGTACAGCTTTTATCAATTTTTACCTTAGATTTTGACTGTCGTACATTTTCAGGATGCTAAAGTGTACAACTTTTATCGATTTGTACCTTAGATTGTGACTGTCGTACATTCTCAAGAGGCCGAAGTGTACAGCTTTTATAAATTTTTACCTTAGAATGTGACTGTCTTACATTCTCAAGAGGCTGAAGTGTGCAGCTTTTATCGATTTGTACCTTAGACTGTGACTGTTGTACATTCTCAAGAGGCCGAAGTGTACAGCTTTTATTGATTTGTACCTTAGATTATGACTGTCGTACATTTTCAAGAGGCCGAAGTGTACAGCTTTTATCGATTTGTACCTTAGATTATGACTGTCGTACATTCTCAAGAGGCCGAAGTGTACAGCGTTTGTCGATTTGTACCTTGGATTATGACTGTCGTACATTCTTAAGAGGCTAAAAGTGTACCTCTTTTATCGATTTGTCCGTCGACGCGATTATTGTATTATAGCTGACATATTCTATAGTTAAAAAAAACACGAATGCATGAGTAGAGTTGCGATCTGTGAAATGTTATGGACTTTATCATTCTTTCTCATACTGCATCAAATTTGTACCATAAATAACCCAAAACACAATGCACAATGTAAATTCCTATATATTACGTAAGCAAAAATGGCAAATGCCTATATATTCTGCAAGCAAACAGGTAAATACTATACGTTATGCAAGCAAACAAGGTGAAAGCCTATATAGTATGCAAGCAAACAAGACAAAAGCCTTTACAGTATGCTAACAAGCAAGGCAAATGCCTATACAGTATGCTAACAAGCAAGGCAAATGCCTATACAGTATGCTAACAAGCAAGGCAAATGCCTATACAGTATGCAAGCAAACAAGGTAAAAGCCCATACAGTATGCAAGCAAACAAGGTAAATGCCTATTCAGTATGAAAGCAAACAATGTAAATGCCTATACAGTATTCTAACAAACAAGGTAAACACCTATACAGTATGCAAGCAAACAAGGAAAAAGCCTATACGGTATGCTAACAAACAAGGTAAATGCCTATACAATATGCAAGCAAACAATGTAAATGCCTATACATTATGCAAACAAAAAAGGTAAATGCCTATATAGTATGCAAGCAAAAAAGGTTAAAGCCTATACCGTATGCTAACAAACAAGGTAAATGCCTATACAGTATGCTAAGAAACAAGGTAGATGCCTACATACTATGTAAACGAACAAGGCTAATGCTTATACAATCTGCAAGTAAACAAGATAAATTCCTATACATTATGTAAGCAAGCAAATAAAGATTTCGCAAAAAAGAATGTATTTGATTCAAGTGAATAGCGAGGATCACGCAGAGACACAAATGCATTTGGAAGCAAACTATACCTTTTTAAAATACTCTTGGACTGAAAAAAAAATCCAAAACAAATGGGAGATAAAATACTCGATGCATTGATATAAATTTATAAACACAAATGTCTGAAAAGATGCAGTTTGATGAACGAAATGAGTTTTACCAAAGGAAAGTGAAGAAATTGTTAGAAATCGAGAAATAAAGAATATTTTTCATTTTTGTTATGTATATTTTATGAAATTGTTTATTTGTTAGTTTTCATTTTTTTTAAAATTTCATTACATGTTGTAATGTAAGACTATAGGCAGGACCTTGTCCAAAACTTAATTTATTTTTCTGCTTGACCTGATAAACTTTTTATTATTTTTTTTTTTTTATTTCATTTATGTCAACCAATAATACATAGCTAAATTTTTCTTTATGCATATGAGCTTAATATCAGGAATATTAATCATGCAAACAAGAAGGATTACATATGTTAATACAGGTCAGGGTTTTGGATATTCATAAGATAATTAGATCATTCTAAAGTTATTTTCCATTAGATAATGTTTTCTTTAGAAAATGATAATTGTGATATGAGGTCAAAAAGAGAACTATATAATCCTATGACTGTGAGAATTTTACCAGTCGTGCTTTAACATCTAGCACCTTCAAGCCTTATTATGTTGTGACCGGTTTGAGCTGAATGTTATTTTCTTCAAATGACTGAATTCAGCTGATTATTTTCTCTGGAAATAGAAAAAAGCTTTGATAAATTTCTTGGACTAATATTTGTGTGATTCAACAAGATACTTTTGACACGTTAGTACTCCGTAGGCTAAGTTCATCTTCATCAGTTTTTGATCTTTTCGGGACTTGCACTGAGTTTTATTCAGGAATGTTTATTTTTATGACTTGTGTATTTAATTTTTGGATTGTTTTGGGATTTTATTTGCCATACCGCAATTGTTTTCTTCTCATTTTCTCTTTGTATTTTAGGGAAATAAATTTTTGTCTAATTTGACTAAGCTTGTTGTCTTTAACACTTTTCTGTTACTTATTTAACAGCATAAACCCGTATCAACTTAGACAAAGACGAATATATAGTAAAAAGGTTACATAAACCTAAAAACTAGAATACTGAAGTAGAAAAGTTTGCACTTTGCCTTATGAGAAAAACACAGAAGACACGTTGCACAAACCCGAAAGAATACGACAAGGAAGCAGTTCATCAAAAAAGAAGCAGAAATCTGGTTTTGAATCTTGTACCGAAGATAAATTGAGGGATACAATAACACTTTTTACAACTCCAATGTCTTAAACTAAGTAACAGGAAAGAGCGGAGACCAAAACGTTTTGTAAAATTCAACAATTAATTTATTTCCCTCGAAAACAAAGTGAAATTTCAAACGAACTGAAAGTATAGTGAATTAAAATTGTTATGTATCACCAGATTTTTAAAACTCTTGGTATATGATTTTATCTAATTTTCATATATGTTATTCATGCCTATAATGTGGTTAAAATATCTTTTGCTATAGAGTGTTTACGTGACCTGGTTCTTTTTTAAGAACGCAGATTGCGTAGAATGTATAAATATATGTTTAATTACGTGTTGACAGTAATAATAATCGTAATAATAAGACTTCAAATGTCATTTATGCAGTAGTTCTTAAGTGACTGATGGGATATGGGAGTATCGAGAATAATTTTTGGGTTTCTATTGGTTGCTTCAGATCACGTGAATAAGCTTATTTCATCACCATTGATAGTGTATGATGTCACATGGGGTCTGCTGCGAAGTAAAGTCTCAATGTACAGTGTGTATGGAAGAAAATTAAGCATTCAGTTTCATTTCGAGTTTGGAGTCATTCACACTTTTTGTGTCCATGTTGTAAGTATTCAGACGCATCTTTATGTTGTACATAGATATATTTCGTGATGAAAAGTATTTGTTTGAACTGTGCAGTGGAATTAGAATCTGATGATCATTTGAACTAGTATATTATTCTGGAACTGCTATAAAATATTCGAAAGAATTATGGACAACACGATCTAAAAAACGTCACCGGTTATTTACATTTCAGGTATTGAAAATTATATCAGCACTTTAGAACTTTCAAATACCTTTATAAGGGCTAGCTTGGATTCGCTTCATTATAATCTAACTTCCTCTCACATGTTTTTATTTTTCACTTTAATAATTAAATTATTTGTTCAGTTGTACAAACTTGCTCGCTTTGTTTCCTTTTTGTTACGTAAGTTTTGTGACCACAGAAAATTAACAAAGCACAAAATATTTATTAAACGCGTATCACGAATCCAAATGTATAACGTTCCAACTGAATTCAAGTAGTATTCGAAATAAGTTCCAATATTTAATATGTTGGTGTGCTTGTAGTGGTCTGTGATGTGTATATGTGCCAACAGTCTTTTGAAGCATCACTATAATGTAATCCAAAATGTCCTTGTCTGAAATCACAATTATTCCAAGTTAATATCCTTGTCCAAGAATATTACAGTGTACATTGTAATTCTATGTATAAATCCAGATAAAAAACTGAACACAACTATACAAATGATTTTGCTTCAGATGTTATCGCAAAAAAGAGTAATTTCTCAAGTAAAAAATATTATATAAAAATTTAACATACAATAGCATAACCAGGATGAGGGTCAAAAGCCCACTTTTATAAACGTTTAAGTTGACAAAGATATAAAATCTATTACTAAAATTATAATAGAAAACATGGTTAAAATCCGGTAGATCAGGTTTTTCATGGGACAATTCTCATGTTCGATATTCAGATTTAGATAAACATGTCTATATTATTAATGCTCTGAATCCACTTTAATCAAAGAGAAATATCTAGCTATTTATTCTGTTGTTGAGACAAACAACGTTACACACTGAACTTGATTTTAGATAAGGTCAATTACATATTTCAATCATATATAACTCATAATGATATTAAACCAACAATCAATACAAATTAAATATACATAACAACTGGTTACATATCAATAGACATAGCCGTTGAACAAAAACAGATAAAAAGTATGAATCAGTCTATTTACTTACCTGACACCTTATACATCTATAACCCTAACATATGACGTCAGCGAAGCTGTGAACATTTAAAACTACCACCACAAGTGTTACAAAGGATTCTATCTTAACTTTACCTGGGAAATATAGAAGATCTGTAAGTAAAAGTGATCCAATTGCCTTCAAAGTAAAAGATCTCGAGGGAATATATATCGTGTACACTTTTAAAACAAGAAAAGCAAAATTGCATTTACAGACTTAAATTTTTTTTGAAAATCAACTGATGAAAGGCTAAAAGAACATATTCGTTTAACCCCTGTTGTTACTTAAAAGCAAAAGAAGTTTTGCATTTTCAACCAATAATTAAAGCATCATATCAGATATTAGTTGTATATCATAGGTCTAAGATCAAATAGAACAGTTACTACAGAGCCTCTTTCCACTGCTATTTGTATATCATAGGTCTAAGATCAAATAGAACAGTTACTACAGAGCCTCTTTCCACTGCTATTTGTATATCATAGGTCTAAGATCAAATAGAACAGTTACTACAGAGCCTCTTTCCACTGCTATTTGTATATCATAGGTCTAAGATCAAATAGAACAGTTACTACAGAGCCTCTTTCCACTGCTATTTGTATATCATAGGTCTAAGATCAAATAGAACAGTTACTACAGAGCCTCTTTCCACTGCTATTTGTATATCATAGGTCTAAGATCAAATAGAACAGCTACTACAGAGCCTCTTTCCACTGCTATTTGTATATCATAGGTCTAAGATCAAATAGAACAGCTACTACAGAGCCTCTTTCCACTGCTATTTGTATATCATAGGTCTAAGATCAAATAGAACAGCTACTACAGAGCCTCTTTCCACTGCTAACACGGTAATGCAGCTATTCATTTGCATGAGGTAAAGATATGACAGAGTTGGAATATTTGGTGCACATTTAACTATATAGAAAAACTACAAACGTAAAACTGTATTGTGCAGTTGATGTATGTTGGTCTTTACATAGCGATATAGTTATGAAATGGACAGTAACAGAGAATGCAACAAAACCTTATATAATTCCCAAGACTCTTTTAAGTTAAAATAACAGTAACAAGAAATTCAATTCATATGGAAATAAAGGTGTAAAATATACAAAGAGAAGAAGGGATGTGGTGATGACTGTAATGCTGTCTGTATGGCAACGCATGTAAATAACACAACTGCTAATTAGATCGATACTTAGTCATGACAAACCCTCTCATAACACAAAAAGGAAAGATGCAAGAATGTGATACACTGTCAATAACTTCAGCTAATACTGCTGTTTTATACTTTGTAACTCCTGGTACATAATTTTATCTGATCTTTGTAATTTCTCTTCAGGACTGTAAACTATAATTATTATGAATTGGTGGAATATTAAATCTTAAAGATTGTAAAATTCCATAGGATCTTATAAATAGATGATTACGTACATATTGACAGCTACAACTAATATAATTATTACAAAATATGATAACAGATTCAACCTTTTTGCTATATGACAGGTCGATCAAGTGGTGTCTTAGAATAATAAAGTAATGTCCGATAAGATGGGTTAGGTCACAAGAATATGTATTTCGAAATATTTATTAAGTTGTATGATCTTCGAGTGGGTAATGTTGTGAAATATAGTCGTAATAGAAGGTGTATGCAACGAGCAAAATGAGTAAATGAGTAAATAGGTAATTCGATTCATTCCTATTTTGGAGACGTTCTTACTGATGTGTTCTTGTTGTAACATCAACTCTGCGGACTTGTTATATATTGTATTTAGATATTATTTGAGAGGGAAAACAAACATTTGTGTGGACTGTTTAGTGGAAATAGAAAGTGTTCATTTTTACACTATAATATTGTTCTGAAACTACTGCGATCTATTCAAAGAAGTTCTGGAGAAAGCCATTTTGACAAGGTCAAGCTTCTTGTAAGACCAGTACGCTTCCGGTTTTGAAATTTATTTGTTTCTATTCTCCTTGACTTTGAGGTGACATTTTACTGGATTGTGTTAGATTTTCTTCATTATACTGTCAGCTTCTCTCACATTTTCGATAATAACATTAATAATTAAATTATTTGTTAAGTTTTACAAAACTTGCTGGTTTCATTTCATGTTACTTAGTTGATAATAACAGTCTTAACAGCCGCTTTTTTATGTAAGCTATACATTCTATGGTGTAGACCAAATCTCTCTGCTAAACTTCCGCTTGGATCCTTAAGTAAAAGACATAGTAGCTACATAAGAATGTTTAAGAAATGGTCTATTACCGGAGAGAGTGTGCCTTATTCTACGTGGCCCCTTGCTACATTTTTCATATATCTTTTCCACAGGCAAATATTTACATGAGTAAAATGTTTCCATTGACGTTTGTGGTAATCTTAGGAAAAGTTGATGAAATATGTCCCGATCAATGCTTGTCTCTTATAAATACTTAACAACGATAATGAAAAAGAATTTGCGAATACACTTGTAAAAAAAGTAACGGAATAAGTTTGCTAGCATTATAAAAAAGCAAAAGATACAATTAAAATTTAAAAGAAAATCCCAAATCAATAATTTCCTAGATTAATGAGCCCGTTGACACCAGTAGCTTTAATTGCACATTACTATCCAGTCTGAGCGGCCATAAAGCCATGTCGTCGTCGGGACTTGGAGTAATAAACCAACGATACTGAATAATCATCGCGTGAAGTTTCCGGTAAGGATGTATGCCATAGTCTGCATGTCCTGTACTGAGTTATGTGTTTCTATATTTAACAACCATCCATTTCCTAATTAGTGGCGCTCAAATTAGCGAGATTTTATATATGGTCGTTTTTATCGTATAAACTATGAAAGCCACTTTAAAATATTGGTCAAGCTTTTGATATTACTTGTTAGTAATTTTCCTAAAATAACTAAATGAATTATTGTTGAGAGATTTGTTTTGTTTAATTTCTTTTAAACAGCACACTATGTTATTGCCATATGATCTGAAAAACTTCCAGCTAAGTACAAGCAAGGCAGCCGACCTGGCTTCGCATATCGAATTTTCGAAACTGCGACCTTTGGATTACAAATCAAACGGTCTACCAACTGAAATATTGCGGCTACATAATTATGAAAAGAGGCTTCGAGTCTGTCAAGAATTCCAATGGAGAATGACCAACATTCACTCCATATTGCAATCTAGGGATTGAAATAATTGCTGCCAATCAGATTATGGTGAAACATTACGCAAACTTTCTTTGTCTGGTAGTGTTTGGTAGATTATGTAAGAGCTTTTCCATCCGAGTGATGCAGCTAAAACCCTTTTGCAATATACACAACTTTGTGTGTGTATGTGTGTGTGCGTGTGTGCGTGTGTGTTTTCCTATTGCTCTGTTATTTTTTATCGCTAAAATTGTCTCTAGAATGCCGTTTTACAATGAATACCTATGCTAGTACTGAGACAAAACGTTGTCGGACAGTTTTTTTTATCAATCAAGACAATTACGGGCATTTTTTTAAAAACGATCTCCTAAAATGGTGCTCTTCCCATAAATTTTTTGAATTTTAAACTAGTATGGGTACAATATATAAATGGGTACAAAATATGAATAAATTTAACGATCTAGCATGCGCTGATTCATACTTTCATGGCGCTGATTGATACTTTTATAGCTCATTGAATAATTTTTATAAAAAAAATACGATTTATGTATCTTTAAAAGCATGTAGTATTATCCAAAGAAAAGGAACATGAACGAAATCGATTGAATTTAATATGATGATAAGTTTATTGTGTGTCTAAACTAAAGTGGCTTGTAATGTGACAGATGCGTGTAATTTAAATAACTTAAACAATCTCTAAGCAATAATCGTTGAACGTGCTGCCATGGCTTGCTGTAGCTGCATTATGGATGCAAGTGAGTCACTAGTTTTAAAAAGTGAATCACACTCATTAGAAAATGAGTCGCTACTATTAGAAAGTGATTTACTAAAAAAATAAAGACCAAATCCAGACACTGTATTTTATATACTACACTTTGGATTATGAATAATAAGAATAATTGCAGGTAAGTATAGCTGGTTATAATGATCACAATAATACGTATAATACAAAATATAATAGCCTATACTGACCTATACTATATGTTCAGCCGTGTAAAAATAGCTCTTTTCCCATCTACCACTGGTCTAAGGAATAATTTGGGCTATGAAATTATAAGTTATGGAATAATGTAAGACAAGGTTGCAAAATATCTCTCATGGAATAATTTCAATAAATCTCTATAAATTGATTTTGACTAATCCTAGCAAAATATCTTATTAAGACAGGATGTTTGTTTTCTGTTCTTTATTTCTGAATTTAAAACGTATTTTACATTATAGCTTGTTACGTGATTATCTGTTGAATTCCATAGAATGATCTTATGGTGCTCCGGCTGAAACTGAAATTCACCTCTATAATGAATTTGCTAATTTGACATCGGATATATTTTTTACTTCCTTGAATATACTAATTTTACTACGTACAGGTTGATTTTGTTTAGAAAGCTTCAAGAAAGGGGCTTACAGTCTTACAAGATTTTCTGTGCCATAATGAAAGACACGATGATCTGAAAAACACTAAGATATATATATATATATATATATATATATATATATATATATATATATATATATATATATATATATATTACAATATATATATATATATATATATATATATATATATATATATATATATATATATATATATATATATATATATATATATATAGATCTGTGGCACACGTATTTCTGATTATGGTCCATTTAGGTAGTATGGATATGTTTGTTAGAATCTGAGTAAAATCAATAATTCATACGAATAGACTATTATATAACCTGTAAAACTTATACTTTGAATTTTTATCTATGGCATGAGTAGTATTTATTTCGCTCTCATTACCTATATATTGTAGTAAAATGTATGATTATATCTCCAGAGTGAACTAATTATTACTAATTAAGAATATACAAAAGCTTGTATTTGCCTTCCGCTCCAGTGGTCCAGTCCGCCTCAGATGCGGGAGGTCGTATGTTCAAACTCCGGCCGGGTCATAGCAAAGACATAAAAATGGTACTAACAGCTCAGCATTAAGAAGTTAGTGTTAGGACTGGTCGGCCTGTTGTCAGTATAATGTGACTGGGTGTGGACATTGTGCAACATGTCTGCGGCATGATGTCTCAATGCTAGACGTCACCTTAACCAGACACACTACAGACATCATAGCAATATGACTGAAAAATTGTTAAAGCTAAGTAAAAATCTAAATCACACACACACACACACACACACACACACACACTCACACACACACCTTCCACATAGTTGTGTCATATTAGGATATTATCTATATCGATTTTCGCATTCTGCCGCATCTTTTGGCAACAAGAGATATACACGTATCGAGCTTGTGACAGCTGTGTTTGATGTATTTTATTATTATTATTATTATTATTATTATTATTATTATTATTATTATTATTATTATTATTATTATTATTATTATTATTATTATTATTATTGCTATTATTATTATCATTATAATGATTATTATAATTATTATTATTATCACCATCTTTATTATTATTATTATTATTATTATTATTATTATTATTATTATTATTATTATTATTATTATTATTGTCATTATTATCATCACCATTATTAGTAATATTTGCTGTTATACGAAACAGAACTTAAAAACTATTGCAGCAACGAAAGTAGAAAGCAATTCAATAAAAAGGAAAAGAAGTTATTGAAATGTCATAAAGATCAGCAAATAAATAGCAATAATATGTCTATATGTGTAAATAGCAATAATATGTCTATATGTGTAAATAGCAATTATATGTCTATATGTGTAAATAGCAATAATATGTCTATATGCGTAAATAGCAATAATATGTCTATATGTGTAAATAGCAATAATATGTCTATATGTGCAAATAGCAATAATGTCTATATGTGTAAATAGCAACAATATGTCTATATGTGTAAATAGCAATAATTGTCTATATGTCTAAATATCAATAAAGGGTCAAATGTGTGTAAATAGAAATTAACGTAAAAGTATCTCTACGTGACTAATGATGCCCTTGAATGCCAAACAAAGAAATAAAAATAATTAGATATATTGAAGCAGTTGTTCAATATTTCTTTCGAGTTTTTGTTTTGTGTGGAAACTTCGAATATTCCGTTTGTTGTAAATGTTTACGAATTTGGTCAATTAATAACACCAGTTGTCTAACAAACCAAATCTTGCTGGTGTAGTTTCGTTTTAAAAACTGCTTTAGAATCAGTATTGATTATCAAATACAGTAAAACTTTATTTGTATCTAAACGCGATGTTCTATTTTGACTTATATATAACAGCCATAATGTAACTAACATACACCTGAAAAGACATTTTGCCTGTCTTCCTTGCTTGGTTGGCCATCTGGCTGCTTAGATTTTAACGACACGTTAATATCTTATTGACCCTATCATTGTTGTCTTGATTTCGCTTGTGAAGATTTAGGAAGGAGGATGTCCACGTCTATTGGAGGCGTGCTAGTGGCTGACGAGCCCAATACCGGACAGACACGTCCATGCACATAGGCTAAAGGGGATGGTCTCGATTAAGTTAGGTATTACCGATGGTTACCTGTTCTTTCTTTGCCACCATTTATCCTCCAAGCTGGCTTGTCTGTTTTGTTCAAAACTAGCAGTGGCCCGATAAAACGTCACCAGCCTTCACGGTCAGCAGCATGTGATGCCCATTGGCGGTGGTCGATGCCACAGGTAGTGAGGGTCTTCTTAGAGAAATCTTTATATCTGTTTCAATGTGCGCTTCTATCATGATGGTCAGTGGACAGCATACCATATAGTGCGATGTTTGGCAGGCGATCATCCTCCATCCTGAAGATATGCTCTGCCCAGCGCGTGGTGATCTTCATGCGCGGCGTGGTGATCCCTACTTGTTTGAGGACTTTAGTGTTGGTAACGACGTCACTCCAGTGGATGTTGAGGATGGTGCTTAGGCAGCGCTGATGGAAGCGTTCAAGGAGAAGGAGGTAGATGTCCCAGGATTCGGCGTCATATAGTAGTGTGGTTACTAAGACAACTCTTTTGTACGATGATTTTGTGTTTCTCTTGATCATATCATATCCTCTACAAAGAAGCTGACATCCAGGTTTCATCTATAATAATATAAATAGCTTTGATCATGGGCACTCAGTAATTTTAAGTTATTTAATTTTTGATATCATGGTGTTTGCATAGGTTTACTATGGGAACTGAATTAGTACCGTGAGCCCTGAAGTCGCCTTAAGATGAAGAGATCCATCAGAACGAAAGTGAATATAAATGTAATCTTTATAATCAAGGTCTTCTGTTGTCTTTTGGAGTATTATGCTGAAGAAGATTGAGAACAATGTGCGGGCCCTGTTTCACGCCATTTGCGATGGAAAAGGTCTGTGACAGGATTTCTGACCAAGCTGGTGTTCATGATGATCTTGGTAAGGAACTTTGAAGGACAGCCGAGCTTTTCAAGTATTCTCCACTGTCCAGTTCTGCTTACCTTGTCAAATGCCTTCGTCAGGATCACATATGTGACATACAGGCCTTTTTGTTCTCAGTATTTCTACTGGATCTGTCTCATGACGAGCACCATGTTAATTGTACCCCTATTGGCTCTGAAACCGCATTGACTCTCTGGAGGTTGTTCTTCTTCAATGGAAGGCACCAGTCTGTTCAGCAACGTTTTAGTAAGGATTTTGCCTGCAATGGAGAGTAGAGTTACCCCACTGTAGTTTAAGAAGTCAAACGTTTGTCAAAAGTTTTTGTACAAGGTTATTATGACTGCATGACTGCGTCTCATAGGTCTTGTGGAAGTTTGCCTCGCTCATAGCAGCAAATGAAGAACTCGTGGAGTTTGGTGTGCAATACTGGGCCTCATCTCTTCCATATCTTTGGTTGGCTACAATCATTTTCTGCAGCCTTTCCATGATGAAGCTGTTCTATGGCTTTTACAATCTCTTACAGTAATGGTGCCTCATCGAGTCTCATCTTTGATGGCTGTTGTGAGATGCTGTCAATATCGTCCTCATGGACTGTATGGCTATTGCTGAAGATGGTATGGAAATGGTCTTACTAGCGGTTCAGGATAGATTCCCTTTCAGTGACCATCTCTTTGCCATCTTCAGTCCGTAGTGTGCTCTGTATTTGGATGGAAGGACCATACACTGCTTTCAACTCTTCATAGAACCCATTGTAGTAACTGATGTCAGCGTACAGCTGGGTTTAATCTGCACGCTTTGTCCACCATTCATTTTGTATGTCTCAGAGCCTGCCATGGAGAAAGCTGCCGATGAGGCGGAAGGTTGCATTCTTCTGTGGATAGTTGAGCGAGGTGGGGTTTGTACGTTGATCTCGTTTTGGAAAGCAATTCTTGGATTTCTTGGTTGTGTTCATTGAAACAGTCTTTGTTTTTTTTAGTGAACAATCCAAGGATGTCTTCTGAGGTTTGCAGAATGGCTGCCTTGATGTGGTTCAACATTTCTTCCGGAGACAGTTTTGTCAGAAAATTAGGTTCTTCAAGTCTTGACTGCAGGCTTTCTTGAAAATCTGCATCGACGTCTGCTGACAACAGGATTATGACCTGAAGCTCCCTTCTCGGGGTACCTCTTGTTTTATGTGCCTGGGCTTGAAGTGGAAGTCAATTTTGCAAAGAACAAGACGATGATTTGAGTAGCACTCTACACTGAGCATCACTCTGGTGTGAATGACATCTTTTAAGTCCCTCTGGCGTACTATGATGTAATTGATTAGGTGCCAGTGTTTTGATCTAGGATGCATCCAGGTCATTTTCAGGCTGCCTTTCTGCTGAAATACGGTGTTTTCATGGTGAAATGAAAATCTGAGTACAATTCAAGAAGAAGGCGCCCGTTGTCGTTGCAGCCACCCACGCCATGTTTCCAAAGAATGGGTTTCAAGGTTTCTGAGTCTTGGTACACTCTGACATTGAAATCACTGAGGAATATTATTTTGTCGTTCTTTGGGACGCTCGTGAGAAATCTGCGCATGTCAGAGTTGAATTATCTTTTTCAAAAGGATCTGCCTGGAGTGTTGGAGTATATACACTGCAGAGTGTGGTGTGTTGATTGTTCTATAACCAAGCATAATTGCGTGTTTATTGTTGGTTTAGTTATTTCTGGCGGAGCCTGAAGTAGTGTGCCCTTATAACTTTCAGCCTAATAGAGGGTAGAGCTCATTACGTGATTATGAATCACTCAAGGATACTATAGATCAGTATTTATGTTTTCGTTATAATTACGACATCCAGAACAGAAGAAGCGTTCCCTCTGACCTGTCAGCTGATTATGCTACCGCAGATTGTAGTATATGCTGTTTGGTATTGGGCGAGAGTTATATACGGATATAAACTGTAATTCCATTGCAAGAATCAATTGATTTTCTCATTCGTAGCTGCATCTAATACCAGTCAAACTCAGAAGCATATAGTTTAGAATCAAATACACCATGTTGATATTTA
The DNA here is from genome assembly GCA_016746295.1 of Potamilus streckersoni. Taxonomy (NCBI): domain Eukaryota; kingdom Metazoa; phylum Mollusca; class Bivalvia; order Unionida; family Unionidae; genus Potamilus; species Potamilus streckersoni. The sequence continues at coordinate 683,644 of JAEAOA010001099.1, forward strand.
AAACTAATCTTGGTGATTGGTATCTTAAACATAAGGATAAACAAGGTATCACTGTGAATAAATTAACAGCGCTGTCAACGAATGTGACAAATAAATTACGTTTATTTTTTTTGACCATTTTCTGACCATACCATAATAATCAAGTATACGTATTCAAAAGACAGGGACATAAAGAATAAATGGTTTAAATATTGACACCACTTTTTGACAATAATCATGCTACACTTCGATAGTTGTCAAGCACCTTCAACACCTTTTCTACTTTTCCAGGTCCCAGCTTGAACAACAAAGTGCATTACTGAATACTCAAGTAGTTGATAAATCTCTTCGTATTCGTTACATTTAGGATTTTTCAACCTTAATCATTTAACTTGAACAGCATATACAAATATTTTCCTTATTAACCAATGCATATAGAGTTAATACAAAGCTGATAAATATCTACGATATTCTTGAAAACCCGTTCGGTGTGGTGTGTTTATAATTTTAACGTAGCTTTAACAATTTTTCAGTCATATCGCTACGATGTCTACAGTGTGAAAGTTTATAGTGATGTCTAGCAGACATGTAGAATGATGTCACACCCAGTCACATTATCCTGACACCAGGCCGACCAGTCCTAACACTAACCTCTTAATGTAGAGCGTCAAGCGAGGCAGCTGTTAATACCAATTTTGTAAGTCTTTGGCATAATTCGACCGGGGATAGAACCCACAACCTACAGCATCCAAGGCGGACGCTCTAACCACTAGGCCACCGGAGCGGTTAAGAAAAAAAAAACAACAAAATACCCCCCTTTCGATAATCGGATTAAAACTGCATGACTAGACACTAAAGAGATTTCATGTATACAGTTGGTTTTGTACGCATAGCATCGGCTGATATAATATCCATATTTATAATTCAGAGATTTTTCTGTTATTGATATTCAATTTTATTATATACTTAAGTGTTAAATATAAATACTTATTGGCGAAACAATTTTCATAATTTTTCATTCTTGTATTTTCACATGTGAAATATAGATCCTTATATTATAGTATATGAAAAAATATATCCTTATATTTTCACATATGAAAAAAAAACATTTCCCATCATGCCATACGACTCTTGATTATGTATGCGTACAAAAAGTTGTACTGGCAATAACATTAAAAGTACCTTGTGAGAAATAAATAAATAGAAACTGACTTACATTTCAGTCATGGAAATTTATATTTGATAAAGAAATTTGACCAGTCGCCGTTCGCATCTCTCACATTGTTATTATCCTTTCTGTCTTGAAAACAACGACAAAAAGTTTGATGATGCATTGCTGAGTCAAAGTGGCATTGTTGTCAAATAGGGTCAAATAGGTTACAAAATGACAAAAATGCAATATGCTGGGGCAGATTAGGTCAACCCAATCGTACAACTTTCTTAAATCACGCATATGATCAGATTATCAATATACGATGAATTTACTAAAAATCGGGTGGGGTGAACTCGTCGTTCCAAAGATTGAGTTTAAGTCTTCTGAACAAGTTTGGTCTAATAAAAATAACATTTTCATTTCCTACATTAATACCAGATATTTTTCTTGTGGTACTAAAAACTATATTTTAACTAGCAGCTTCTCCACTCGTTACAATATCATGTCTTTGTAACCACACAATGAATAATATCCGTTGATAACGTATGAAAAGAAAATGTCCTATATCTATTTCTTAGTAAATATATGCTATTTATATCTGTATGTTGTAATTTACTTTAGTCCAAGATGAAGTTTATAGTGTATAAGACCTGTGTCGTTAGTTTGTTAAGAACGTAATATATAGCTAATATTTCTCCACGATTAAGTATTCAGAATAATGGAGATAAGCACGTTTATTTGAATTTCTGTCAAGGACACAGTTTTCGACTTAGACATTTACAGACCAGTTGATAAATTTAAATGTTTTAAATTGTGTCATAGCATTTATTGATTTTGTACCAATGTTATTTATTGGAAGAAGAAGTAGTCTTGAGTTTGTGTCAAGTTGCAACTTTTTATAAAACAATCATATGGAATTATAGTGAATTTAGTCTAGGACAGTTTGGATGAATCTATTGTGATACATCAAATTACAATTAACACATCTCCACATTTGAGGTCATATGGACATTAAGATATTCGAGGCTACAGACACATCAACGAGTTCAATATCTTAATTTATTTAGAATTGAAATTCGCTCAAATTCGATTGGATCTTCATACGTTTGGACTTGTGATAGGACGTTTATGACTTTGGGGGATTAAATTCATAATACTGTAAGTTCTTTCTGAGTTTCAGCTTGTATTGAAGGGAAATAAAATACTTGTTGAAATTCATAAAACTATCACTCTTGCCCGTACATATTATATGTGTTACGTATCGGCTCGTTCAAAGTGAAAAAAGAAAGAGTGAAAACAACAAGCTCTGTAAATTTTAACAAACAAATAATTTATTTTCCTAGAAAACATGCAATAGTGTAAATATGTTCAACAAGACATTCGGTTTTACATAAACAATCCAAATTGTTTGTTCAAAATAGAAACATAAGTCCTGTAAAAAGTTCTATACACAGTCTGAAGTGTCTGAAGTTCCGGTCCAAAATGGCGGATGACCACGTCAGACGAAGGCTAACAGAAAATTCCAGAATTTGCACAATAAAGCACAGTTTGTGTTGTTCCATTCCAATTTAGAATATTTTCGGAAAAATGTCTGCCCAAATCAGTAATGTTGTTCTCCAGGAAAACAATTATTCTGATAAACGAAGTAAAATTAGCTCCTCTAACAAGACATATTGTTCTACGTAGACATACAAATAGACAACTTCTTCTAGCACAAAAATACCTTTTTAAGGTAATAGAAGTAGTATAACTGACTCTACGACTCTACGACTGTGTATGACTCGACTACGACTGTCGATTTTTGACTCTTGACTACAACTGTCTGTCCGTAACTGTGTACGTCTTACAAAATTCTCAAACATATAAATGAAGCTAATACGTTGTTTAAATTGCACGCGCACGAGGACTCATGCCATTTCGTAATACTTCTGGAAAGCCTGACCAAGTATCAGCCAATTGTTTTCATAGCTATTCCTTAATGTTTACTTGTAATGATTTTATCATACACAGCACATGCTCACATGCGTCACATTTACGACTCAAATAAATATGTTTTTCAACAACATATTAGACTAATAATATACTTATATTAATAATTTCATTTAATGAAATAAAATGAAATAAAAAGATTTATACAAAATTCATTCCTTAACACACACAATTAAACTACAGGGTCGTAACACTGACTATAGAATCGTAACAATTCATTAGGTATTTTTATTTGTTATAAAGAAAGCGAGCTGTAACAAGACTTGTAGTTTCACACATTTTTGTTAAATGCTATGACAAGTTTAAAGACTAATACCATGACAAGATTTAAAACTAATACCATGACAAGTTTCAAGGCTAAGACCACGACAAATTACAACGACACGTTAATACCATGACAAGTAACAAGCCTAATACTATGTCAAGTTTTAAGACAATTACCATGACAAGTTGTAAGTCTAATATCATAACAAGTTTCAAGGCTAATACCTTGACGGGTGTTAGTGCTAATACAACGACAAGCTTTAAGACTACCACCTTGTCAATATTTAAGGATAATACCATGACGGGTGTTATTGCTAATACAACGACAAGCTTTAAGACTACCACCTTGTCAATATTCAAGGCTAATACCATGACGGGTGTTAGTGCTAATACAACTACAACCTTTAAGACTACCACCTTGTCAAGTTTTAAGGCTAATAACACGACAAGCTTAAAGAGTAATATCATGCAAAGTTTCAAGGCTATGCTTATGGCAAGATTTAAGACTATTACCAGGACAAGTTCCAAGACTAGTACCATGACGAGTTTTCAGACTAACATCATGACAAGCTTTATGGCTATTACTATGATAAGTTTCAAGGTTAAAACTATGACAAGATTCAAGGTTAATACCATGATAAGTTTCAAGGTTAATACCACTCGTTTCAAGGCTAACAATATGAACAATGTAAAGGATAATATCTAGACAAGCATTAAGACTAATACCACGACAAGTTTCTAGGATAATACCATGAGAGAATTCAAGGATAATAACAACACAAGTTGTAAGACCAATATCATGAGAGGTTAAAAAGGTTATACTATGACAAGTTTGAAAGTTAATGCTATGACAAGCTTTAAGCCTAATACCATGATAAGTTACAAATGATAAAACAATGACAATTTTTAGCACTCATAACACGACAAGCTTTACGACTTAAACCACGATAACGTTCAAGGCTAACACCATGACAAGTTCCAAACTTAATACCATGACAAGAATAAAAACTCAACGACAAGTTTCAAGGCCAATACCACGACAAGTTTCAAGGCTAACACCATGACAAATTTCAAGGCTAATGCTGTGACAAGTTCCAAGGTTAATATCATGATAAGAATGAAAACTCAACGACAAGTGTCAAGGGTAATACCACGACAAGTTTCAACTCTAACATCATGAAAAGCATCAAGGCTAATACCAAGTTTCATGATTATTACCATTACAAGCTTCAAGGCTAACGCTATGAAAAGCTTCAAGGCTAATATCATGACAAGCTTCAAGGCTAATGCCATGACAAGCTTCAAGGCTAATGCCATGACAAGCGTCAAGGCTAATGCCATGACAAGCTTCAAATCTAATGCCATGACAAGCTTCAAGGCTAATGCCATGACAAGCTTCAAGGCTAATGCCATGTCAAGCTTCAAGGCTAATTCCATGACAAGCTTCAAGGCTAATACCATGTCAAGCTTCACGGATAATGCCATGACAAGTTTCAAGGCTAATACCACGATAAATATCAAGGCTTATACCATGACATTTTGTGAGACTAATATCAAGACAAGTTTCAAAACTATTACCAGGACAAATTTGAAGACATACCATGACAAGTTACAAGGCTAATACATAACAAGTTGGATGGCAAATACCATAACCATTTTCAAAGCTAATGACATGATAGAGATCAAGACTGTTAAAATGACAAGATGTAAAACTACAATCACGACAAGTTTTAAGATTCATAACATGACAACTTTTAAGGCAAATGCCAAGACAAGTTTAGAGACCTTTACCATAACAAGCTTTAATACTAATACCACGCCAAGTCTCAAGGCTAAGACCATGATAAGTCTCAAGGCTAAGACCATGATATGTCTCAAGGCTAAGACCATGATAAGTCTCAAGGCTAAGACCATGATAAGTCTCAAGGCTAAGATCATGATAAGTCTCAAGGCTAAGACCATGATACGTCTCAAGGCTAAGACCATGATAAATCTCAAGGTTAAGACCATGATAAGTCTCAAGGCTAATACCATGATAAGTCTCAAGGCTAAGACCATGATAAGTCTCAAGGCTAAAACCACGATAAGTCTCAAGGTTAATACCATGATAAGTCTCAAGGCTAAGACCATGATAAGTCTCAAGGCTAAGACCATGATAAGTCTCAAGGTTAAGACCATGATAAGTCTCAACACTACTATCATAAAAATCTTTAAGATAATCACTCTACAAATTTCAAGGCTAATACCATGACAAATATCAAGGCTAATACCATGTCAAATTTCAAGGCTAATATCATGACAAATTTCAAGGCTAATACCATGACAAGCTTTATGATAAATCCTATGTGTTACCTATCGGCTCGTCCAAAGTAACACAAATAAAGTTTGAAGACAACAAATTGTGGTAAATTTTAACAAAAATAATTTATTTTCATAGAAAACAAAAAAATGTAAATATGTAAAACAAGACACGATTTACGGAAACGATCCGAATAGATTGTTCTAAAGATAAACATAAGTCCTGTAAAACAAAGTTCCTAATAAACATAGTCTGAAGTTCAGTTCCGGTCCAAAATGTCGGATGACGACGTCAGAGGAAGACTAACAGAAAATTCCAGAATTTACAAAAGAAAGTACAGTTTGTGTTGTTCCGTTCCAATTTATAATATTGTCGGGCAAATGTCTTTGTCCAAATCAGTAATGTTGTTTTCCAGGAAAGCAATTATTAGAAAAACGAAGTAAAATTAGCTCCTCTAACAAGACACGTGTTGTTCTATGTAGAAATACGAACAGACAACTTCTTCTAGCACAAAAATACCTTTCTTAAGGTAATTGAAGTAGTGTTACTCTAGGATGTTAGAATAAAATCCTAATCGGACTGTGAATGACTCTACGACTGACTTTCTTACACACAAAACCTCAGCAAAGTTAATACGTCATATAAACTGTACGCTCATAGAAGACACGTGCTACTTTGCAATACATGTGGACAATAAGAAAGCCTAACCATGTATCAGCCATTCGTTTTCATAGCTATTCCTGAATATTTACTTGTAATGAATTTGCCATTATACACACCACGTGCTCACATGAGTCACATTTACGACTCAAGTAAACATGATGTTTTAACAACATATTAGACGATATTAATATAATCATATTAATATATACATTTAATGAAATAAAAGGAAATAAAAAGATTTATACAAAATTGATTCCTTAACACACACACACAAACAAACACACACACACTTAAACTAAAGGGTCGTAACATACTTCAAAATTTTAAGGCTAATACCATGACTTGTTTCAATGCGTATACCATGACAAGCTTTATGACAAATACCACTACAAAATTTCAAGTCTAAAACCATAACAAGTTTTAATACTAATACCATGGCAAGCTTTATGCCACATTCCATGACAGTTTTTAAACTAATACCATGACATGTTTCAACGGTAATAGCATGACAAGCTTTATGACAAATTCCATGACAGTTTTAAAGCTAATACCATGACATGTTTCAACGGTAATACCATGACAAGTTTTATGACAAATTCCATGACAGTTTTTAAGCTGATACATGTTTCAACGGTAATACCATGACAAGCTTTATGACAAATTCCACGACAGTTTTAAAGCTAATACAGCTTTCAACGGTAATACCATGACAAGCTTTATGACAAATTCCACGACAGTTTTAAAGCTAATATCGTGACATGTTTCAACGGTAATACCATGACAAGCTTTATGACAAATTCCACGACAGTTTTAAAGCTAATACCATGACATGTTTCAACGGTAATACCATGACATGCTTTATGACAAATTCCACGACAGTTTTAAAGCTAATACCATGACATGTTTCAACGATTATACCATGACAAGCTTTATGACAAATTCCACGACAGTTTTAAAGCTAATACCATGACATGTTTCAACGATAATACCATGACAAGCTTTATGACAAATTCCACGACAGATTTCAAGGCTAATACCATGACAAGTTTCATGACTAACACCATGACATGTTTCATGACTAACACCATGACATGTTTTATGACTAACACCATGACATGTTTTATGACTAACACCATGACATGTTTCATGACTAACACCATGGCATGTTTAAAGACTATTATGTTTCAGATTAATAACACGCAATTTTCAATGGTAATACAACTTCTTCTAGCACAAAGGATTTTAAGGCTAATACCATGAAAAGCGTCATGGCTATTACCATAACATAGCCATGAAGCATGTCATGGTATTAGACTTAAAACCCTTTCAAGACTATTACCATTACAAGTTTTAAGACTAGTACTTTGACAAGAGTTTAAAATAATACCATGACCATTTTAAGGCTCATACCATGACAAGAGTCAAACTGTTACCACAACAAGTTGTAAGACTAAAACTATGACGTGTTTTAAGATCAATACCGTGACAAGTTTCAAGGGTAATACCACGGCAAGTTTCAAGGTTAATACCAGGACAACTTTCAAGGCTGATACCATGACAAGTTTCAAGGCTAATACCATAACATGTTTCGAGGCTAATACTACGGCAAATTTCAAGGCTAATACCAGGACAACTTTCAAGGCTAATACCATGACAAGTTTCAAGGCTAATACCACTACATGTTTAAAGGCTAATACCACGGCAACTATTAAGGCTAATACCAGGACAAGTTTAAGGCTAATACCACGGCCAAAGTTTTCAAGGGTAATACCTTAATAAGTTTCAAGGCTAATACCATGACGTGTTTTAAGATCAATACTGAAACAAGTTTCAAGGCCAATACCATAAAAAGTTTCATTGTTAATACCATGATATGTTTCGAGACTATTGCCATGACTAGATTTAAGACTAACACCACGACAATTTTCACGGCTAATACCATGAGAAGCTTTGAGACTAATACCATGAAAAGTTTGAAAGCTAATACCATGATGTTGTGCAAGACTATTACCACGGAAAGCTTTTAGAGTAATCCCAAATGTCTCAAAGCTAATATCATGACGAGCATTAAGACTAATACTACGAAATGTTTCAAGGCTAATACCATGAGATGTTTCAAGGCTAATACCATGACATGTTCAAAGGTTAATACCATGACATTTCAAAGATGATACAAAGTTTACTTCCAATGCTAAAACCACGACAAGGTTCAAGGCTGATATCATGACAAGTTGTAAGACTAATTCCAGGACAAGTTTCAAGACTAATGCAATGTCAGTCTCAGTGTTAATGCCATGAGAAGTTTCAAGGCTAAAACCACGACAAGTTTTAAGGATATTGCCATGTAAAGATTTAAGTCTAATACCTTTGCAAGTTTGAAGCTTTATACAATGACAAGTTGTAGACTAATACCATGAGAAGATTCAAGTTTATTATAATGGTTAGTTTTATTGCTAATAAAACGACAAGTTTCAAGGGTAATATCATCACTATTTTCAAGGGTAATACAATCACAAGTTTCACGCCTAATACCATCAAACGTGTCATTGTATTAGCAAACCTTAATATAGTATTAGTCTCAAACTTGTAAATGTAATAATCTTGAATTTTTTCATGGAATTAGTCATGACTTGTCATGATATTAGCCTTGAAACTATTCGTGGTATTAGTCTTAAAGCTTGCCATATCATTATTCTTAAAACTTGTCGTGGTATTAGCCTTGAAACTATTCGTGGTATTAGTCTTAAAACTTGTCGTGGTATTAGGCGTAAAACTTGTGGTATTAGTCTTAAAGCTTGCCATATCATTATTCTTAAAACTTGTCACGGTATTAGCCTTGAAACATTTCGTGGTATTAGCCTTAAAACTTGTCGTGGTATTAGGCTTAAAACTTGTGGTATTAGTCTTAAAGCTTGCCCTATCATTATTCTTAAAACTTGTCATGGTATTAGCCTTGAAACATATCGTGGTATTAGCCTTAAAACTTGTCGTGGTATCAGGCTTAAAACGTATCGTGGTATTAGTCTTAAAGCTTGCCATATCATTAGTCTTAGTCAAGGCCATATCATTAGTCTTAAAACTTGTCACGGTATTAGCCTTGAAACATATCGTGGTATTAGCCTTAAAACTTGTCGTGGTATTAGGCTTAAAACTTGTGGTATTAGTCTTAAAGCTTGCCATATCATTATTCTTAAAACTTGTCACGGTATTAGCCTTGAAACATATCGTGGTATTAGCCTTAAAACTTGTCGTGGTATTAGGCTTAAAACTTATCGTGGTATTAGTCTTAAAGCTTGCCATATCATTAGTCTTAAAACTTGTCACGGTATTAGCCTTGAAACATATCGTGGTATTAGCCTTAAAACTTGTCGTGGTATTAGGCTTAAAACTTATCGTGGTATTAGTCTTAAAGCTTGCCATATCATTAGTCTTAAACTTGTCACGGTATTAGCCTTGAAACATATCGTGGTATTATCCTCAAAACTTGTCGTGGTATTAGGCTTAAAACTTGTCGTGGTAACAGTCTTGAAACTTGTCATAGTAATCGTATTGAACCTGGTAATGATCTTACTCAAGTTGTGTGACTAATACCCTGAAAAGTTTTGAGTAATAAATCTTAAACCATAGCAATATTCCCGACACAACTGCGATTTAGCGATGAAAATAAATCGATGAACAATAGTGCATGTTCATGGAAAATTCTCTTATGTCTAGAAATCGCACAATCTGACAAGTCAGTCTAGAGAAATTTTCAGCGGGAAATAAACTTTATTTTTTGCTATTTATATTGAAAATAATGTGGAGTTTTTGAAAGGTGTTTTTTCTTACAATGAGAAGCCTTGAGATTAGATCTCACAGTACTTTTGAATTATCTAACGACGCATGCACCTAAATTTGATTCGAATTTAAAATTCATCTTTTTAAACAAAATTTCGTCCATAATTGTAATAATGTAAAATGTTGTTGAGAAGCTCTTGCGTACAATACAATATACCATAGCACTTCCAGTTATATCAATCTTTGTAACATACATCTTGACTGGTTAAGATGGAACCAGGAGACGAAAAGACCAAACACTATTTGTTGATAATACAAAAATTAAAAAACATTACTTACACATTCATGCTATTTGTGAGTATTTGTAAACACACGGTTAAAATATAGTTATGGTATTTATTTCTTATTATGTTACTTTTTTATAAAAATATGTTCAATAATTATTGAAGTTCTTAATGTACAGGTTTCCTATTGTAACAAAGCATGAAAATAGATTATATATTGCATGAACGGCTGTATTATTTAATATTTTATAATGAGATGATGACATATATCAATGGGAAAAAAACTGATATCAAGCAGTAACGATGTCTTTTTGAACTACTTTCTTTGTAATCTTCGAACAGATATCTGCCCTTTGTGTATGCTATTCAACTTTTGATTTCTTTGTTTATGCCTATTTAAGTTTCTTCTTCTGCTCATTTTTCTGTCCCTGTCTATCCTGTTTGCCTGCTTTTCTGTCTCGGTCTTAACACAACTCAAAACAAAACATTAATCTTCAAGTACTAACAGGTTTTTTTTTATAAAAAATAATAGCTTTACACATAGCTTTACACATGAATCATGCAAATTTTCTCTGACTGACAAGAAATTTTTATGTTCCTTTTTTATATGTAGTAACCCCACTCAATACACTTTATTAATGCGGGCAGGAAAAGTGTTAACAAAACAAAAAGCATCTAATCATTTCGTTCTGAAACAGTCATTAATTTGACAAACTACTCATTCTGAACCATTGTGCATAGGAGCCGTCTTAAAAGTATTGTAAATATAGAACATTTTGTATCGATATATTAATGAGGCCAGTAATAGCTTTGATACATAATGGAGAATGATCCATGCAAATATATGCCTTTCATTTTTATAACATATATAATAAAAAGAAAATTAACTATTTGTTTTACTCGAGAAGTGGAAATATTTCATATTGTCTCAGCTGCTTCACTCCTGGAATATATCCTTATACCTGTTTAAAAACGTATCCTTTATATATACAGTTGTTCATCTACTCTTTTTCTGTGCGAGAGGAAAAAATAAGTGCAGGGTATAAACTCTGTTACGTATCGGCTCATTTAAAGTAATGCAATGAAAGAGTGAAAGAGTGAAGACAACAAGCTTTGTAAATTTTAAAGTAATTTATTTCCCTAGAAAACATGGATATAAAGTAAAAATATGATTTATGATTTACGAAGGAGACCCAAAATTGTATTCTAATAAAATGAAAACACGTAAGTCCTGTTAACAGGTCTAAATTGGCAAAGTCTAAACTTCAGTTCCGGTCCAAGATGGCGGATACACAATTTGTATTGCTCTGTTCCAATTTAGAAGTAATGTTTGAAAATGTCTTTGTCCAAAGCCAGTAGTTTTGTTTTCCAGGGAAAATAATTATTTAGAAAGTAAACGAAGTACAACTATCTCCATGAACAAAACAGGAGCCTCCCATAATAATTGTAACCTTCTGCTACGGCTAAGCCCAGATGAAGCGAAAGTCCCAGTTTTCTTCCACAACATAAGAAACTACGATAATAGGCTTCTCAACAATAATGAAAAGTATATTACCATTTCCATGAGCCAGTTGCAGTTCATAGACAGACTTTTAGCTCTTGCTGCACAATCCATCCACGGTAGATGATGAATTCCGCTACGATGTCCGCAGTTTATAGTGATGTTTAACATGTAGTATGATGTCTCATCCAGTCGCATTATCCTGACAACATTCGGACCAGTCCTAACACTAATCTCATAACGCTATTAGTACCATTTTTATAAGTCTTTGGTTTGACTCGGCTGAAGATCGAACTCATGACCTCCCGCATCTGAGGCGGACGCTTTAACCAGTAGACCACCGGAGCAGTCAAAAATAATAATTAAGTTGATGACAATCCGTTAAAAATAGAATTTGACAAATTTATTTGTACACATAGACTTTGACGACAATTCGTTGTACATTCACATAGCATTTTATGGCCATCCATTGTACATACACATAACATTTGATGATTATCCATTCTACATAAATATAGCATTTGATGATTATCCATTGTACATACACATATGATTTATGATTTGATGATTATTCATTGTACATACACATATGATTTATGATTTGATGATTATTCATTGTACATACACATATGATTTATGATTTGATGATTATTCATTGTACATACACATATGATTTGTTGATTTGATGATTATTCATTGTATATACACATATGATTTATGATTTGATGATTATTCATTGTACATACACATATGATTTGTTGATTTGATGATTATTCATTGTATATACACATATGATTTATGATTTGATGATTATTCATTGTACATACACATATGATTTGTTGATTTGATGATTATCCATTGTACATACACATATGATTTATGATTTGATGATTATTCATTGTACATACACATATGATTTATGATTTGATGATTATTCATTGTACATACACATATGATTTATGATTTGATGATTATTCATTGTACATACACATATGATTTATGATTTGATGATTATTCATTGTACATACACATATGATTTATGATTTGATGATTATTCATTGTACATACACATATGATTTGATGATTATTGTACATACACATATGATTTGATGATTATTCATTGTACATACACATATGATTTGATGATTATTGTACATACACATATGAATTGATGATTATTCATTGTACATACACATATGATTTGATGATTATTCATTGTACATACAAATATGAATTGATGATTATTCAATGAACATACTGTCACAGAATAAGGCTAAAAATAACTTGGTTTTGCCTTTAATCTAATTTATACTTTATTTGTTGTACAGGTGTACAATGTTACCTGCGCTGAATCACTGACTACCGGTTAGAGTGATTAGAAATTACATGCAGGCGTAGAGCCATTGGAAAGGATCGATTACATGGATATTTGACTATGACTATTAATCACTCCTATGGTCTTAAGCTTGATAAACTGTAAACTAAGACACAAGTCATTTGGATTTTGTCAGTGGTAGGCGAATTTTCTACCATCGTCTCAGGCCATAGGGGTAAGTGTCGAAATTTCGTCTTATTTGATCTGTGAAACTATTTCTCGGTTTTGTTTCCTGTCGGTTGATGTTTTGTTTTTAGCGTTTGTTATTACCATTTTATTAACGAATAGTTTTGTTTTATTGTAGCTTTTTTATTTTCTTTTTGGATACCAGTGTTCGGTGTTGAATGAGAGTCGACCACAGATTTCGGTTCATATGCCGTATAAACTGTAGTCAGTTTAGGAAGTGGATTCCAGTTTGTTCATTTGCGTTGAACACAGGAAGTGGTCGAAGTGTCAGAAATAATATTGGAGTATTGCTCATTTTTGAGTGTACGTAGCTTATTGTATTGGTCACATGTTACGTGTAGTGTACGTGTAAGAGTTTTTGAACTTGTTTTATATGCATATCTATACACATATATATCTAGTAACGCATTTTATAAATTCAATGATTCATCACCTTGTGTTGTTGTTATTCATTTAGTTCAAACAGAGAAATCCCATTCGGTTTCACTTCTGTTACACATACACATATAATTTGATGATTATCCATTGTACATACACATATGATTTAATGACTATTTATTGTACATACACATATGACTTGATGATTATACATTGTACATACACATAGCATTTGATAATTATTCATTGTAATACACATAACATTTGATGTTTATTTATTGTACATACACATATGATTTGATGATTATTCATTGTACATACACATATGATTTGATGTTTATTTATTGTACATACACATATGATTTGATGATTATTCATTGTACATACACATATGATTTGATGATTATTTATTGTACATACACATATGATTTGATGATTATTCATTGTACATACACATATGATTTGATGATTATTCATTGTACATACACATATGAATTGATGATTATTCTTTGTACATACTGTCACAGAATAAGGCTAAAATAACTTGGTTTTGCCTTTAATCTATTTTATAAATTTTTTTGTTGTACAGGTGTACAATGTTACCTGGGGTGAATCACTGACTACCGGTTAGAGTGATTAGAAATTACATGCAGGCGTAGAGCCATTGGAAAGCATCGATTACATGGATATTTGACTATGACTATTAATCACTCCTATGGTCTTAAGCTTGATACACTGTAAACTAAGACACAAGTCATTTGGATTTTGTCAGTGTTAGGCGAACTTTCTACCATCGTCTCAAGCCATAGGGGTAAGTGTCGAAATTTCGTCTTATTGGATCTGTGAAACTATTTCTCGGTTTTGTTTCCTGTCGGTTGATGTTTTGTTTTTAGCGTTTGTTATTACCATTTTATTAACAAATAGTTTTGTTTTATTGTAGCTTTTTTATTTTCTTTTTGGATACCAGTGATCCCGTCGGATGTTATAGTAACCTGTTCGATAAACTATTGAAGGTGGTTGGATACCATTGTAGACAGTTCGATATTAATAAAGACCCCGGGAGTCTATTGTGATTGTGGAAGTCTGTTGTGAATTATGGGAGCCATTGGAGTCTGTTGGATCCAATTCTTGTAGCTCATAGGATAGCGGACATTAGGAAAGCTTAATGAACATTATCAGATATCATGGTACATTAGTGGACTAACGAAGTATCAGTGGAACTGTCGAAGCCTAGCAGCAGATTCGGTGTTGAATGAGAGTCGACCACAGATTTGGGTTCATATGTCGTATAAACTGTTGTCAGTTTAGAAAGTGGATTCCAGTTGAGGAGCGTATGTTTGTTCATTTGCGTTAAACGCAGGAAGTGGTCGAAGTGTAATAATATTTGAGTATTGCTCATTTTCATTGAAGAGATTTTGTGAATATGTTAAATACTTTACTAGATTAAGTGTATCTCGTATTTCATTTTTCTTTTCATTTTTTTCATAGCACGTGATAACATTTGTTAGGTTATATCATATTCTCGTTTTCATTTCATGGGTGTACGTAGCTTATTGTATTAGTCACATGTTACGTGTAGTGTACGTGTAAGAGTTTTTAAACTTGTTTTATATCCATATCTATACACTTATATATCTAGTAACGCATTTTATAAATTCAATGATTCATCACCTTGTGTTGTTGTTATTCAATTAGTCCAAATAGAGAAATCCCACTCGGTGTCACTTCTGTTACACATACACATATAATTTGATGATTATCCATTTACATACACATATGATTTGATGACTATTTATTGTACATACACATATGACTTGATGATTATCCATTGAACATACACATATGATTTGATGATTATTCATTGTACATACAGTGCACTTGATGATTATCCATTGTACATACACAAATAGTTTAATGACTATCCATTGTACTTACACAAATAATATGATGATTATCCATTGTACATACACATATGATTTGATGAATATCCATTGTACATATATAATTTGATGATTATCCATTGTACATACACATATGATTTGATGATTATATATTGTACATACACATATAATTTGATGATTATCCATTTACATACATATATGATTTAATGATTATTTATTGTACATACACATATGATTTGATGATTATCCATTGTACATACACATATGATTTAATGACTATTTATTGTACATACACATATGACTTGATGATTATCCATTGTACAAACACATATGATTTGATGACTATTTATTGTACATACACATATGACTTGATGATTATCCATTTACATACACATATGATTTGATGATTTTATATTGTACATACACATACGATTTGATGATTATATATTGTACATACACATAGCATTCGATGATTATACATTGTACATACACATATGATTTGATGGTTATCCATTGTATATACACATATGAGTTGATGATTATCCATTGTACATACACATATGATTTGATGATTATCCATTGTACATACACATAGGATTTGATGATTATCCATTGTACATACACATAGGATTAGAAGATTATTCATTGTACATACACATATGATTTGGTGATTATTCATTGTACATACCCATGATTTGGTGATTATTCGTTGTACATACACATATGATTTGATGATTATTCATTGTACATACACATATGATTTGGTGATTATTTATTGTACATACACATAGCATTTGATGATTATTGATTGTACATACACATATGATTTGATGTTTATTTATTGTACATACACATATGATTTGATGATTATTCATTGTACATACACATATGATTTGATGATTATTCATTGTACATACACATATGATTTGATGATTATTCTTTGTATATACACATATGATTTGATGATTATTCATTGTACATACACATATGATTTGGTGATTATTCTTTGTACATACACATATGATTTGATGATTATTCATTGTACATACACATATGATTTGGTGATTATTTATTGTACATACACGTAGCATTTGATGATTATTCGTTGTACATACACATATGATTTGATGATTATCCATTTTTCATACACATATCATTTGATGATTTTTCATTGTACATACATATAGTATTCATTGTACATACACATAGCATTTGATGATTATTCATTGTACATACACATATGATTTGATGATTATTCATTGTACAGACACATATGATTTGGTGATTATTTATTTTACATACACATAGCATTTGATGATTATTGATTGTACATACACATATGATTTGATGATTATTCTTTGTATATACACATATGATTTGGTGATTATTCATTGTACATACACATATGATTTAATGATTATCCATTTTACATACATATATCATTTAATGATCATTCTTTGTACATACACATATGATTTGATGATTTTTTATTGTACATACACATATGATTTGGTGATTATTCATTGTACATACACATATCATTTGGTGATTATTCGTTGTACATACACACATGATTTGGTGATTATTCATTGTACATACACATATGATTTGGTGATTATTCATTTTACATACACATGATTTGGTGATTATTCGTTGTACATACACATAGCATTTGATGATTATTCATTGTACATACACATATGACTTGATGATTTTTATTGTACATACACATATGATTTGGTGATTATTCATTGTACATACACGTAGCATTTGATCATTTTTTATTGTACATATACATAAAATTTGTTTATTATCCTTTGTACTTTCACATAGCATTTGACGATGATCCGTGTTACATGCACATTTAATTTATTGTTCCTACACATAGTATTTGATGATGATTCTCCATACACATCATTTGATGATGGGCGAACGACAAATGTTTTTACCATTACATTAATTCAGACAAGGACTGTGGAGCAGAAAACCGATGCATCTGCTCAGTAAATGGTCCACAATTGCTTGTGTCCTGGTGCAAATTGAGATTGGCAATGGTAACACCGATGACACATAACTCCACACAGGATTTGGCCTAAAAAGACGAATTGCCTACGTGTTCTACACCAAACCCATACGAGTTGATTTACTAGATCTTGCAGAGACGAACTAGGTATGGTCATGATGGACACCACTTTTTATCGTTGGAAATTTATGAGGCGTCATTGCAAGAGTCAAATCTGGGTGGATATCATTTCAAATGTACACTGAATGCTTTTAAACGGAGTTTTCCCACTTTTCGGGTTATTCGATCCAGAACGCTTTCGATATCTTGCGCTTCGTCCTTTTTTGGTTACGCGTTCTAACTCAGGCAAGTAGTATGCTCATTTTAATACTTCCTCGTTAATGTCTTCCATTTTATGAACAGCGGGATGACGACCACCCACTCATCCAGTGACACGAACCAATTCGGTTTTTTATTTGGTTAAGTAACATTTTATGCGAAAGTGCGTTTGGGTTTGCCAATACATACCCAATTTCTCGTCTTGTGGGGACAGCAATAGTCTGGGAAATACCAAAGGAACGCTCAAAGACGGTTACATAATTGTCGTGAGTCGCATTTTGAGGGGCGCATCCGATTCTACGTTGGTAAGATTGGTTGTACGCCTTGACCATGTGCGGTAAGACGTCGATGTACTTGAGAGAATATTGATGCGTATAATATTTCCAAATGTGTTTTCTCAATGTGCGTTGAAATCTTTCCACTATGCTGGATTTGGATTTGGGATTCTCCGTGGTGAAAATAGGAATGTATCGTTTCTTTAATTCTTTTCTAAAGAAATCTTGGTTTAGAAATTCGGTGCCATTTTCTGTTTGTCATCGAAGAGGGTGACGACCACATTGTTTCAACACGAGTTTGAGAGCTCACACTAAGTGCTCCATTTGAAAGTCAATAGCACGACCCAGGTAAAGTTGAAAAGACATCGATGGCACAAAACAAATATCTGTAGCCACGATTGTATATCGAGAAATGAGACATCGGCTAAATCAGCTTGCCATTGATGAACGATGCGATTTCTGAAAAATTTTTGTTGATTGACTTTATGTAATGTGTGCGTGGCTTGTTCTTGTAACCATCGTTGCACTAGAGGAAAATGGACACTTTTCTGTCAGGTTTTGGCAGCACAATACAATTTCTGAACTTCTCTGTAAACCGGTTTTTAAGGATGGTTCGTAGTAAATGATGGCTAACAAATTCTCCATTAGGACCTTGTTTAAAAAGTTACCCACTCGTCACGTAATTTCGGGGTTGTAATACTTTGAGTGTCCGGATTTTCTCGGATTGTAAAAGCTGTATAATAGGATGTCTGTTTGTGTTTAAACTTCTGTCTTCACATTTATTTTCTCTTCTGAGGAAGAAAGAGATTTTTAATCATACCAAATCTGGATGTTACTGGTGTTAACTTGCATACTTTTTCTGGTTGAGTTTGAAGCTCTTCCTCTCCATCTGTCTGGTCACCGACTGTGGTGGTGGTGGTGGTGGACATTTCATTTGGGTCTCAAAATCTTTCAGAGTTGGGCGAATTGTTTCGTCTAAACCTTTCTGGTTAAAGAGTTGAAGTCTTTGCAACACGTAACCATACCATTGTATTTTTCCCGTTTCTGACAAATCCCAGCGATCCATCAATGAATCAATGATTGCAATTTGTCTTGTAATAGGTACATATCGATCAAATTAGTATTATGAATGTAAATTCGTTTTACTTACCAATTTTAAGGTACTAAAGCTAGTTTTCGTCCTCGATCAGATTCCAAAAACCACCTCTGAGATTTTGTTTCATCCTAAAGACCCCTTTTATCTTATTGTTCTATTTTAAATTGTGTCATTTGTGAAGCAGTAGATCCAACGAGTCCTTTAAATGGTGGTGCCAATGTGACATTTAGCACGGATGCTAATAACAAGTGCACAAATCCAACGCGTTTACGAACTTGTTCTTTTTAAAGGTAACGTTCCTTTCAAGACATTCAGACAACATTCGCACACGGCATCGATTACATCTTTGAAGGCTGTTTGAATGATTTGTTTTCGAATGGGTTAGGGGCTTTGACAGGACAAACAATACGTCCCCGCGTTTGGCTAAAGGAGGAGACAGTCTTTTCCTTTTCTTTCCCTTTTATGCAATAGAAATAGAGTTATGCTTGGCTAAGCGTTTATTCATATTCTGTGTCAAACGGCTAAACTGTCCTTTTCGTTTCCCTTTTCCTTTTTAGTCATCAGAACGACGATGGTGGTAGTGTGCACTTCTTTTATGGAACATCTTGTGGCGTTCAGGAGCACAACAACACTGATACCCAACGTTTGCCGCACGTCGTTTTTCTAGTGTAATGTTTCGCCACTAAGTGTCTCTGCTTCGTATCAACTTGATGATAGGCATGATACATCGTAGAAAGCTTCACAGTGGACTAAATCTGGACAGTTCTTTCTTTGAACAATCCAGTAAACTCTTTAATATGTTCGATCTTTCTTAAAGTTTCACTTTTTTAGCAGTTTCAGCAGTGGCTATAGAGGACAATGTTTCACCGCTAGAGGCAAAGTTACTGGAGACTAAGGCATCCCTTTCTAATCAAATAGGGAAGAAAGGGTGTCAAATTGGGTTCGGCTGGCATCTCTAGAGACGTGGAAGTGGAAGAACTTGAGCCTACTGGAGACGCGGTCGTCGTCGCTGCATGTCGTGGTTTGGAAATGTAAGGTTGCGCCATGGCGGAAATGCCTTACGTGCAATACAAATCTGCTTTCTGGGGTATTTTATGTGGACATTTCGTTTCTCCGTGCTGTGACCTAGTCCTAACACCACTGTTCTTTTTCTTCTGGATACCATTGGGCCATGGAGTAGCGTTTTTCCAGTGGCTTAGGGAGCACGGGGATATAATTTTAAGAGAAATTGAATGATAAAACATACTAGAGAACCGATACCTCCAGGATTCAAAATGATTTGCTTTTTGTTTTGCGTGTCGATGCGGAAATCTGTCGTTTGCGTAAAGACTACTTTGCTTCTCTCAAAAAGCGTTTGTTTTGACGTAGAATGTGAATCATGCCTTGGAGTAATTGACTTGCTGTCACCTTAAACCATCATAAGGCTTCTATGAGACTGGCTTCTGAGATACGAACATTTATTTTTGGATTTTGTCGCGACTGATACCTTACAATGCACGAATAAAATTTTCTGAAACATGAGACAGAATGGGCGTTATGTTAAAAAATGGTGAGAGAGACCAAACGTGTTCGAGCTCTTAAGAATTGTTTTCAAGTCGACGGGGATGTGTACACTAAAATGCCTTCCATTTCGGCATCATTAGCAAAACATATGGGTACAAAATCTCAAACAATCGGGTGTCGTTGGTTTTAAATCCACGAGTAAATATACGTCAGGGTTTGAGTGACATCGTCATACGCATGTGTTAACCAAGGAATTCCTAAATGTTTGGCTAAGACTTGTTCTTACTATTGATCTCTAGGGCTTTTAAAGAATTCTACGTAATGAACATTGAGACTAATGGTGCAATGGGCTTTTCTTTGTTGAAATAATTTTTGGGTGATGATAATGACACAGGCATTACGATTATTCCTTTTGCGAGTAAATCATATTTAATATCTTCATGTTGTCGAAGATGACCAGATGTGTTCAACTGGGGTAAAACACGATCCCGTCTTCTTCGCCAGGAATGTCCTCCACAAACAGGGTTGAATCTGCTTGACGTCCTCGCAGGAGGCTGTACGCCGATCGCCACTCTTTGTAGCACCATACGATCTGTTAACGTGGACGATCGAAAAATGATGTTTATGTTCGATCAGACGTTGACAAATTCGCTTTTGCTGGCACCGTTCGGTCCAGCGATGAACATGTAAAAAAAATGAGGAAGATGTAAGGTGTTTCAACGAACACGATCTAAGTTTTCGTCGATGACTTTGAACGTGGAGGAAGAGCGAGGAACGACAGCAGTAATAGCTATAGTGAAGGGAATGTCACTTTTGAAAACGATATCAGACAAAACAATAATACATAAAAGCCAAATGGTCAATTTCATCTATAAAATACACATCAAATCTATCAGATTGAAATATAAAAAAGTCAAATGTCTTCCTGAACAGCAGAACTACTTCTCTAAGGTTCCGTCGTGAATGTACCGCAGTGTAATGCGTTGAAAGACCAGAGAAAGGTAAGGACTGTGCGGAAACCATCGAGTATGTTCTATAATAGCTGAATCTTTATAGATACATTGATCTATATCCGTCATGAGACCACAACTAAGCGATGCACTTCGTATCCGTATCGAGATTTAAGTCACAATTAGACAAATCCTGTTCTAGTTAAAATATTCGAAGTAGGTAATCCTTCCCTATCCGTTGGCCATTTTTCAACGTTTACAATCGACTAGTCTAATCACAATAGTCAGGCAAAAAGACAGGAAAACTGTATTGATTGAACTTGGAGTTCTTTGTGGGTCATTCAATCGATTGGTTCGGTGTCGAAGTCATCTTTCTTGTTGGTGGCTATCGTCTTGGGACCATTTTGTATACTAGAGTGTCCGTACAGCAAAGTGAGGTGGTTGTCAAGTTGAACTCGCTTCTGGTACACTTTTTGATACAGGTTTTTCAAATGTTGAATGACGATTTGATGTGTGGGTAAATGTAAAATCGTGCGCTTGTGGTAGGCTGTCCGAGCGTACGTTTGTGTGTGTATTAGTTTTTCCTTAACAAAATACCTTGTCCCTGCACAAAATAAGCGTTTGTGTGTGTATGTGTGTGTACTTGCGCTTACGTCTGTATATATATATATATATATATATATATATATATATATATATATATATATATATATATATATATATATATATATATATATATTGTGTGTATCTTTGTTTTTGTGTCTGTGCGCTTACGTGTGTGTCTATGTATTGGTGTGTTTTGTACGTAAAAGAGACAAATTGGAAGAAGGAAAAACGGCCCTTTGCAAGGTCTATTCCGTTGCCTTAAATATATATATATATATATATATATATATATATATATATATATATATATATATATATATATATATATATATATTCTGTCTTGCCTAAAATATTTAGCCAATTTTTGTATGTGATAAATTTATGTTCATAAATCTACGCTTGTTTCATATGTCTATGTCTGTCTCTCTGTCTCTATGTCTCTAATCATGTCTCTAACCACATCTCTATGTCTATGTTACTATTGTACACTAGAGTAGTGTAGTGGGTGGGTATTTAGGTCAGCCCCTTGCTACACTGATCCGTCCGATTTGGTCAGCCACTTGCATCATTGTAACCAGTGTCAATTACCGTGACGTAATCTCGGTTCAATTCCACTTGTTGCTAGACAGGCCCAATACATTTCAGATATACATCAAATCGATCAAACGTTTGGCGTCTAAAACGCTGTCCGTTACGGATCACTGCCATATCACCTCAGTCTGCGTGAGTTCGAGTCTAGGATTAGGAGAATGTTGATATGTGAGAAATCTTGCCAGTAGCTTCTTGTGGGTCGGTGGTTCTTTCCGGGGATTTTCCGGTTTCTTCCTCCATCATTAATACTAGCCGCCATGTATAGCCTATCGTGTGCTTGAAAAATGGAGTTAAGCCCCACAACAACAAGAACAACAACAGCAACAACAACAATCAAATGCATACCTCAGACAATTGGCATGAATGCTGTCATGTTTTGGAGTGATTTTGTAACGGTAGAAGTTACAAATCACAGGTAGGCAGTTTTGTGTAGTCTTTTAAGTTTTGATAAGCACTTTATCAAACAGCTAATTGTCGCTACGATTTCATTCAAAGAATTTTTCATACAAAGATGTTCTAAAGTGCGCATTGAATTGTAATTAATAGTAAATACCTATTCCTAAAAGGTTGAAAAAAATTCTTATAGTAAGTACAGGCTTTATAGTGAACCCTAGTCATTGCAGCTTCTCATGGTTATCTTGCATTCTTTTCACAATTATCTTGTCAATCACAAGCTTTTGAATCATATTAATTAGAGTTTCAAAATCGCTAGAGAAATAGCGACATATCAGTAATCAATATAGTTATATGGCAACAATTGAATGTCAACTAGTCAAGACACATTGCATCTTAATTTACGGCTTACAGTTTGACGTTTAACTCCACAGAGACTTTTTGAAACATCTAAACTAGTGTAATTCCTTAACTTGCAGATTAGAATATAATGAAATCGACCGCCCCAAATCTTGGATAAGTCAGTCAGCACTACCACTTAATATTCATTTTCGTCTAGAACCGTCATCCTGCCATCGATTAACGTAAATAAATAGGTCTGGAATACTCAACTTTTTAGATAGGCACCCAATTATTGAATTGAGAAAATAATGGCAATTGGATGTCAATTAATTTTTCTGAGAGTCGTATATAATGGGATAATGCTAACTTGTCTGTAGTTAATTTTATCACGAGGATCGTTCTTTTTAAAAATAGAAACACTTCTGCTTCACACAAACGAACAGGCAAAATATTTGACGCTGCTTTGTTAATTATATGCAACATGGGAGATATGTACCTCATCTTGATATATGCATTTGATTTACCCAGTAGATTCTTTCTAATTCATACTTCTACCATCCTGCTTAAATTCAACAAATGTGTGTATATTGCTATGTCTGAAACATGTGTTATGCTATGATTAGTTAAAGGGTTAACTAGAACTCATTACCAATGGGTAAAGCTACACTTACGTTAACATCATATAATATTTAACATTTTTCTCTAGCATGGATTACAATTGTTGTACTATAAACACCAACGATTTTTTTTTGACAAGCAGGAAATTTATTTCAAACAATGAGCTTGATAACTTCCCAGAAGTTCTCCCTTAAGTCACTCGTTATAGGCAATGTGTTAAGATGTCGTGGGGAATGAACGGCTTAATCCCTATCAGCTCTGTCCATGTGATTTTGTCCTTCATCTTGATTAATGATAACAAACATATAATAAAGAATGAAGCATGAAGATATAACAGCAGCAACATTAGGTGATAGTTATGGAACGCCACAGCTGTCTTAAGATGACAACTTTTATTATATGATGTGCAAACTTCTTTATATGCGGTGCTTTCGTACTTATATGATGTGCAAACTTCGTTATATGCGGTGTTTTCGTACTTACATGATGTGAAAACTTCTTTATATGCGGTGCTTTCGTACTTATATGATGTGCAAACTTCTTTATATGCTGTGCTTTTGTCCTTATATGATGTGCAAACTTCTTTATATGCGGTACTTTCCTCCTTATATGATGTGCAAACTTCTTTATATGCGGTGCTTTTTATCCTTATATGTACAAACTTCTTTATATCCGGTGCTTTTTTCCTTATATGATGTGCAAACTTCTTTATATGCGGTGCTTTCGTACTTATATGATGTGCAAACTTCTTTATATGCTGTGCTTTGTTCCTTATATGATGTGCAAACTTCTTTATATGCGGAGCTTTTGTTCTTATATGATGTACAAATTTCGTTATATGCGGTGCTTTCGTACTTATATGATGTGCAAACTTCTTTATATGCGGTGCTTTCGTCCTTATATGATGTGCAAACTTCTTTATATGCGGTGCTTTCTTCCTTATATGATGTGCAAACTTCTTTATATGATGTGCAAACTTCCTTATATGATGTGCAAACTTCCTTATATGATGTGTAAACTTCTTTATATGCGGTGCCTTTATCCTTATATGATGTGCAAACTTCTTTATATGCGGTGCTTTCGTCCTTATATGATGTGCAAACTTCTTTATATGCGGTGCTTTCTTCCTTATATGATGTGCAAACTTCTTTATATGATGTGCAAACTTCTTTATGATGAGAAACTTCATTATGATGAGAAGCGAAGACGGATTTTGCGCAGGCGCGCCATGGGTCCAAGGAGTCTGTTGACAAAAGCAATTTGGTCGTCTTAAACTGAGTAATCAAATTTAGGATCCGTTATCATCATCCTGTCAAGCAGACTTCACACTACATCCATTCTAAACAGTGTTCGCCACCAGTTTTTGTATCAAGATATCTAAACATATGAAGAAAGAAAGTTTATGTATGGAACGCCGAAACTTTCTTAGGTTCTATGGAAAGTCATGCGCGAAGAGGCCTAAGGGGATATATTGTTTTACTGTAGTGACTAAAATGAAAGAACTAATATGGCTGACTCGTGTCTAATGTTCTCAAACGACTGAAGTTAGATTCTTCATCAGGATTTTTGAAGACCTGAAAATCTCTCCCTATAGTGTGTGTAAGCTATCACTGTACGACTTTCAATGTTTGGGCCTAGTCAATAGGTCTGACATTATGAGGCTGCGGATAGAATGCGTCAAATACGGAAGCAATCACCTCAGACGCCATGAATTTAAAATACCAAATTTACTATTGAAGGGCTTCTCGAGACATGATCTACGGTTATGGATATTACCAACACACTGTCTGTTTCAGAAACTACTATGTATCGCAGAATGAGACAATATAACCTCAGTAGATTTTATTTCTCAGGTATTAGTGATGAAACGCTGGACTTTTCCGTTAATGAAATAATAATGAATAACACATTGTGGTGAAGCAATGATAAGACAGATCTTGTATCATAGAAATATATAGGTTTTGTTTTGTTATTTAATATTGTTTTGATTACATTTACACTTATAATAACCACACAATATATATATATATATATATATATATATATATATATATATATATATATATATATATATATATATATATATATATATATATATATATATATATATATATATATATATATATATACAGGCACTCTATAATGAACCGTTTTATGTGTGTTTAATTTTAAAATTATATTTATCTCTAACAATGACGAAGAACGAATTGCTTTCATTGTCATTTGTCATATTCATCTTTTGAGTTTGCTTTACCTTGGACATGAAATCATGTGCCTTGTTCTACCTGGACGGAATTAATTAACTCACGACCTTCAGTTCCCAGATTAATTTTCAAAGGACGTTTTGCATTGCCTTTAAAGTTAAATTAATTTGCTTTACAGGAAATATCAATGCTAAAATAAAGGTTCGAAGTACATTTTATTGAAGGTAATAGTGATAATTCAATATCAAATCGTACGATGGTCACGTTGTTATTGTAGAAGGCATTCTGTCAAGAAAAGTAGATTAACATATCTAGTTTTTTCAGCTTACGCTGTCTTATTTAGACCGCTTATTTTATTTCCTGAATTTGATTAAAAACGTTTGCGAAACGTTGTTTCCAGATTAACATAAACGGCCGGCACGTAATACTTTTTCAGATTAGGTATATAGCCTCCGTATCACTTTTCGCGACATGCCAATACATTACAATTAAAATTAAGAATTAAATCTATGGGCAGTCGTCACCCCCAAAATTACATTAATAAAATGATGTAGTATGAAATCAAATGATTTAACCCAGGAAATGAAATGATAAATCCAGATTCCAAATGATGTGGTGTTTCATGAAATGATTTAACACAACAAATGGAATGATGAATTCAGATTCCAAATGATGTTGTGAGATATGAAATGATGTAGCATGAAATTAAATGATTGAAACCCAAAAATAAAATAATAACTTCCGATTCCAGATGACCTGATATTAAATGAAATAATTTAGTAAGAAATGAAATGATTTAGTAAGAAATGAAATGATTTAAAGAACAAAACAAACTATTTAAAACTCGTACAATGCTAAAAAAAAACAGCAAAGGAAGCAAAATGGAAACAGGCAGATGTGAAAAGAAGCAAACAAAACACAAATGAAACAATCAAACATCAAAATAAATAACAGTATCTAAAATAATAAGATAATAATAAAACAAACTAGGCAAAGAAGAAACAGATAAATATAAAAAGAAACAATGAAAACACAAATAAAACGAACAAACACGTGTGTGATTGAGATTTTTAAAGTAGATTTCACAATTATTCATTCAAATCGTTCGATGTCTATAGTGTGTCAGTTTATATTGATGTCCAGTATTTGGGCATTACGCCGCAGACATGAGGCATGATGTCGCACCCATTCACATTATCCTGACACCAGGCCGACCAATCCTAAAAACTAACCTCTTAATGCCGAGTGCAAAGTGAGGCAGCTGTTAATATCATTTTTAAAAGTCTTAAACAAGCAAATGCCAAACGAAGTCACGGGTATATAACATAATAGGATAATAATAAAACAAACGAGAGCAAACGAAACAGACAAATGTCAAAAGAAACAAATCAGTAACAATCCAAACACCAAAATGAAACAAAACTAAGCTGTTAAGCAACGCAAAAATGAAACAAAGTAACAACATAAAGTTAAACACTCATTTAACACTATTAAAAATAAAGAAACACGATAACGCAATGATCAACTTTATGAACAATACTGAACTTTGTTCCCAGCCAGGGTCTAACAGCAGACGTAGCAGATTAAGTGAAATTACAAATTATTAATGGCATGGCGGATAGACATAAGCAACATATAGAGATATTCTGATTAAAAATTTGGTTATGCAAGACAAATGAGACTAAACGGCAGCCGACACGAGTTTTTATGAGAACATAAAGATTTCAAAAACCAGTTGTGTGTGTGTGTGTGTGAGTGTGTACGTGACAAGGGCTCGTACTCAGTAACAAAGAAAAGAGTGAAAGCCAACAAGCTTTGTATATATCAACAAAACAATTTATTTCCCCAGACAACAATGTAAAAAATTGTAAATATGACATACAATCTGTGAATATAATCCAAATACATGTATGATTTTAAGAATAAAAACACAAGTTCTTTCACTAAATAGCCCTTTCCGAATCCAGGTTCGAGTCCCGACGAGGTACGAATATGTAGGGCAATGACGTCAGATATAGTCCAATATATGAATAGGAATAATTCCTCACCTGAATCGCAGTCTTTGTTTCCAAATAATTCCAGAATTAATTTCCTTGAATATATTTCAGAATGTTTTATACGAAAGTCAACTTGTTGAGTGTCAAGGAAAATAAATTATTGAATCCAAATATCATACAAAGAATAAAATATTTAAAATAAACACACCTTGTTCGTTCACGGTTTTGAATGAATCTGGCCAAACTAATATTATGAATGTGTATTTACACTCAAAACATCACTTCAAATCCCGCGGGATTGGTCATGTGGTCTCTTATTACTCTAAAATTCACACGTAGACCAATGTCACTCCACTAAAAAACTCAATCATAACAAAGGTTGTTTACAAACATTGATCAAGCGGAAAAAATATGTCTGTGATGCTGACCAATCATTTTAACTTCCTGTTGATTTGTTACCAAGGTAGGACGAACTAAATTACTATATACAAACTTTGTGCTAAAATATATCTCACTGCTAATAATAGAATCCCAAATTCGAGAAAAATATTCATTGGTATTAAATACAATGAAACAAAAATGAAAATAAAAGAATTTCAAACCTTACACACAAGCAATTTAATCACTTATACCTAATATATATATATATATATATATATATATATATATATATATATATATATATATATATATATATATATATATATATATATTACAATTTTGTACGTTAGCATTTGTGTTATCTAAGACAGAAATTTCTAAAGCATTTTTGATTGATAAAGAACGGTAGGTGCTTAAAGACTGAGTAGTAGAAGAAATGAGATTTCTGGCCGAAATACCAAACTTACCTTTAAAAAAACCCCCCAAAAACAAACACAGTTTATCATCTTGTCACCACCCTTCAGACTTCTAAATATAGCAAGGTTTATTGCCCAAATTTTGAGACAAAATTTGATTTGTTGGGGAATGGTGTCTTTGCTCCGGAAATTATTCATTTTACTCTAATACAAACCAGACAAATTTGTACACAATATCTACGCAACACTCCCCGTGTCGATATTTTTTGTAAAGTTTAGAGAAAATTATTTAGAGATTATATTAACTATTACTAAACAAACTCTACCAGATACATGTTTGGATAACGATTTTCATATTTATTTACTCTCATTGGCAAAATATATGTCAACCTGCTATCAATTATGTCAATTTCACGAATTAAATCATCCATGTCGTACTTTGCAGCACGCAAATAAGATCTAATTTAAGATGATAAATTTTTATGTTATACGTATTTTTTTGTTTCGAGTTGTGGCTCGATTCGCTTCATTGCAGTTGACAACCTAACGCCGATTCCTGAATAGTTAACAATTTCTATTAAGAATTTAAAAATAGGATTTAAAATTGCTCCGCCAGATATTGTATCTGAGCATGTCAGCAACATCGGAAAATACGAAATTACTCGAATTATTTTGCTATAATATTTATAGCATTTATGTGCACCAGAGCTTTTGTGATAGTATTTATAGTACTGCATTAATGTGTCAAGGACAGATTTTGAAATAATTTTTTAAAATGTTATTGAAATCAGTAATCTGTTTGTCATATGTGTTACCCTAACATTACGCAATAGTGAATTTTCTAGCACCAACAACGACCTCAAGTGATTTTCTAATTTGAATAATAGCATCAATAGCCGTAAAACCTGTATGCTTGTCCTAAACTTGACACTGCTACGATTTAGTCTCAGGCGAATAAAGACTCTGCTGAGCAAATACTTGTCTTGCGACCACATGTCCATATCCTAACGATCCATCAGTTCTATAATACGACCTTGCAGGATTTTCTTTCGACGGTCGTTAAAGCCCACATTGTGAATATCGTCATCTGCTGTCAGGGCTGTGTCGTTAAACTTGTCCTCACCTGCGGTGTCAGGTTTCCAAACCAAGCAAGCATCCAGATGAGTATTCTTGGCCTCTTTTCCGTACGTCAATAGATTTTCCAGGTACGCTCGATAACGGTAAGTATCCATGCTACTGCTCTCCAGTTTGTTATTCATCCACTTCGTTGAACAAGGAATGCATCGAATTGTTGATGAGAGCTACTCTACCCGGATGAGTGTTAGACATTTTGATCACTTTCGGTGTCAGGTACAAGTAACTGCTATTCAGATCGAGACAATATTCGGGCTTTCCTTTCATTACAAACTGGATGGGCGCTGGAGGAGGCGGGATGAAATTCGACCCATTGGGTTTCTTGCATCGTCGACATGGTGTGTAGCATGGCAGCCAGATCTAGTTTCGACTTAGATAGGCGCAATACTCTCTGTGTATCATTTTCTATCTGTGATTTTGTTTTAAGTAATCAAAAGCGTCGTAGTCTTGGACGGTTATTCTTTTCTTCGTCATTCTAGCTCGGGATGTGTGAAGTCCTCTCAATAAGTGTCTTCGTCGTCTTTTTTCTGCTTTGTCCTTGCTCCTTGCTGTGGCGTCAGGGAAGTAAAAATGCCTGACTCGATAGCGTCCAGGGCATATATAGGAGTTTCTTGTATGCCCAAAATGTCTTTGCCCGTTTAACGCAAAACATTTTTGACTCCTCTAAATAAAGCTTCTTTGGGATCTTGTTTGTCAATGATGACATTTTGGATAAATTCTACACCTTTCGTCACCATTAGTTTCAAAACGGCAGCCGCCAAACGAAAGACCGATTGAATCATATTTTTTAAATCGTGTCCTTTTGTCGAGCGACTTCTTCGTACACAGGATACATGACTGACAAGGGTTTAGAGTAATCTTGTTCGATAATGTAATTTCACTATTACTTTCCCTTAGGTGAAAAGGAATATTTTGTCCCAGATCTCCTTCAGTTGTAATATTGACAGTGTCGAAATATGACTTACTGACAGGCAAATAGTGAGGATGTTCAAATTCTCGGTAAACTTGATAGTTGTTTTTACCTTCCTCATCAGCGTTGGTGACTGAATCCATTTTGAAAGGAATGACACGCAGTGACGGTACGGAGGTGTATCCCACCATGTTGTACTCCACCACATCGAAGTACACTAAAATCAAATTCAGTCCTTGGTTCATTTCTACAGGCAATCGAAAATATTTCGCAAAATCCAAGTTATCGGTAACGACTAGTATTTCCTTTTTAATCTTGGTCAACTTAGGATCTCCACCTAAATTGTCATACAATTAAGGACAAAATGTAATCGCCAATACGTTGTCCTCTGAAAATTTAATCAGTAGGCGACGAGCTATTTTATGGTACTCGAGGGTGAAACTTTCTCATTTACAACAATGCATGAAAGAAGGTTAGAAAGTACATGCATTAAATTATGGCGGTAATCCCCGTTCCATAAATAAAACTGCTCATTTCTAATACTTTCAATTTGTGTCAAATTAAAAATTTTCAAAGAAAGCTCTTTGATGGAAAATTCAACAATTTATGTCTTACAGAATTGATACATTTTGATAAACTACAAAATTCACCTTTACTATTATGTTTAATAAATGATAAATCTTAAATTACATTGGTCATATATAAATATATTATGTGAAGATACACACACAACAATGCGCACACAAGTAGTTATCTTGTACGTCGGATTATGATTCTCTCTCTCTCTCTCTCTCACACACACACAAACATGCATATATATATATATATATATATATATATATATATATATATATATATATATATATATATATATATATATATATATATATATATAGATGCAATAAACTGACGACGAACAGTACGAAACTAGTAACTAACTAGCCTAAGCGCTTTCGACTCTTAATGAGTCTTTTTCAAAGGCAAATACAAAACATAGTTACGACAAACAAATAAACACAAAAACGTTGCGTTTGTAAACCTCTACATTTCTATCTTCACATGTGCTAAAACTATAAATACAACCAGCTTGTATAGACTAGTTGCGGAAACTGAAAACGTTGTATAATTCCCTAAAAGTCTACAAGCCAAAGCGACATCTATTTTTACTTTGTGTACATATGTAACGCAGATTATATCCCGGATATTTGGTTCTATACCGGTTATTCTTATAGTAAAAATTGAAGAATAAGAAGATTTAGAAAATGTTAAATTCTACTAGTGCATAGTTTTCATTTTCTAGTCTTCTTGGTTTAGACCGCTTGGTTTCAATGTTCTAAGGCGGCGTATCCTGTATGATTCCTTTTCCTTCCTGGTTACGGAACTCCAGCTGTGGTTGTTGGCAATAGCGATAAGTATTATATCACTGAAAGTGTGGCCAGGGGAGGAGAAGTGTTCTGCGACCGGGCTTCTGTACAGCTTTTTTGTCATCCAATCAGATCTATGAAGGTTTATCCTTATGTGTAGCTTTTCAGTTTCTCCCACGTACTGAAGACATATTGATACAGAAACTGCTGGCGAACACTCTTTAGACTGGATGTAGTGTGAAATCTGCTTGACAGGGTGATGATAACGGAGCCTAAATTTGATTATTCAGTTTAAGTCTACCAAATTGCTTTTGTCAACAGACTGCTTGGACCCTTCGTGCGCCTGCGCAAGTTCCGTATTTGCTTCTCATCATAATGAAGTTTCTCATCAAAAAGTTTGCACATCATATAAGGAAGTTTGCACATCATATAAGGACAAAAGCACCGCATATAAAGAAATATGCACATCATATAAGTAGGAAAGCACCGCATAAAAAGAAGTTTGCACATCATGTAAGGAAGAAAGCACCGCATATAAAGAAGGTTGCACATCATATAAGGACGAAAGCACCGCATACAAAGAAGTTTGCACATCATATAAGTATGAAGGCACCGCATATAACGACGTTTGCACATCATATAAGTACGAAAGCACCGCATATAAAGAAGTTTGCACATCATATAAGTATGAAGGCACCGCATATAACGACGTTTGCACATCATATAAGAATGAAAACACCGCATATAAAGAAGTATGCACATCATATAAGTATGAAGGCACCGCATATAACGACGTTTGCACATCATATAAGGACAAAAGCACCGCATGTAAAGAGGTTTGCACATCACATAAGGACAAAAGCACCGCAAAAAAAGTTTGCACATCATATAAGGACAAAAGCACCGCATATAATGAAGTTTGCACATTATATAAGGACAAAAGCACCGCATATAAAGAAGTTTGTACATCATATAAGGAAAAAAAGCACCGCCTATAAAGAAGTTTGCACATCATATAAGGACAAAAGCACCGCAT
This sequence comes from Potamilus streckersoni, assembly GCA_016746295.1. NCBI lineage: Eukaryota > Metazoa > Mollusca > Bivalvia > Unionida > Unionidae > Potamilus > Potamilus streckersoni. Next base: position 717,550 of record JAEAOA010001099.1, read on the forward strand.
ATAAAGAAGTTTGCACATCATATAAGGACAAAAGCACCGCATATAAAGAAGTTTGCACATCATAAAAGTACGAAAGCACCGCATATAAAGAAGTTTGCACATCATATAATAAAAGTTGTCATCTTAAGACAGCTGTGGCGTTCCATAGATAGTAAATAAAACAATATTTATATATCCACCTTTTGATTTACATGTACTAGGTCTTATTTATATGAAAGATGGGATAATGTATCGCGTCAAACTAGAATCTAACGTGGTCAGTATTTATGGAGTGAAGCAATTACAGGTGAAACTGTTCGGCATTTTCTATTCAAAACACTAATATGTACTATCTATCACACCAATTCTGATTATTATACAAGATATCACTCTTCTATTACTACTAGTATCCTACATTTTCCTTTTTATTCAACGCTACTTTTGATTACTATCAAACACCTAAACTGCTTATACTACACAACATTTTTGATTGTTTTACAATCCTTTTTCCATCCTTACAAGAAGGATCAGTTATTTGATATCGCTTACAGGAAGGAAGGGTAATTTATCAATATCACATACAAGAAGGATAATTTATCAATATCACGTTCAAGAAAGGTAATTTATTAAAATCACTTTCAAGAAAGGTGATTTATTAATATCACTTTCAAAAAGGGTCATTTATCAATATCCATTTCGAGAAGGGTAATTTATCATTATCAAGTTCAAGAAGGGTAATTTAACAATAGCGCTTTTAAGAAGGGTAATTTATCAATAGCGCTTACAAGAAAGGTCATTTATCAATATCACTTTCAAGAAGGGTAATTTATCAATAGCGCATTCAAGAAGGGTAATTTATCAGTACCACTTTCAAGAAAGGTAATTTATCAATATCACATACAAGAAGGGTAATTTATCATTATCACTTACAAGAAAGATAATTTATCAATATCAAGTTCAAGAAGGGTAATTTATCAATATCACTTTCAAGAAAGGTAATTTATCAATAACACTTCCAAGAAAGGAAATTTATCAACATCACTTTCAAGAAGGGTAATTTATCAATATCACTTTCAAGAAAGGTTATTTATCAATATCACAAACAAGAAGGGTAGTTTATCAATATCAAGTTCAAGACGGGTAATTTATCAATATCACATACAAGAGGGGTAATTTTATCAATATCACTTTCAAGAAAGGTAATTTATCAATATCACTTTCAAGATGGTAATATATCAACATCCCTTTCAAGAAGGGTAATTTGACATTATCAAGTTCAAGAAGGTTAATTTATCAATATCACTTTCAAGAAGTTTAATTTATCAACATCCCTTTCAAGAAGGGTAATTTGTCATTGTCAAGTTCAAGAAGGTTAATTTATCAATACCACTTTCAAGAAAGGTAATTTATCAATATCACATACAAGAAGGGTAATTTATCATTATCACTTTTAAGAAAGGTAATTTATCAATATAACCTTCAAGAAAGATAATTTATCAATATCAAGTTCAAGAAAGGTAATTTATCAATATCACTTACAAGAAGGGTAATTTATCAAGATCACATACAAGAAAGGTAATTTAGTAATATCAAGTTCAAGAAGGGTAATTTATCAATATCACTTTCAAGAAGGGTGATTTATCAATATCATTTCTAGGAAGGGTAATTTATTAATATCACTTTCAAGAAAGGTCTGTTATCAATATCACATACAAGAAGGGTAATTTATCAATATCAAGTTCAAGAAGGGGAGTTTATCAATATCACAAACAAGAAGCGTAATTTTTCAATATCACATACAAGAAGGGTAATTTATGAATATCAAGTTGAAGATGGGTAATTTATCAATATAACTTTCAAGAATGGTAATTTATCAATATCACATACAAGAAGGGTAATTTATCAAAAACAATTTCAAGAAGGGGAATTTATCTATATCACATTCAAGAAAGGTAATTTGTCAATAACACTTTCAAGAAAGGTAGTTTATCAAAACCACATTCAACAAGGGTAATTTATCAATATCGCTTTCAAGAAAGGTAATTATTCAATATCACAAACAAGAAGGGTAATTTATCATTATCAAGTTCAAGACGGGTAATTTATTAATATCACATAGCAGAAGGGAAATTTATCAATATCACGTTCAAGAAAGGTAATTTATCAATATCACTTTCAAGAATGGTAATTTATCAACATCCCGTTCAAGAAGAGTAATTTGTCATTATCAAGTTCAAGAAGGTTAATTTATCAATATCACTTTCAAGAAAGGTAATTTATCAATATCACATGCAAGCTGGGTAATTTATCAATATCACGTTCAAGAAAGATAATTTATCAATATCACATACAAGAAGGGTAATTTATCATTATCACTTTCAAGAAAGGTAATTTATCAATATCACCTTCAATAAAGGTAATTTATCAATATCAAGTTCAAGAAAGGTAATTTATCAATATCACTTACAAGAAGGGTAATTTATCAAGATCACATACAAAATAGATAATTTATTAATATCAAGTTCATGAAGGGGAATTTATCAATATCACATACAAGAAGGGTAATTTATCAATATCACTCTCAAGAAAGGTAATTTATCAATATCACTTTCAAGAATAGTAATTTATCAATATCACTTTCAAGAAAGGTATGTTATCAATATCACATACAAGAAGGGTAATTTATCAATATCAAATTCAAGAAGGGGCGTTTATCAGTATCACATACAAGAAGCGCAATTTATCAGTATCACATACAAGAAGGGTAATTTATGAATATCAAGTTGAAGAAGGGTAATTTATCAATATCACTTTCAAGAAAGGTAATTTATCAATATCACATACAAGAAGGGTAATTTATCAATATCACGCTCAACAAAGGTACTTTAACTATATCACATTCAAGAAGGGTAATTTATCAGTAACAAGTTCAAGAAAGGTAATTTATCAATATCACTTTCATGAAAGGTAATTTATCAATATGAAGTTGAAGGTAATTTATCAATATCACATACAAGAAAGATAATTTATTAATATCAAGTTCAGGAAGGGTACTTTTTCAATATCACTTTCAAGATGGGTAATTTATCAATAACACTTTCAAGAAAGGTAAGTTATCAAAATCACTTTCAAGAAGGCTAATTTATCAATATCACTTTCAAGAAAGGTAATTTATCAATATCACACACAAGAAGGGTAATTGGTCATTATCAAGTTCAAGACGAGTAATTTATTAATATCACATAGCAGAAGGGTAATTTATCAATATCACTTTCAAGAAAGGTAATTAAACAATATCACTTTCAAGAAGGGTAATTTATCAACATCCCTTTCAAGAAGGGTAATTTGTCATTATCATGTTCAAGAAGGTTAATTTATCAATATCACTTTCAAGAAAGGTAATTTATCAATATCACATGCAAGAAGGGTAATTTATTGATATCACGTTCAAGAAAGATAATTTATTAATATCACATACAAGAAGGGTAATTTATCATTATCACTTTCAAGAAAGGTAATTTATCAATATCACCTTCAATAAAGGTAATTTATCAATATCAAGTTCAAGAAAGGTAATTTATCAATATCACTTACAAGAAGGGTAATTTATCAAGATCACATACAAGATAGATAATTTATTAATATTTAGTTCAAGAAGGGGAATTTATCAATATCACATACAAGAAGGGTAATTTATGAATATCAAGTTGAAGAAGGGTAATTTATCGATATCACTTTCAAGAATGGTAATTTATCAATATCACATACAAGAAGGGTAATTTATCAATATCAAGTTCAAGAAGGGGAATTTATCATTAACACATACAAGAAGCGTAATTTATCAATATCACATACAAGAAGGGTAATTTATGAATATCAAGTTGAAGAAGGGTAATTTATCAATATCACTTTCAAGAAAGGTAATTTATCTATATCACATTCAAGAAGAGTAATTTATCGAAAACAAGTTCAAGAAATGTAATTTATCAATATCACTTTCAAGAAAGGTAATTTATCAATATTAAATTCAAGGTAATTTATCAATATCACATACAAGAAGGGTAATTTATCAAGATCACATACAAGAAGGGTAATTTATCAATGTCTAGTTCAAGAAGGGTAATTTATCAATATCAGTTTCAAGAAGTGTAATTTATCAATATCACTTTCAAGATGGGTAATTTATCAATATCACTTTCAAGAAAGGTAATGTATCAATATCACTTTCAAGAAAGGTAATTTATCAATATCACTTTCAAAAAAGATATTTTATCAATGTCACTTTCAAGAAAGGTAATTTTTCAATGTCACTTTCAAGAAAGGTCATTTATCAATATCACTTTCAAGAATGGTCATTTATCAATATCACTTTCAAGAAGAGTAATTTATCAATAGCGCTTTCAAGAAGGGCAATTTATCAATAATGCTTACAAGAAGGGTCATTTATTAATATCACATATAAAATAGGCCATTTATCATTGTCACTTTAATATATAATTTTAAAAACTGCTCGTGAACTATATTTCTATGTAGAAATCTAAAATGAACGCAAGTCATTCTTGTTGTCATTTTGTACAAATTTTGGCAAACCAAAAGAGTTCTTCCGTACATTTGCACACCCTGGACCAAGTTTTACGCCTACCATTTGGCTTTTGCATGGTGGTTCTTATAAGACTTTTATAAACAATTTATTCTTATATCCTATTCATGTATAGTACTACATGGAAGCTGTTTATAATTCAAAACAACTTTTAATTTTCTTCTTCAACCTCACATATATCTTAGAGATAAGAGCTACGTAGTGTATAAAATTATCAATTTTTTGGTTGTTTTACTTCATTAACACTTGATAAAGATACTTGTGCTTGAGAAAAAAGTTTAATAAGTACAATACTGTTTCTTCCTGGCCTTGTAAATGATTTCAGATTTTCTGTATTTATTAAATTATCGTATGTGTGCCAATTCTTCCTGAACAATCGATATTTCATTTTTTCAATTGCGATGAAGTATAAATAGCACTATGCTAAAGGATAGTTTAATTGTTTTAAAGATCTCATTCAAATTGGTTTTCATAATTTTACATTATACTTCCAAATTTCGGACAACATGCTGTGAAGCCAGTATTTTCCATTGCCATTTTCCTATATTAATCAATGCTAGTTTTAATAATACCCAAAAGAGTGCAAGTAAATCATATTTAATACTATTTCTTTAAAGGAAGCTTGAAGAATATATTTTCACCATATCTGTTTTGGCACCCAAATGAACGTACAAAATAATTTATTTAGTTCATTTTCTATATGGGGTGGAAAATTTTGCTTGAGCAACAGATAGTTTAAAAATCAAAGATTATATTAAAATAACTTATCCGATAAATTGCTTCTTCTCCACCAGCCTAGCAACTTCTTTACTTTCTTCAATTAATTTATGCCATATCCCCCGAATAATTAAGTTATACCATATCCCACAAATTCGAAGAGAAATATTAACCACGTAATCTAAAAAAAGAAATTGATCAGTTAAGGACGTTGTGTTTTCGATCCACATAGCTATTTATTTCAACACGTTGCATTACAGATCTGATACCATGGCAAATTCAACTACAATCTATAAGTTTGTGCACAAGGACAAAAAAGAACTGTCTAATCATAACAAAGCGTCATTAGAGTACTGTCCTAATTCTAACACCATTTCATTATAGGACATGCATGTACTGTTTGTGATCTTTTTGAGTTCTATTGCGAGAAGTTCATTTCATATCATTAATAAGAAGGATGCTAACGTTTCTTCTTGCAGACAAATTTACTCTTAATCATATAATGAAGATAAATGGCCTTTACATTTATTGTGCTATTGCAAAATACACGGAACCAATGTCAAAAAGATTCACCAAATTTGACAATTTCATGGTATTTTCCAGAAGGTGAATGACGAAGAATTATTTAAATCCACATTAAATATTCTTTCTAATGAATTTTCTGTCTTTGTCTTCAGCTGAAATTAAACTAAAGATTCCCCGAGACTGCCGTTCTGATGCATATTATATCCAGCACTTAGAGACCTTATCAGATAACCGCTAAGAATCTTACAAATAATATGAAGACTTTTACCGTAAAGATTCTCTAGCAAATAATATAAAGACCTTTACCGTAAATTCAGAGTTAATTTCATTATTTATATTTTGCAATGCTAAACCACACTTCTCAAAAGTTAAACTTTTTTCAAATTCTTAGAGTTTGTGTGATGATAAAAGTTCCTTCAGCTTATATATATATATATATATATATATATATATATATATATATATATATATATATATATATATATATATATATATATATATATATATATATATATATATATATATATGGATTTTTCTTATCAGCTTGAAAATAGTACCGTGATAGATATACATGTTTTTAGAAACTTAATATTTTCATGTTGCTCTGAATAGTTTTGAATTTCAATTACCCATGATATATTATTATTGAGTGTAACGATTAATTCAATGATATTGTAAAAATATCTATTTTAATAGTCAGGAATAAGAGTCAATACATTTTGAAAGCAGGATTAAAGGAGAAAGCCCAGTTTACTCTTTGTATCTTGGTATGCGTGTCGACAGATAAATATTCAACAGACTATTCACCATGTATCAAGTAAGGCAAGTTGATTATATTCTACAGAATGTTCTCCATGGATACAATAAGTCAGTTTTTATATTCCACGGACTGTTGTTCATAGATTCAGTAAGTAAATTTGATTTTATTATACTGCTTGTTGTCCAGGAATCCAATAAGACAAGTTGATAATATTCGTCTGACAGTTGTCCATAGATCCAGAAAGTCAATTTGATTATATTCTACAGACCTTTGGCCATGCATCCAATAAGTCAAGTTAATTTACATTCTACTGCTTTTGTCAAAGGAAACCAGTAAGTCAAGTAAATTAAATTCTACTAAATGTTTTCCATGGATCTAGTGGGTCAAGTTGATTATATTATATAGACTGTTGTCCATGGAATACAATCAGTCAAACTGATTATATTCTACAGACTGTTGTCCATGGATCCAGTAAGTCAAGTTCATTATATTCTACTGATTGTTGTCCAGGAAATAAGGTATGTCAAGCTAATTATATTCTACTGATTATTGTCCATGATCAAATTAGTCACGTTGATTATATACTACTTTCTGTTGTCCATGGACCAAGTAAGTCAGATTTATTATATTCTACATAATATTGTCCGTAGATGCAGTAAGGCAAGTTGATTATATTCTACAGACTCTTGTCCATGGATTCAGAAAGTCAAGTTCATTATAGTCTATTGAATGTTGTCCGTGGATCCAGTAAGTCAATTTGATTATATTCTATAGACTCTTGTCTATGTATCCAGTAAGTCAAATTGATTATATGCTGCTGACTGGTATCCATAGATTCAGTAAGTCAAGTAGATTATATTACACAGACTGTTTGTCAAGGACCCAGTAAGTAAAGTTGATTATATTCCACTGACTGGTATTATGAATCAAGTAAGCTTAGTTGATTACATTCAGCAGACTGTTGTTCATGCATCCAGTAGGTCCAGTTGATTATATTCTACTGACTGTTATCCATATATCCAGTAAGTCAAATTGATTATATTACACCGACTATTGTCCATTTATCCAGGATGTAAAGTGTATTATAATCTACTAATAGTTGTCCATGCATCCAGTAAGTCAAGTTGATTATATTCTACAGACTGTTTTCGATGGATCCAGTAAGTCAAGGTCACACAAATTCTACTTTCTTTTGTCAATGGAATTCAATATATCAAGTTAATTATATTCTACTGACTGTTGTCCATGGATTCATTAAGTCCTCTTCATTATATTCTACTGACTTTGTCCACGCATCTAAGTCAAGTTGGTTATATTCATCTGACTGTTGTCGATGGTTCCAGTAAGTCATGTTGATTATATTTTACTGACAGTTGTCCATGGATCCAGTAAGTCATGTTCATTATATTCTAGTGAACCTTGTCCATGGAATTCAGTAAGTGAAGTTGACTATATTTTACAAACTGTTGTCCATGGAACTAGTAAGTCAAGTTGATTATATACTACTGACTGTTGTCCATGGATCCAGTTGGGCGAGTTCATTATATTCTACTGATTGTAGACCATGGATCCAGTAAGTCATTTCGATTATATGCTACGGACTGTTGGCCATGGATCCAGTAAGTCAAGTTTGTTATATTCTACGGACTGTTGTCCATGTATCCAGTAATTCATTTTGATTATATTCTATTGACTGTTGTCCATGGATCCAGTAAATCAAGTTCATTATATTCTACAGACTTTTGTGCATTAATCCAGTAAGTCAAGTTGATAATATTTTACAGTCTCTTATCCATGCATCCAGTTAGTCCAGTTTTTTTATATTCTACTGACTGTATTCCATAGATCAAGTAAGTTAATTGCATTATATTCTTCTGATGTGGTCCATGCATCCAGTCGGTCACGTCCATTTTATTGTACTGACTTTTGCCCATGGATCCAGTAAGTCAGGTTGATTATATTCTACAAAATGTTGTCCATGAATCTATTAAGTCAAGTTGATTATATTCTACAGACTGTTGTCCACAGAATCCAGTAAGTCAAGTTGATTATATTTTAAAGACTGTTGTCCATGGATCCAGTAAATCCAGTTCATTGTATTCATCTGACGGTTGTCCATGGATCCAGAAAGTCAAGTCCATTATATTCTACCGACTGTTTTAATGGAATCCAGTAAGTAAAGTTAATTATAATTTACAGACCGTTGACCATGGATTTAGTAAGTCAAGTTGATTATATTCTACGAACTTTTGTACATGGATCCAGTAAGTCAAGTTGATTATATTCTACTGACTGTAATCCATGTATACAGCAAGTCAAGTTCATTATATTCTACAGACTGTTATCCATTAAACCAGTAAGTCAAGTTGATTATATTCTACTGAATGTTGTTCATGGATCAAGTAAGTCAAGCTGATTATACTTTATTGACTAGTGTCCATGGATTTAGTTTGTCAAGTTGATTATTTTCTATAGATTGTTGTCCATGGATCCAGTAAGTCAAGTTCATTAAATTCTACTGACTGTTGTCCATGAATCTAGTAAGTCAAGTTCATTTTAATCTACATAATGTTGTCCAAGGATTTAGTATGTCAAGTTCGTTATATTCTACTGACTGTTGTCCTTGGATCCAGTAAGTCAAGTTGATTATATTCTATTGAAATTTGTCCATGTATCCCTTAAGTTAAGTTGATTCTTAAACTGCTACTAAGGCCAACTAGTTGTTATCATACAGGATGTTTTAATAACGGAGCACTTGTTAAATTTTATAATATCCTCGTTCAAATTCCTTAACATACCTAAGTACTACCATTATTATAACTGTTTAGATTCACTTAGGCAAATCATCTCAGTCCATTAACTGAAAATTATAAAAAGTATATATCTACCATCACATCAAGTTTTACTAATATACAATTCAGCTTTACTTTAAACATGATAGCAATACATGCAATATTGGCGCAGGTTATTGGCTAAAAATACATTCGAAAAATCCCATTCAACCTCTCTAATAATTTCAATCTCATCTGATATATGTATTTCCTGTAGACATATAAGGGATTAATTGTCTTGTTTTACCTAGTTGGAAATATATCTTCTTCTCAACATAGAAATATTTTTACTTTTACATTTAATGATAAATATTAATATATATTTTTAATTCAGCTTTTGAGTAGAACTTTCACAGAACTTATATAACTATGTATCACACAACCGATGTCATTGAAATCTCAACAACGCTTTCAGATAAACTATTGCACGCGCAACCACAAGAGTGTTGGTATAGTTATTGAATTGTAACATCAATACATTGTATCTATACAAAGACCCTCCAAAAACCTCATTTTTTTCTTGCATTTTAATTTTTATCCGAAAGGTTTAATGCCATTATATACGAGTTATCCATGAATCTGTTGATATTTCTATTTATGTGAAAACGATAAGCTGCAACTCTGGTTATTCTATTGAATTCTCAATGGACGGAGAGATTGAGTATGAAATCGGTTTCTATTTACGAATTCTCTTTCTCTTCCATTTCAGCATTATAGTTTTTTCTCCTGTTTGCCTCAAATTCCCCCGGACTCTCTTTCTTCCAGGTTGCATTAAGGCTGATCAATTTTCTCTTCCTTCCCTATTGCAAGTTTGCTTTCTTCATCTGCACCTATGTCCTCTTAATCTTCTTCATATGTTCAATGATTAATTCTATCGTTAAGGCCTCTGCTGTGTTAAGGTAAAACATCGTCGTCTTGAAGTGTAGGGGGATAGGGTAAGGCTGCATCTCCTTCATCCTGTTCAGCATCTGTTCTGCTATATCTATACGATATCCAGACTGAGTAGTTCTCAGGTAATTCCTGACTACAGCTCAGCGTCTTCTCTTTCTGTAGGAGTCAATCATCTCATCGACATCCATTATCCGTCCCTCCTTTCACATTATCCTCCTTCGCTTTGGAACTTTTCCTTATGCTTTCGATAAAGTTGTTTGCTATTCTAAGACACGTGCATAGTTTCTTGACCAATGAAATGGTATGAGCACGGACATGATAGATACAAGTTTTGATATGTTATACCTACGTGAAAGAAAATATTCTCTTAGAGTTCCAAATAAAGATTCACTTAAAGAATGTGAAAAGGCATATTCGAACGAATTTTGTCATAAAAACAAAACAGGAAAACAACATGTTTTGCAAATTAACATTTTATAATCATCCATGCAAAATAAAATATAGACTATAAAGATTAAGTACTAAAGAACGTCTTACAACGTTAATTTACAAATGCAAAAATTGTAAAATATGAACTTATTTGGAAGATTAATAACGCTATGGAGTCAAAATAGACTGTCTGTTATCTAATAAATTCATTACGTCACTAAGGTACATTACATTTCTCCCTAAGGAAAATTGACAGCCGTAATATTCAAAAAATGATCTGTACGTGTTATCATTGTTTCTGGATAATTAACAACAAAAAAGTTACTAAATGTTTTATGGTTTATCCAGGACTACCTTGTTGAATACAATACTGCTATTTATCGATTATTTTCAAAGTAACAGAATTAATTAGTGGAGACAAAATGCTTTGTAAATTTTAACAATGATAATTATATTTCCTTAGTAATATGATGAAAAAGGTGAAAATATAGCACAGGACTTACGGTTTGTGAATAAACGTCCAAATGTGAATACATATGAGTTGAAACATTGAAAAGGTCTGAGTCTTGTTTGAAAGTCGCATTGTTTCCAAGATGGAGGATGATGACGTCAGATGAATACTTTGCTAAAATGTTCATAATTTCATTTTTTCAAGATTGAGGATGATGACGTCAGATGATGTCTTTACGCAAATGTTTATAATTTCACTTTGAACCACAATTTATAATGTACTGTTCCAATTTGAAATGAATTTTACTGAATGGTTTTGTCCTAAACCACATGTATAGTTCTCTAGGGTACAATTTGTTGTTCAAAGGTAGATGAACTCCAAGGCACATCTATACCAAGGCACATCTATACTAAGGCACATCTATACCAAGGCACATCTCTAGCTTTATAGAAATGATGGAGATTTGGCTCTCTTTCCGACACATGGAAAAATTACCTTTCTTCTTAAAGGTATGTTATAATATTCACTCTAGCACAGAAATATGATACCTTATTAAGGCATGCTATACAACTAAATACGGCACATCTGGAAGATATTGCTTGACTCCGACATAGCTGAGAGATGTAATATGACTACCTGTTTCACATGCACCTAATTTTTATTTAAACTAAACTGTGATGTCATTTACATGCTGCAGCCGCATGGATAAAACGTGTTATTTCATCATCCAATATAAACACAAACTCAGAAAAGACATTCTCCGCAGCCAATCATTTACGTCTGTTTATCAAAATCGGGTATCTAAACGAGTCTTACGAAAGTCCAGAATTATTTACGTTCTAAATAAACAAAACACTTACGAATGTCTACAAACATGTATGTTCTAAATAAACAAACTCTTGCGAAAATATCAGTTTCCGTGAACTATAATCATCATCACAATAAAACACAATGTTGAAAAATAGAAATTCAATTTTTACAAAAAATTAATTAAAATATACACATATAATTATAATACACACAATATTCTAGATAACCACTACTACTTGCAATATAAATTAATTGAATTGGGTATATGGAGCATTTTTTCTCAAACCATCTTGAAGAGTAGGTAATATAGAAATCAAAATATTCTACAGTGTAGTCGCCGAGAAATAGATGACTGTGCAAAAGTGTATTCTTTATGAGTGAGAGATCATCTGTTCAGACTTGAATCCCTTCTTGAAAATATTTGGTAAGTAGATTAACGGGCAGTCTCCGTATTATTTTGAAAGGGAGCTTCAATAGCTTTATAAAGAGGTCAATGGAGAAAAGGAATGATCATGCATGTTTTCATACCACTTATACCTCTTACGACTTGAGAATATATTCAAATCCAAATTTGTGTTGGTTTTTTTCTGACGACAAGAGGGTGTATGCTGCTGTTGACTAGTTCAATTAAATGTTTATTACAAATCTTCTTTGGTGAATAATGTCGTGAAATTGGTGACGCGTGATGCTCTTGCCCAATCTTTATTATTTCTGTCCGTTTTAAGATATTTTTTCATTCAGGTACTACAAAGTTCGTCATATATATATATATATATATATATATATATATATATATATATATATATATATATATATATATATATATATATATATATATATATATATATATATATATATATATATATTAAATTATGATAGGTGCCCTAGTCAAAGATGACACTGGATTAAATAACAATCACTGGTATTACTTGTTATTGTCATTGGTATCCATGGCATGATATTGGTTCCAGTTCTGAGTTAGAACATTCTAAAGATTTTTGGTGCACTGCTTTTATGTTTTTTAGTTAGTAACAATAAACGTGCCATTTGTGTTTCGTTTCTTATTCTTGACATCCCAATCGCTTTCGATGTCTCCTTCTGCCTTGTTTATTGAGTGACGCATATTCTTGTCAAAAAGTATAAGGAGAATTTACACGACTTGATCTGCCCTCTTAGAAATCTTTCCCCGCTTGAATCAATACTTTTCCCTGTAAGGCTGGTTTGAGCTATTGATGGACAAATGATTTAGATCTGAATAATATATTTACCTTGTGTTACATGTGCTGCATTTTTAAACATGCAATCCTAGAGTGACCATCAGTTTTATAATTGGTGCTACTCGGAAGGAAATGAAAATAAATGCATAGCTATTAAGACATAACTTATTTCTCAAGTTACTCATTGGTACACTGGATAAATGTGATATCACAGAAGTATCCTGTTCCAAATTGCAGTTGCGACTTCAAGATTTCCATTTATAATAATATTGACAAAATGTTATTTGTTGATATGCAGATATTGAGAATGTACAAAGTTTCATTGAACGTAAATTGTATTTCATCCATCGTCGTAAACAGCTGTGGCAGTATTTACTTGGAAAGAAAGTACTCTACAGGAATTTGTATATTATAGGTTTTCAAGTATGGATTGCCTGGTGGTGGTTGTCTGCGTTCCTAGCAGACAGGAATTTGTATGTTATAGGTTGTCAGATATGGTTTAACTCCTGGTGGTTGTTTGCATTCGTAACAGACAGTAATGTTTATGTTGTAGGTTGTCGACTATGGATTGTTTGGTGATGGTTGTTGCATTCGTAACACACATGATCAGTCTGTCCATCTTCTGTTGAACTTGTTTGTTGAAGACGATACTCTTTTGACCTTCATTGATATTAATAACCTTAATAGGATCAATGGCTCATCAAAAGATAATCGACAAAATGCTTCGCTTTCTAATTATATGGTCTGAGAAATTTTGGCTATAAAACATCTTAAAAATATGTAATTAATTATGTATTAGTTTTAAATTCTATTTTATGTTATTTTTATTTCTTTATATTTTATTGATAGTTTTCATTGGATTTGAATCTCTTTTCAGAACATTTACTTGACCTAATTAGAACATAACAGTCACTTTATCATTATGATTAACCGACCTTGGTTCTCGCATTCGTAAACACTAAGTAAAAATGATTCGTTTTTCTCAAGGTCAAGTCAAGCCGACGAGTTACCAACATTTAAACAATTTTGCATTATTCATTTCCATCGTGAGAATCTGATTTTTAGATAGGGATATTCTAAGCTACGTGACAAAGACAAATGACATTTTTTATTGCGATTTTCAAGTTAGAAATCACTGACTGACGTGAAAAACCATGTGGTCTAAAACGAGGCTTAAAACAGCCAACTGGTATTCAATTTATTATGATGTAATATAATAATAGTATTTAGAGGTATGATAGTGTTGTTGCCATTTGAGTTATTTCTAGTTTAAAAATAAGGTATATTCTCTGAAAGAAAACTGCTTTTTCACAAAAGTCTTGGAGAAATTCATTCAGCGTAGATTAACTGAAATTCTAAAGCCGTTATATTATTCGTGATTCACAATGTCATGAAAAGTGGAGACCTTCCTTCATTAACAATATCATCAAAAGTGCAGATCTTTCTTCATTGACAATGTCATCAAAGGTGGAGACCTTTCTTCAATGATAATGTCATCAAAAGCAGAGACCTTTCTTCAATGACAGTGTCATCAAAAATGGAGACCTTTCTTCATTAACAATTTAATCAAAAGTGTAGACCTTTATTCAGTGAGAATATCATCAAAAATGGAGACCTTTCTTCATTGACAATGTCATCAAAAGTTGAGACCTTTCTTCATTCACAATGTCATCAAAAGTGGAGACCTTTATTCAGTGACAATGTCATCAAAAGTGGAGACCTTTCTTCATTCACAATGTCATCAAAAGTGGAGACCTTTCGTCATTCACAATGTCATCAAAAGTGGAGACCTTT
Source organism: Potamilus streckersoni (assembly GCA_016746295.1). Classification (NCBI taxonomy): domain Eukaryota; kingdom Metazoa; phylum Mollusca; class Bivalvia; order Unionida; family Unionidae; genus Potamilus; species Potamilus streckersoni. Next base: position 732,554 of record JAEAOA010001099.1, read on the forward strand.
CTTCATTTCACAATTTCATCAAAAGTGGAGACCTTCTTCATTGACAATCTCATAAAAAGTGGAGACCTTTCTTTCAAGTCCTACCCAGCAGCAGTTAGATAGTTTGAAAACAAATAATTTGCTTGAACTTGAAAGAAAGTATGATCTTTCTGAGGCAATGAAACAATACATTAAAAAGATTTTTGTTTTACTCAATATTGTGGTAGAGACGTATGTTCTTGATAAAGTGTATTTGCATCGGTTAGTAATTCTGCCTCAGATTCTGACATAAAGATAATGGAAATAAAAATGAAATACAAGATCGAATTGTAGTTAAGAAAGCTCGAGCTTCGGTAAGGGAAAGAACAAATGCAGTTGCAAGACAATCAAATGCAGTTGCGATTTGGAAAAGACAGAGACAGAAGAGGGAGAAAGAAAAACAAATGCAATTAGAGTTTCAAAAAGATCAAATGCACGCACAGATGCCGAAAGAGAAGGATGAAAAGGAATTTTAAATTACGATGAAATAAATGGTGCTGGCAAGTGCAAGTCACAGTCTCACTCCACATAAAAATTCAAGGTTTAACATTACAATGCATAATATATTAGTGTCTTCGTTTAGAGAGCAAGAAGTAGACAAATATTGTATTTAGTTTGAAAACTTTGTCGAAAATTTGAAATGATCAAGGGAGCATTAGACTCAATTATTGCAATATGTACGTTTTGGCCAGGCCAGATATATCTATACATTCCTGTCTGTAGATCAAAGTTCTGACTATGATATAGTTAAGGAATGCATCAAAAGGGGCTTATCGGCAAAAATTCAGAACCTATAAAACAAGAAGCTAAACAAACTTATCTCGAATTTGCAAGAAAGGAGAGCAATTGTTTTAGAGATGGTGCTTAGTTAAGAAAGTTGAACATGATTATGAAAGTCTAGAACAACTTGTGTTACTTGAAGAGTTACAGAACTGTTTCCAAATGACACTAAGAATCACCTTGAATAGTATAAGATCGAAACCTTGGAAAATACTGCTGTTACTGCTGATGAATATTCCTTAACTCATAACGTTCCTGGTGTAAGCAAAGTTCTAACTATGCAGTCTACTGGTAGAACGGAATACCAACTTAATGCGACTACTCATAAAATCCAAACTGGCACAACTTTTAAATATCAGCCTTCTGATAAACCTGATTGAAAATTTGTGTCTTTTTCTACGTGTAACTATTGCAAGTCGAAATGACACGTCATTTCTGATTGCTTCAAATTCAAATGTAAACATCTGAATCAAGAGAGACTTATCCTAAATGCTCTTATTTCAAAAGGTCATGGTCAAAGCAAAACATTTGTTGGGTCTAATAAACTCCAATCTGATTTTATTATGGAGTATTATGAACAATTCATGTCAAAGGGTTCTAATTCAGTCAATAATGATATAGAAACGTTTACGGCATTCAGATATTCAGTTATAATGAAAGTGTTCTCATTACTGTAGTAGGGTGCGGATTTGTTAATATTTCTCTCCATTCTGTAAATTTGTCATCAGTCGTAAATTTCAGGGCATGTTACAGTCGGTATAGTGTTTACTTTAGCTGTTGAGGGCATACATTTATTAATAGTAAACGACCTAGCTGGAAACAAGGTTGTGGTTAATCCACTTGTAACTGACAAGCCTTCTTTGGATCAGAATGTTGATCCTATTGAAAAGGAAATCCCTGATTTGTACCCAGTTTGTGCATTTACCAAACCCATGGCAAAGAAAGCTCTTGTGAATGATGTTGATAAAAAATATCCTTTTAGGTGACACATGTACTGGATGACGTTTGCTGCTATCACCTTCACTCCTTGTTTACATCAGTTAAAAAGGTATTGATCACAGTGATCCTCTTTTAAATACTCGTTCTCTTTTATCTAATCAGGATGATAAACGACAATCACTTGTCGTCGAACAGGGATAAAGTTCCTGAGATCTATTGTTTATTTCCAGGGTCATTCGTGAAACAGAAGCCACTGAAGTATTTGACTTTTATTTTATTTTATTTGATTAAAAACAGAATGTTTTATGAGAAAATGGAGACATCCTGAGGTTCCTGCTAATGACGAATGGTCAGTGAACTATCCAATCAGATCAAGGGTCAAATTATATGTCTGCCATTTTTCAGCAAACTATGTATGAATTAGGCATCAAACAATTTAAATCTTTTGCTTACCACTCTGAAAGTGAATGGGCTTTGGAAAGATTTAATCAGACTCTGAAGAATATGATACGGTCATGATGATTTGGTACAATTAACGATTTCATTTACCTGTGTTTGCTGTTATAGAGTCTGTTCCGAAATCTTTGAGATTTAGTCTCTGGAGAGCATGGCATATAAGAGACAATACGGATTACTAAACATTTTCGTCTCCGTCTTTAAATCATTGGAATATAATACTGTGTGAAACAGTTCATTAGGTTTTTCTTTTACATGTCTATTACTCTCTCTCTCTCACACACACACAGATACACACAAACACACATAAACACACACACACACACACACACACATATATATATATATATATATATATATATATATATATATATATATATATATATATATATATACTGAATATTTAAGACACTCTTTGAATATATAAAGTACGTTTTGTGCATATCTAGTAAACCATCTGTACACATATAAAACGCCATATTTTCAAATCTGAACACCTTAAAATACCCTATAAATGTTAGTAAAATTGCTTCTCCTGTTTGCATGTTTAACTCTCCTCTTTACATGTCTAAACACACTTGTATCAGATCTAAAACATCAGATTCGCATAGCTAAATACCCTTAATGTTCGTAATATGTTTATCCCTCTTTGCATTTCTAGGAATATTAAACCAATGGTACTGAAATGCTGTTCAGAAATTTGAATATATAACAATAATCTCTTATGGAACATAATACTAGTTCAAGAGTCTTATTATTTATATGTGATAACAAATGGCATATTGTCAATCACATAAACAATCAAATAATTTAAATTGGTGAGAAACCTTTGCCTATTATAAATAACTTTGAAAACATTTTATAGCTGTATGTTTGACAAACAAATTCCATGAAGCAATATTTATGTTTGTTTACTTTGTATTTATTATAACCCGTGTTATAGGTCCACCTTTTCAAAAAAGGTTTTGCCTCCCAACTCAATTTGGCTTTCCGATATCTGTGGATAGCTGAGTGGACTCAAATTCAATACATTATGTCTGCCTATCTTCTAATTTGATTAGCTGATTCCAGACAGATATTCTCACTCAGACAGTTCATTGTCGTTGATGGTAACATATGGCGTTCTCACTCAAACAGTTCATTGTCCTTGTTGGTAAGATATGACATTCTCAGACAGTTCATTGTCCTTGATTGTATGATACGGCATTCTCACTCAGACAGTCCATTGTCCTTGATGGTAAGATACGACATTCTAACTCAGACAGTTCATTGTCCTTGATGGTAAAATACGGCATTCTCACTCAGACAGTCCATTGTCCTTGATGGTAAGATACATTCTAACTCAGACAGTTCATTGTCCTTGATGGAAAGATACGCATTCTAACTCAGACAGTTCATTGTCCTTGATGGTAAGATACAGAATTCTCACGCAAACAGTTCATTGTCGTTGATGGTAAGATACGTCATTTTCACTCAGACCGTTCATTGTCGTTGATGGTAAGATACAGCATTCTAACTCAGACAGTTAATTGTCCTTGATGGTAAGATACAGCATTCTAACTCAGACAGTTAATTGTCCTTGATGGTAAGATACGGCATTCTAACTCAGACAGTTAATTGTCCTTGATGGTAAGATACGTCATTCTCACTCGGACAGTTCATTGTCGTTGATGGTAAGATACGGCATTCTAACTTAGTTCATTGTCGTTGATGGTAAGAAACGCCAATCTCACTCAGGCAGTTCATTGTCCTTGATGGTAAGATGCAGCATTCTCACGCAGACAGTTCATTGTCGTTGATGGTAAGATACGTCATTTTCACTTAGACCGTTCATTGTCCTTGATGGAAAGGTACGCATTCTAACTCAGACAGTTCATTGTCCTTGATGGTAAGATACAGCATTCTCATGCAGACAGTTCATTGTCCTTGATGGTAAGATACAGCATTCTCACGCAGACAGTTCATTGTCGTTGATGGTAAGATACGTCATTTTCACTCAGACCATTCATTGTCGTTGATGGTAAGATACAGCATTCTAACCCAGACAGTTAATTGTCCTTGATGGTAAGATACGGCATTCTCACTCGGACAGTTCATTGTCGTTGATGGTAAGATACGGCATTCTAACTTAGTTCATTGTCGTTGATGGTAAGATACAGCATTCTAACTCAGACAGTTAATTGTCCTTGATGGTAAGATACGGCATTCTAACTCAGACAGTTCATTGTCCTTGATGGTAAGATACGTCATTCTCACTCGGACAGTTCATTGTCGTTGATGGTAAGATACGGCATTCTAACTTAGTTCATTGTCGTTGATGGTAAGAAACGCCAATCTCACTCAGGCAGTTCATTGTCCTTGATGGTAAGATGCAGCATTCTCACGCAGACAGTTCATTGTCGTTGATGGTAAGATACGTCATTTTCACTTAGACCGTTCATTGTCCTTGATGGAAAGGTACGCATTCTAACTCAGACAGTTCATTGTCCTTGATGGTAAGATACAGCATTCTCACGCAGACAGTTCATTGTCCTTGATGGTAAGATACGGCATTCTCACTCGGACAGTTCATTGTCGTTGATGGTAAGATACGGCATTCCAACTTAGATAGTTCATTGTCGTTGATGGTAAGATACGACATTCTCACTCAGGCAGTTCATTGTCCTTGACGGTAAGATGCAGTATTCTCACGCAGACAGTTCATTGTCATTGATGGTAAGATACGGCATTCTAACTTGGGCAGTTCATTGTCCTTGATGGTAAGATACGACATTGTCACTCAGACAGTTCATTGTCCTTGATGGTAAGGTACATCATTCGCACTCAGTTCATTGTCTTCGTTGGTAATATACGGCATTCTCACTTAGATAGTTCATTGTCGTTGATGGTAAGATATGACATTCTCACTCAGACAGTTCATTGTCATTCATGGTAAGATACGTCATTCTCACTCGGACAGTTCATTGTCTTTGATGGCAAGATACAGCATTTTTTTAGGCCGTTTAAAGAAACAAACGCAGTCAACTTCAGTACATGATTCGGTAAACTAAGCATGTATGTACATGTTTATGGCAATTTAAGAAGACTCACATTTAAACTACTTTCCTCTTGACCTTCTTCTCCTCGTCTACTGAAGTTATCTTTTTTTTCTCAATTAGTCCTACTATTTCGTCTTGGCTGTAATAAAAACAATCCAATAGGATCATTTGAAGTGAGACTTTAAAGTTTGTATATTCTTAAATCTTGACAAACGTATCCGGTTTGATTGAGGAAGATTGATTATATTTTAGATTATTCAAGTGCCTAAATGCACTCTCTGACAAGTACATAGAGTTTGTTTTCGTGAAAAGGTAGTTTTTCATGCTTAGAGCAATTACCCATACACATAAATGTCATATTGTTTACCTTTTTAGACAAGATAAACTATTATCATTTAAAAAAAACAAACAACATAAGACACGTTTCGAAATATGTATTCCTCTTGGCAGCACTTAAATCTACAGCATTTTGTACAAGATTTTAGCAATATTCGGGTTCACAAATAACTAGCACTTGTACAGCACTAGTAGATTCAGAAGTGGTGAAAGTTTACTTTGTGTAATAACCCAGCTCTATTTGTTTGGAACAGCCAATAGAGTCGATCTGAATGGGTGTTGCTCGGAGCTATGCATTTGGTTGTGGAAGCACTCCAGCTTTTATATCTTTATACCAAAAAGGAATACACTAATAAAAGCCTAATTGAGCAAACATATGTTTAATATCATCAAATTAAAGGCTTTGTTAAATTTGCAGTCTTTATCAGTGCTACAATCTATTTTGTTAAAAATTTATATATATATATATATATATATATATATATATATATATATATATATATATATATATATATATATATATATATATATGAGGATATAAGTACAATGAACAGCTTTGCCAGTATGAATATCCCTATTTAAATGTGTATTAATGTTTGCATCAACTTAAACGTATTTTAATTGGAATCTATTAAAAATTAAGAAATTGGCGAAGTAAACAAGTTAATTTTTGTCAAATAACACAACATTTTTGTCTGATTAAATGGTTAAAAGTAAGTCTAAACTTTCATATATTTATCAATTTTTGTTTTGCTTACTAGGTATACAATATTAGATACGATAGGTGATCATGCACAAAGTCAACATTCTTTGTCATGTAGAGATATCTCATTCGTAGGTGCATGCTGTCATTATGTTTAATTGGCATTTGATTGTGCATACAGTCATTATGTTTTTTGTTGTATTGTGTATAACGTCATTATGTCTTATTTGTGTTTCATTATGTATACCGTTATTATGTCTTTTTTATGTTTCATTATGTATACCGTCGTAATGTTTTGTTGGCATTTTATTGTGCATACCATTATTATGTTTCATTTACGCTATATTGCTTTATTGGCGTTTTATTGTGTATACTAACATTAACTTTTATTCGCATTTTATTGTATATATCATTATTATATTTTATTAGCGTGTATTATTGTGCATAGCGTTAAAATGATTTACTGGCGTTTTATTGTGTATACCGTCATTATGTTTTATTTATGTTTTATTGTGTATACTGTCAGTATATTTTATTGGCATTCTATTGTGTGTACCGTCATTATGTTTTATTGGCGTTTTATTGTATAATGTGTCAATATGTTTTATTGGCGTTTTAATTTGTATACCGCCATTATGGTCATTTACGTTTAATTGTGTATACCGTCATTATGTTTTAATGACGTTTTATTGTGTATTGCGTCCTTATGTTTTATTGGCGTTTTTTGTGTATACCGTCAAAATGTTTTATTGGCGTTTTATTGTGTACTGCGTCATTATGTTTTTATTTTGCGTTTTATTGTATATATCGCCATTATGTTCATTTACGTTTAAATGTGTATACCGTCATTATGTTTCATTTACGTAAGTGCAGTCAACTGAAGCAGCAAAAGTTGCTTTTGCTCCATATGTATTCTGACTGCCATTTTAGAAAAATGTCATTATTTGAATTAAGAATTTGTCTTTCTGGTGAATTATTATGCAGACTTATTTTAAACAGTGTCAGCTTGTCATGTATGATGACGAAGACAGTCCTTTTCTATAAACATTCGGCGAAAGGATTGATACTCACACCATAGTTTCTCTACAAATACTTCTGAGGCTTAAAGAACATCTTTAACTATTGTAGAATATAGAGTAAAATATGTTCGATGGTATTGCAATTACAGTACGGATAGCCACTCTTCATATGTGTTGTTGTTGTTGGGCTTAACGCCATTTTTCAGCACAAGATAGGCTATTCATGGCGGCCAGTATTAATGATGGAGGAAGAAACCGGGAAATCACCGGAAAGAACCACCGACCCACGAGAAGATACTGGCAAGCTTTATCACATATCCACATTCTCCGAATCCTAGACTCGAACCCACGCAGACAGAGGTGAGATGGCAGTGATCCATAACGGACGGCGCTTTAAACCATTCGGCCACTCGGGGCTTCCCTCTTCATATTTAACTTTCTTTTTAAATACTAAATTAAACAGTCACCTCAGGTCCCTTCCCATACCAGTTTACAATATGTATTCGTAAAATCAAGTTGGTCTAAACAAAGCAAACACTCTTCCACTGATAAATCTGGCTTCCATATTATGTATACTCTCTGTATCTTTTCCTATTATTCGCCTCCATATTCCGATTATATGAGTATTCATCTTTACATTTAGTAATTAACGTAATCGTAAAGGTCTCCTTACTCCAAACGCTTGGATATACCATACCTCACCAAATCCATTCCTCAGCAAAGTACAATGTCTTAGCGTCATGAGCCCAATTTGGATTATCTGATATTTCACGTAATTCCAAATAAAATTTGTTGTATGATTAATTTACAGATTTAAAAGAGTTACGGATTAATTTCTACGCAGCAAATAGGATTCGATTTGTCTGACTTAATACCATTTTTATTAATTTTGTCATGCACACTTCCTACTTACGAAGCTTCACCTAAGCTACATTCTTTAGAAGCATAAGATGTACAGGCAAAATTTTCAGTGCACACATTTTACAAAAAAATATAATAATATGTTGTGATAAAAATATAGCTTTTAGCAAATATACTACTAAATTCATAATGAAATTTGAATTCATATAGCACTACTTGGTTCATGTGTTACACATGTAATGTTATTGAACCTACTATACTAAACTGATCAATAACATTTTCCTAAGTTTCATGATATTCAAAGAGATCATTCGTTGTGATAAAATTGTAAAAATGAGTCTTGTCTATGTACATTCTATTCTATTTCTAGCTATTTATTTTAGCAGTCCTGGTAAGTTCCATAGATAAACATTTATATTTAGATTGGTCAACACCAATAAATAAATAATCGACTGAATTGATTGTTATACATACAGGTTACCCATAGTATATGTTATACTGTCTGAACCAAGTCCATCTGCTGGATGGATTCTCTCTCATGTCAAACACAACAGTCAACGACGCATTTTATTTATCGTAAAATCTCATATTGTTTTATTTCCAACTGTATTTTCAAAAAGGTTTTTTGAGCATTCCTACCTCTTGCAAGAAAATCATCAGAGAAGCCATTTTTGGGAGCCGTGGCTCATTTCAGAAGATGCATGTATTAGTTTTTATCCTTTGATTCCTTTTAACTGTGCCTGTACATTTCTAGACCGATTGTTTGCTCCACATAACGAACAAATGTCATATGTACTGTAATTTGTGATGATTTGGATTAAGCATATTTGTCATTTCCACTGAAATATTTGTATCAATCGAATTTTGGTCACATAAAAATTTTCTTTATTGTTACTTCCGATGTATCACTACCTAATTCTTCAATCCAATACATTGTTAAATTATCCATGTGGGAATTCAGCTTTCTGTACGTATATTTGCTCTTTATTTCCTTTCCCGTTTGTCCAGATATCTCCCCAAAGTTCATCAAGTCAAGTAAATTCACGACTTTTTATCCTTTGCATCTTGCTGACTCGGTACAGGTCATCTATGTGACTCCAAAAAGGACATTAATGTAACTCAGTAAAGGTCATCCTACTCATGACAGTCGTTTCATTTGGCCGTTTCTTGATTTGACTTATTTTCTTTTATGTAAATTAACTTGATATGGCAGACAGAAGAGTGGCCCAACAATTAGTCATAGTGCTCTCCAAGAAAGAAAATCTACAGCTATGCCAAAACTACAGAACCAATAATTTGATCACTCACCCGAGCAAAGCATGATGAAGATAATTCTCAGAAGACTAAAGCCTCAAGCAGAGAACATTATTCCTGAAGAGCAAGCAACGGCCGAGAAGAAGGGAACAGCACAGAACAAATCTTCAACTTCAGACACTTTTACAAGACATACCTTCAGTATCAGCACAATCTATACCACGTCTTTATAGATTTTTGTAAATAAAAGGCCTTTGATAGGGTATGGTAAAATACAACATCAGCTCAAACCAGGTCCTGGGTGTTGAAGACCTCAACGACAAAGCCACCCGTCCTAATCAATGGCAGAAGAGGAATTTATTTGAAACACCAGCTGGAGCCAGACAGATGTATAATGTCACCTACACTCTTTAACATTTTCCTGGAAAGGATCATGGACGATACCTTGTACTACCACAAGGTCACTGTCAGCATCGAAGGAATAACAATCACCAGCCTTCACTTTGCCAATGAAAATGATGGTTTAGCATGAGATGAGATGAAACAAAACTCGCTGGCTTGGTTGTGCGCCTCGACACAAACTCTACAGCATACTATATGGAGTTTGGCGCCAAAACAACCAATCTGATGACAAACAACATCAATGCAGAAAAAAAGTCACTCGACAGATGCTTGGAAGTTTCAATTACTTGGGGGATCAATTATAACAGATAAGGGTTCAAAACCAGAACTACATTGCAGGAGATTCCAGACAACAGCAACAGTAACAAGGTTGCTACCAAATATATAAATATCGCCTCTGGTCCCAAAACAAGCTCAATGCCCTCGATAGTTATATCTATCTTTCTGTACGCTTGTGAAACAAGGATGCTCACATTAGATCTACAATGAAGGATTCAACCCTTCGAAATGAGATGCAGCCGCAAGATATTGGGCATCTAATACCTTGACAATGTAACCAATGAAGAAGTCCACAACAGGATCCAACGAGCCATCGGATCATATAAGGACCTCTTGATCACCTTAAAAATGCGAAACCTGAAGTGGTACGGTCTTGTCTCAAGATTATCTGGACTGGCAAAAACAATATAGCAAGGCGCTGTGCGAGAGTGCAGAAGAAGAGGCAAACAGAAAAAGAGGTGGAAGAAAACAAAAAGGAGTGAACAGGCATGGGATTTGGAGATTCCCAAAGGGAAGTAGAGAACACGAAAGGATGGAGAGAATTGATTTCGAAGTTAACTGTGGTGCCCAAACGACCTCTATAGTTAAGGGATTGATGATGAAATCAACGTATGCGATATCAACATCTGTATTCCATTTTCATTGACATTACATGGCTAATATAGTGTTATAATGAAGTTAAATCATCAATAAGTATTGTTCCATGTCTCGTAGAACTACTTGAACAGCGCTTCGTTTCCAAAGACATAACTTTAATCATCTATTCTTTAGAACAACATTAAAACCAGAAAGCTATACAATTATTTTTTCGTCGTGTTGGCGTCGTATCGTTCTAATTTTCTGTCACTGTTATTTGGAGCTTTGTTGCTTTGTCACACGGTGGCAAATATATATATATATATATATATATATATATATATATATATATATATATATATATATATGTATGTATATCTATCTATATATCTATATGTATATATCTATATGTATATCTATCTATCTATCTATAAGTATATATATATATATATATATATATATATATATATATATATATATACTTATGGTCATTTTGTCGCTTTGGAGTTTGGAACTATGTTGGTTTGTCGCGTCAGCACAATGCGAATGACATGAATAAATGAATAAGACAAGTTGACCTTTAATGTTATGCGAATGCCTAAAGAAAATATCTATGTTTTTAAATATGCAACGAATAATTTGAAGAATGATAATAGGCTCCTAATTTTCACTACAGTCACCAATCGAAGATTTCAATAATAGAGGATTTCAAATGGGTAAGGATTTAATATTTAAGTTATTAAACCATTTAAATAATGTCCTGCTCGGAGAGAAAAAAAAATCAGAAATAATTTAGTTCATTCTGATACAAGGTGCACATTTCATTTATATTTATTGCGCTGCAAGAATAGTCCCTGGCTATAGTAGAATTTTAAACATATGTAAACAGTTTTGTTTTATTATGATATCGTATAGAGGACTCGGTTTTCATTACAGCGAGTGTTAGACGAATAATGTATAACAGCGAATGTGTGTCAGTTTCACTGCTAGTCATTCCAGTTTCTGGATATTAATGTGAAAGGTAATTATGAAAGCTAATATTCCAGGGTGGCAGTAACTTGTTTGTGACGAGATATTTGTAGTTGCAGTAACGTGTTTGTGACAAGATATTTGTAGTGGCAGAAACGTGCTTGTGACGAGATATTTGTAGTGGCAGTAACGTGCTTGTGACGAGATATTTGTAGTGGCAGTAACGTGTTTGTGACGAGATATTTGTAGTGGCAGTAACGTGTTTGTGACGAGATATTTGTAGTGGCAGTAACGTGCTTGTGACGAGATATTTGTAGTGGCAGTAACGTGTTTGTGACGAGATATTTGTAATGGCAGTAACGTACCTCTGACGAGATATTTATAGTGGCAGTAACTTGCTTGTGACGAGATATTTGTAGTGGCAGTAACGTGTTTGAGACGAGATATTTGTAGTGGCAGTAACGTGTTTGTGACGAGATATTTGTAGTAGCAATAACGTACTTGTGACGAGATATTTGTAGTGGCAGTAACTTGCTTGTGGCGAGATATTTGTAGTGGCAGTAACGTGCTTGTGACGAGATATTTGTAGTGGCAGTAACTTGTTTGTGACGCGATATTTGTAATGGCAGTAACTTGTTTATGATTTAATATTTTCTAACGTTAGATTTTTCGGAAAGGTAGACTACATTAAACATAAATTGTATTTAGAATCGAAACAGTAATTATCAAGACTGTAACAAAACGAGCGAGAACCATCAAGTTGACGGAAACTTGATTCCTGAAGCTCTGCAAGTGTAAAATTTGGCAGCGTTCGTTGCTCGTATAAGACTAAAATAGTGTTTCTAAAAAAGACATTTGCATTAGCCTTTGCCTATATTTTCGTTATCTTTCTTTCTCCGTTCCTTCTTTCAGAAGCTAAAGCTTTCTTAACTATTTTGTTGTTGTAGCTTAATTTTAATTCCATGATTTGATAGTTACAGTCAGATGGAGACATAAAGCACTTTTATTCAAACTTTGTTTTCTCCAAATACTGGACCAAATTAAGTTTTTCTTTTCCTTCGTTAATGAAATTGTCGCCTCAGCAAGATCATCATTTTTGTTAAGCTGGAGCAATTCATCCTTTTTGAAGTAGTTTAACCGTACGTTCTTCACTTTAAATGACATTATACAAGCTTGTTGGTTTCAGTGAAGATTCCTAAAATATTAAATAATACTTGGCACTGACAAGTTTCAAAACGAAGTTTTCTGGAATATTTTAGAGAAATTCGTATCCCCCTCCCCAGTATATGTTACAGTTCTATGATCTTGAACAAAATGAAAGGAAAGAGCATAAGCCAAAATGTTTTGTAGAATTAAACAAATAATTTAAAATATAAAGTAAATTTGTAACAATAATACTTTGCGGTATTACATATTAAATACCAGATAATCCTAAAATTTCTAACACAAATCCAAATGATTACAGTTATGAATAAACTTTTTTGGCATTCCAAATAAATCCAGTGCTAGAAATGTTGTGTGCCTATGATGGCCTGAATAGTAACGATGTACCAACAGTTTTTTGCTGAATCACAATAATAATGTCCAAGAATATGTCCCTTTTTAAATTTCGTTTGAGATCCACATCTCTATTCCAAAAATATTATTACCTTGTATTTCCAATGAATAAATAGATTGAAAAAAAATCTGGCTTAAATGAAAAACTGGACACAGTAATAAGACAAATTTCTGCTAAAACTTTTATTAAAGGAATACATAATTTTCACAACGAACTAGATTTGTTTTATTTCTCTACCCGCCCAAGGTCACAATTCACAATTTCAACAAAACAAACCATTTCTTAATGACACATTTCATTGTAGAACGCTCCAAATTGTTACACGACAAAATCTTAGTTATTATTAGGGCTGTTACTCCCATTATAATGAATAACAAGGTAAACACCATGTTCTTGACTCAAGTCTAGATACTAATCGTTAATATGCATCCTTCAGTCACAAAAATGTAACCAACGCTGCTTACAAACGTGTCACTGATTTTGGACAAGGTCAGCTACAAAAATACAATTTTACATACTCCAAGGCATACCATGAAATAAAAAATATAAAACATAACTAATAAAGAATTATATATATATATATATATATATATATATATATATATATATATATATATATATATATATATATATATATATATATATATATATATAATGGTTTATGTTATGCCGAGTATAGAACGTTCTGACTTATTTATGCTGATTATATAACTTTCTTTATTATTCCGAGTATAGATCGTTCTGACTTAAATTCTCATTTGATAGAAATACGTCTTATTCTAACAACATTATGCAAAAACGTTAAAAGCACTGAACACAGAGCGTTTTAGTGTAATATTGAACTTCTACCAAGGTGCCAATATGTGATTTCAAAGTTAATCAGCTCTAAATTGTCTCAAATGTGATTATTTGATACAGTATAAAATATATACAGCTAAAATCAACTGTCGTGTCAGAAAATAGAAACTAAAAAAACAAATTATTAATTCGAGCTTCAGATTATCGACTTCCTGTATGTCTGTCTGGCTCATGCTGCTTTGCCATATTCGTCCGACAGTTTATGATTTGTAGCGTCTTATCAGAAATAATGATGCAATTAATGGATCGATTTTTGTTGGGTTTTTCTCAGCTCTTTGAGACACATAACAATATATTTACAAAGACTGAAACACCAGAAATCTAAACCCGCATACCATTTTCAAAAATAATTTACCTCCAGTATATAATATACATTCGGGTGTACATGACTTGACAAAAAGAAAATAGGTAGTTTGCTAGTAAAACAAATCGTAAATGTTTTGATGTAGTTTCCATATATATATCACTTTAGGGATATTTATGTGGTCTATTGATCTGTTCTTGACATTATTTTCTCTATCTTGGCACCAGTTATTATTTTATTCTGTAAATTATGTGTGATACACAAATAAACAGTGTCGTCTGTTACATAAAATACAACCTGCTTGAGTGCGGAGTACTCACCCAGCTCACTAAAACTGAGCTGATGACCCGATGTTTAATTTGAATTCAAGGCAAGTTCAAGTTTCGAAATTTAACAAAGTAATTATTACAAAGAGATCTGGTAACTATTCATACAGGATATCTTATTATTCCACCTTATTAAACTATTACGTTTATGTAATTACATTACTCGTATTTTGTTTTAATTTCTTAATTTTATTTGTATTTTATTACATGTTATTGTAACGATAATTTTATTCACTGAATTTATCAGAAAATTCAGTTTGGTACTGACAATTATCAGTCTTGCTAAATTGTATTTTAGCCGACCTAGTTCCTGACCTTGATTCAGAGATTGGTAAACGAAGAGCGAAAATCATTGGTTGTAATCCAGGGCATTCTTGGCTTGGGTCATCTCTGTTATAAATAATCATTTTTTTTATTGAATCCTATTGTACGATTGTCTCAGAACAATCGAACCTGTAAATACGCTACGTGATAATTGACATATTACTTTACTGCGTTGTTCAAACTAAGTGACCACGTGACCCGGTAACATGATCTACAAACTAACATTTTTAGTGGATTCAGTTAGTCGTAAATTGATACCACTGTAGATATTTTTGTGTTGTGACCAGCTGAGTTACCTTTTTTATTTGAAATAATTGTTCACCCTGGAAAATACTTGTGTTGATCAGAGTTCTTGGACAAAGACATTTATTGGAAATTATTCAAAATTCTAAAGCCGGAATATTATTCTCGATTAAAAAAAATTCAACAAGGAACTGTTGACACTACAGAGCAAAAAAATCCGGATATAGAAGATGTCACCGCCTTCCATATTGTAACTTAATCGGGATTCGAATTTTGATTCATTTAGAACCTTTTAGTGATATGGCTTAATTTTAAATTGTATTCACAAACTGTAAGTCCTTTTTCATATATTTACCTTGTTGTCTGGGTAAATTAATTATTTTTAGGTTTACAAAGCTTCTTGGATTCACTCATTTCTTTCTTATTTTGTGTGAGCCTAGGCATGCAACTCATCTAGTAGGGATTGAGTTCTTAACATTCGATTCAATTCTTAAACTGATTAACTAATTAGCTTTTCCGTGCGTTTTTCTATTCCCATTATTCCATTGAGTGATCTCTCAGTCGAAACCCTTTAAATTTTGTGCGTCAATTAGAGTTAATTTTTAATTAAGAAAAGAAATTATTTCACACTCTCCCAAAGCTTTTATAGAGAACTCTCTTTATATTACATGAATGTATTTATTGCAAATGGTGTTAAACTAAAACCTTTTTCATAGGTTTCTTGCTACAAGCCAGGTGTCTTTCCTTGACCGAGCGGTGTCAAAACCCTGGCGCGATTCCCGCTAGAAGTCATAAATTTTCCCCAAATTTCCAAAGACTTCTATACAACTTCAGTTATAAGTTAGAAAGCCCGACTTGTCCATTCTATACATAAATTTTACTTTAATCAATGCAAAACTACATTATTCACAACTTGCCAAATATCTATCAACCGCATCCCTTCATCAAATTTCCGTATTGCAAGCAATTCATATCGTAGAAACTCTACAAATATCCCCTAACACAAGGAACTATTTTACGTACTCTACCTTAGGTCAGTCAATCTATGGTTGCAAGGCACATCACGCCAATACAATATCCTCAAATTTGCCACCATGGCCTAATAAACGGTATCTGCGGAGTCCCTTCTTGTTTATTCCGCTGTGTAATTTATCGGTTTCCTACTGTAAATACTACCACTGCAGTCACAACACCAATGTACACCACTTAATTGTATTAAGGAATACATTTTGACAGGGACGATCATGTGGTTGAAATCTGAATTTGACCATGACATCATGGACACTAAAGCTCTCTCTACATGACGTTAGCTCCTAGTAATTGGCTTATTATTTCTGGATTAGGAATATTTCCCATTGCACCGAATTATAATACCCAAACAAGTAATCACGCAAACCTAAAAACTGCTTAAAGGCGACGAATTTCCTACATTTTATTACAATATAATTGATTTTACAGTCTGATTATATACAATTTTGATTCGTCTTGAACTATTAATTTTCATTTTTGATTGATCTTTCAATGACACAATACAGTTCTATCTGACATTTGACTTGCAACATGCATTGTTAATTCGTTTCAATAAGGCTACATTTGAAACATATTGTATTAATTGCTTCATCTTTGCATACTTATTAGTTTATTGTTGATACATTATTTATTTAATTAAGTGTAATTATGAAATTATGCTATTAAAATGCGTAATACTGTAGGCGATTCTCTCCTGAGGTATTTTAGCATATTTTACATATGCTGACAATTCCGCCCTTGATCTCATTCGTATATACTGTCTTATATTTGAAGTGTGGAATAGTGACTATTAATGGATGTCAGTCCTGGAGTTAAGGACGTGGTTTTCGATGAATCGTGCATGCAAATATCAGAGTATCCATATGTTCCTCAAAGTGAGTATATCAGTTGATCTTACAAACATCAGAGTACCATTCTGTTCCTTAGTGTGTCGGTTAAAATTTACGAACATCAGAGTATCAGTCTGTTCTTCAGTATATCGACTAATGTTACAAAATAGCATGGTACAAATCTATTCTTCAGTGTATCGGTTAATGTTACAAACATCAGTTCCATTCTGTTTCCTGGTGTATCTTTTAATGTAACAAAACATTAAAGTATCAATCTATACCTTTGTGTATAGGTTAATATAACAAACATCAAGGTATCGGTTTATTTCTCAGTAAATCAGTTATTGTTACAAACATCAGGTTATCAATGTGTTCACAATTGCATTAATAAATATTTCAAATAAAGGAAATCAGTTTGTTCCACAGTATATCAGTTAAAGTCACAAACATCAGGGTACCATTATATTCCTCAATGAATTGATTAAGGTTACAAACATAGGAATTCCGATCTTGTTTCTCAGAGTCAATCATCAGTCCTGATTTCATACACAGTCAGCCAGTCAGCATAGGTCGCATCAAGAGAAAAATGTCAATGTTATTTATAGCAAGATGCGAAAGGACGTCAAATCACAAATCCATTAATTCCTTAATAATGCAATCCAGTCTCTCACGAATGAACTTAATGCGTTAAATACAGAAGGATAATAATAGTTGAACAATCCTGTGTGATTTACTTGAACGGTATTCAGCATGATATATTTGACGTTTATGCCAACTTGGTTATTGTCAAACCTCTCTATTGCAAAGAGCAAATGGTTCTATGTATTTGGAAAGAAGCTTTTGCAATGCCGGGATTTTAAAAAAAGCAACCTGACGACTCATCAAACTGCTGACCATTTCTTTGTTAAGCTGTGTCGGGAAAAATGGAAAATGCCATATTGCAGTTTTCAAACATCAAGGATTCCATTATAAATATCAGTCTGGTTCTCTTTCTTTTTACAACCACTTGAATTTTAAAAAAAACTATTTTATAACACGAGTCCGTTTTCCCCCTTGTAATCACACTTTAATTCAATTTAATAGAGGTAGCATGTTTTTTTTTTTTACTATTTTAGACAAACTTAAGTTTGTGTGTATTTTGTGTTTTTACACGTTTTGATTGCTTACTGGCCATCTTGGGAAACCTTTTCTAAGAACAATATTTCTGAATCGTCTCATAAACTAGTGTTTTCTGCAGACTCCCAAAGAATCAGTGCTAGGTTTTTGGTTCTTTCTTAAATTTTGAACCAGTTAATCCTGAACATTCTAAACAGCATGGTTTAGTTATATTAATTATGGCAATGTTTCAAAATTTATTGATCACGTCTCTCTAGATGCTACATTTTCTGAATTTTATTCAATACATTTAAGATAGGAAATCATTTGAAAATAATTTATCTCTATGACATACGTCTTCTTCTAGAATCTGCAGATACAATACGAGATAATTATTCAGCTTCCAACTTGCTAAGGCTCGAATGAATGTTGCTTGAAGTGCAAAGAAATGCAATTGCTTTACGATGTAGTGCTTCTTCTAAATAGATTAACTGAGAAACTGGCTAACTCGTATTACTGGAAAGAGGAAAATCTTTTAAAATTATCTGCCTTTCACAAGCTGTATATTTAGGATCAAATAGTTTCGTTAGCTGCTCACACAACACAATATAACTTAATTTATAAACAATCTTCAACAAATCCGTTAGACTAGACATGGTCGGCCTGACTCCAATAAACCGATGCAATGAGAATGTCAAAATGTACAGGCATACAACATTGAATTATATCGCTGACATCTGATAGATATTAAGACACAAATGATTTTGTGTAGAAAATTAACGGTGGGGAGCAGTTCAGAGAGAAAATTAATTATTTTGTATATGGCGATCTACTTTGTAAATGATCTATCATAATAACAGAATAAAAATGGTTGATATTAATCAAGTTTGGTAACTTTGTCGGCGAATTCCCTCTTATCATTTCATCTTCTCATATCTAGAAGGTTGATTGTTGATGCCTCTAACTCATTCCCACAATCATCAAAGCATGCGAAACCCTTGAATTTGTTTCTGCGGTCCAGATTTTTTTATATTGCTGATTCAGGTCTTCAACTTTTCCATTAACCAGTGTATGGTGGTAAACAACATTTGCATCACTACAGGATCTCATATGCATTAGAGTTCACCTACATCTACAGCAAATGGCGAGTTGGTCGAGCTGGCTCAATGGCTATATTCAAGTGACGATGGGAAAAACTGTCCCGCCAAACATAACATCAGTACATAGAAGTCAACAAAGAACTATTTGCTGTCATACATATCCCATGACTCTCCTTACAGTGTTAAGTTTGACTTCCGATACTGTCACTGCCAACTTAAGTACTCGTGTAGCCCATTACAAGTGGGATATTTCAATTTGTTTCTCTGCCAAACACTCTCTGCAGGTCGTGGGTTCTTGATATACGCGATTTATTCGATCGTAACACACAAGGGTTATCTTTAAGAACTTTGACTGGAAGTGGTCTGTGCAAATCATCTCTATGACTGGTTCCTACTACAACAGGTTGCTTTCTGACTTCTTGCTCAACATAAGCCCAGCTAGATTCATGTGATCGTCTTTATTAATGGGCGGTCCTGTCCTGAAAAGAGGAGATCGCCTGATGTGAATGTGAGTTGCTGTGACATTACCCGTAGAACCTCAATCAGTTATATAATTCCAACCTGCACCTATACATCTTTTTGGCAACTGGTGCTGATTTCCCTATTTCATACATATTGCACTCCCCAATTCTTATAACAGTCTTGGTGGAGATGAGATTCGTCATCGACCTGTCTCCCTCTCGGGTTTAGCTGCGCTCTCTTCTGAATTGTTTCTGTTAATCTAATGCATTTTCTGCTCTGTCGGTTTATGTATCCTGGTCTCTTTTTGTGGTGCAGGTGCTAGCTCCTGTCCCACGCAAGTTTGGAACTAGTGACATCAGAGAGCAAAGTTTAATAAGAGTGTTAATTTACAAATACCATCATACAGTAACAAGCGGAATATAGAGTTTGATATCAGCAGCAGGGAGGGTGAATCCTACAAAATTTTGCTCGTGAAATTAACCTGAAATAAGGGTTCCTATAGAGGCTTATAAAACGTCAATAACCCTAAACCAAAATCTCTAACTTTTATATTACCGTACGGACGGTTAAAAACCGCATAATAAATAGCATGAGGTTAGTTCAGTTTTGTTATACTATTATTGACTTTTTTCCTCATTTTATTGAACTATTTTTTACGTTAAAAACTCGAGCAAAAGTTTTGTAGAGATTCACCCTCACTGCTGCTCATGATTTATCAGGGATTACCCAAATATTTTATCTAGACCTATACGATATCTGGATCTTTGGTCATGTAGATTTATTGTTATAAATCCGAACGGAACAGATTGTGCTTTAGAAAATAAATTTTTAAATTTATTCATATCCATATCCTCTGAACACCAGATATAGTAAATATTTCGCAAGGTATAATTGTCTACTCCATTAAACACAACCAAAATATTACAATTTTCTCTGATCATTCTAGGTATTTGTGTATATCTTTGAGTAACATAAATCACATCTGTGTTTTTGTGTCTACCTCGAGAAAATATTCTAGCTGGATTAGATTGTTTGTCCAACATCACATCATCATATACTATGAGATTATTAATGAATCCATTCAAATCATCTACAGATGGGGCTTCATATATATATCTGTGATAAAGTCAATAATATCTTCACCTTCTTTATTAACTGATTTTGCTTTTTCATTAAAATCTTTAAGTACTTCGTAACAATGCTGATCATGCACAGATGGTGCTATTAAATATAGTTTGTTCCATCTCATCCATCTCATTATTAAATTTAATAATAATTGTGTTTTACCTGATCCAGATGGACATATTATAATCATTCTTATTGAATTTGGTAATGCTGGATGGTGCTTTACTGGATCTTGTTTTCGTGTCGCCGAAAAATCAATTATTGTACCCATATTATTGATAACATGAGTCTATATTGTTTTCGATGTAGATCATCTACACCCACCGTTGGATTGACAACAATAATAACAAAAAATTAACGACATCATTAACGGGTAAATGTGTAAAATGTGGTACACAAAAATATAAATTTATCTCAGGGACAACAAAGATAGGTGGGGATATAGCCGCATCATTAAGAAAATTACCCGGTTTACCATGGGCTAAATATGTTGGTGAAAAACACCTTCCTGGATCTAATTATTGTGGTCCTGGAACTCGTCTTGATATCCGACTCGATGATCAAGATCAACCAAAACCAGGAAAGTATCCAGTAAATAAAATTGATCAAGCATGTCACATTCATGATGTTGCTTATAAAAATCCTGATTTGCAACAACGGCATCTCGTAGATGTAAAATTGATTCATGCATTAAATTGTATACCTAATAAATCTGTTAGAGAGAAACTCGCTAGTTTCCTAATAAAATCCGCTATGAAAAGTAAAATAATATTAGAGGCTGGTAATTAATTATAGATTTATTATTATAATGGAATCCATTTATTATAACCCAAGAGGGTATTGGAAAGGTAAAGCTGCGACCACTAAACTTGCTAAAGCAGCAAACGTTTCACATTCTGTTGCAGCATCGTGGTTAGCACGACAGGCAATATGGCAAATTTATTTACCACCACCAAAATAAATTCAATATGCATATTTTGATGTTAGTATTCCTAACGAAGTTCACCAAGCAGATATTTTGTTTTTACCACACGATACTATTAAAACATGTGGACGAAAGTCACGCACGTACAAATACGCATTGACTGTTGTTGATATTGCAAGTATATATAAAGAAGCTGAACCATTATTAACAACTGAATTTAAATCCGGTGAGCGATCTCGTGAATGGGTTGCAAGGTTACCAAGTGTGATATCTGCATTAAATGATGAAATTACTCGTGCAACTTCTATGAAACCTTCTAATGCAATAACAAAAGAATATATACCTCGTAGCTATGAATACGGACAACGAGGTCAACAACCAGTATTAGGTAATGTGATTGAGATATTTATACGAACCAGGGGAGTTGGAGGGTGGCAAAAGACGAGCTACTGACCCTATTTGGAGTGTGACCACACATACAATTACTAGCGTGGTTAGATCCACTGGAAGACCTGTTATATACAGACTAGATTCTACTGAACCTCAACGTGGATTTGTGCGTGAACAATTGCAAGTAATTCCTGCGAATACCATCTACCACCGCGTTCACTTATGTAAACAAGCACCAGGGCGTCCAGCGCCCCGACGTAAATTACATTCAAGACAAGTCAGCATCACATTTACACGTGTGTGACCAAGATCACTATTTATTCTATCTACGGTAAATTGTCTTGGATTATTATTAGAATATTGCCATAACATTATTGTGTTACAACTTGTACAGTGATTATTCTGTAATTGTTTTAGTTTTATAATAAATTCAGTATCAATATTAAAGTCACGTTTATTTTTTTTGTCACATTGTTTATAAGACGCTAATTGTTTCTTTATTACATCAGCGTCATCAGTAATCTCCCGAGTTATCAAATAATCTATAACAATTCTATGTAGTTGAGTTATTCTTCGGACGCGAGATACTGCGAGATAGACTAAATTTGACCATTCAATTCGATCATCTACAATCCAGATATTTGTATCAGAAATAGTTAATCCCTGTGCCGAATGAATCGTTATAGCGTATCCTAACGTCCACGGTGATTTATCCATACTCAATGCGCTCTCAACAGAATTGATATCTATCAAAATAATATCATTCAATACCAGATTTTGTACTCGGTTACTTTCAGTATCTCCACCAGGAATTTCAAAATCAATATTCTATCGTCGAGTATCTGCTGGGCGATAACATAATGGTACTGGTAGATTTGAAAACTTTTCTTTATGTAACATAAATAATTTCCTTTGCAATTCATCACGAACTATCTTTCTACTTGCGACTATCAAATGAGTAGGTCTCCATAAAGTCCAAAAATCATTCATGGTAGTTTCTGGAATTATCTCACGCATTATTTCACATTGTATTTTATCTGGCTGTAGTCTGATTATTCTTTTAAGTTCTTTCAGCAGTTCATCAATAGCTTTATGATCATTATATATTTCTTCATAAAAATCCACATTATTCTTTAGCCATTTATGTGGAGACTGTCAAACAATAGGAGGTGGTTGACCATGATCACTATACATAATCACAGCTGTGGTTTTTGTTAATAACCGTTCAAGGAATGTTTTTAGTGTTTCTGACGACACCGTACATATCTCGTCCCATATAATATACCTAGGTATATATTTTTCACCCATTCGCTCAGGAGTCCACGTTTCTCCGCACCATCTAAAGAAACTATGATATGTTCATGTACTTACCCCCTCGTTCTTTTATCTCTCTAGCAAGTTTATGTGTAGGTGTTAAAACAATCATATCTGAATTGTTGTTTATAAATAATTTATTCACACGAGTTGTTTTACCTGACCCTCCACATCCATTAAGATAAACGGTCTTATGTCTAGCCACAGGATAGTACACAGATGGTGCAGATGACTTTGATATTGGATTATTATTTCTGTAATATATTTCCTTAATTTCAGCGTCAGCAAATTCAGAATAACTTAATATACTTTTTTGCTTTATCCTCCATGTTCCCCACTCACCATTACCGAGTAGCGGATTTAATAAATCCTTATATTTTTGCGTATATAAAATGAATCCGTAGCAACTCTAACAGCGTAACGAGAAAATCTATTTATCATAGACAGTTGATTTATAGAAACATAGGCTAGCATCGAAGATTTTAAATGAGTAAACTGCGGTGAGTCGCCCTCAATATAGCTCACAATAGTACCTAGTTTGGTCCCATTAGATAAATAAGCATTACTTCGGCTTATAGATGTGTTTTTCTCAGTTGTGTCAGTTATTATAAAATCTAACTCAGCATCATCCATAATCTATCTTACGCAGTGCCGTTTATGACCGTATGAACGTCCTTGAGTAAACTTGCCGATTATCTTTCTACCAAGATCTTTTGCACGCTTCTCATCATGTTTATCCCTACATTTACTTATATTATTAGTAATTTTAATAATGTCATCTTCGGCAAGATCAGGAAATTATTTCCTGGCATCATCAATATTAACTCTGTCCGGTTCTGGTAACCAAACTTGCTTTTGTGCACTATAGGATATAATCACTTCATTAACCCTTAACGATACTAAAATTCCAGCATCAATCATATATCTTAATAATACTATTGGGGTCCAATATTTTCTGAAAAATGTCTTCCAAACAAAGCATAAGTAATCGAATGTAGATCTTTTGCGAACTCAAATGATTCTACATATGCAAATCCGGTTAAATCAAAATCTGGTAAGGAACCATTTATTGTAACTCTGGTCATGTCATGTGTAGGGTGTCCGAATCTGTCAAAATATTTAGAACACTCACCATATCCAAGAAAACTCCCAGGATAACATGCAGCCATATCGACGAAGATAACATCATTATACTCGTAGTTAGTATTCCATAATCCACCGTACCCATATTCTATGCAACTTTTTTGTATATCCTCAATAAATTCTGATCTTGTAGGTTTCCATAAATTTTTCTCTTGAGCGAAATGAGCCGCTACAGATGGTACTGTTAAACAATTATTTAGTAGTTGTCTAACTTTGACATCGTCAGAAGTATATTTTAGTGCAAGATTTCTCATTTCTTCATAAACAGATTCTGTACGATAAATATCACCATTAGGTCGTACAAATTGATCATGACAATCGTGTTCCGAACTCTGAAATAACCAAACAGATACAGGGTCACTTTTACTAATAGTTTTAATAAAATCAAATATATGACCATTATAACATTTAATCATTATGTCTCGTGGAAATACAGTTACAGCATCAGTCTATGCATGTGCATTATGATCAATAATCGTTATAGGACTTCCATTTTTTGTATATTTTGGTTTGTACAATATCTCTCCCGTTTGTGTTTTTACTGTTTTTGGAAATCTTAATGACTTTTCTAGCTTAGCAACATCCTTAATAAATGCACCTGAATTTTTAACGGTTTCTGACCATTCACATATTTTTTTACGTCTTAAATCTGTTAAGCCATTACCACGCATCGCATTTGTAAAATGTTCAGTAATGCGCTCCGCAACAAAGTTTATTCTTGACTCTGATAGTCTCATCAGTTTGAGATCAGCAATATTAGGTTTATCATTCAGTAAACACAATCCATATACCACATCAGTAACTGGATACCCTCGCTCAAAATACGGTCTATCAATACAAGTCAGTATTCCAGGTTTGGATTTGTTACTTAATAATATCGTTTTATTATTTCCAGACTGTATATGAATGGATTCTCTCTTGTCACGAATCATCCACATATTATCGTCTGTTTTCACAATAAGTTTTATTAAAATTAGATATTTTTGATTATCAAGGTGGTTAATAATTACTTCTGCTCGTTTGTCGTTCATCACATTAATAACTCTTCCAACTCTAAAAGTTGACCACACATGAACAGCACCATCTTCTCGAAATTCCATTTTGGCCTCACGGATACGTTTAGTTATAACTGCATTCGTTAAAGCTAGATCTTTCATCGAATCACTAAATTTATGTCCTAATAGTCTTTCAAGATCAAATCTTGTAGCAGATGGTTCAATTGCTGATAATTATTCCATTATTATAATTAAGACAAATATTGAAATTGAAATTTAGTATATATATATATATATATATATATATATATATATATATATATATATATATATATATATATATATATATATATATATATATATAAATAATTCAAACAGAAAATAAATGTGTTTGGCTAAAAATTGGACATATTTCTTATTGTAATAAGTCATGCGTAAACAAATACTGCGATTACCATATACAAAGTATCAGACATGGAAGTACTGGACCAAAACCATGCATTCAATGTGGTATTGAAGTTAGAGGAGAAACGCAATTTTGTGAAAATTGTGGGGGTAAAAAATATAGGGAACTTAAACGATATTATGACAAAAAAGATACATCGACAGGTAAGTCTCCTATAAAGACAGAAAATAATTATCTAACCAGATTTAAAAAATAATGATTTAAACAAATAAATATTATATACAAATGAAACAGAAAGAATTTGTGAAACATTCAATATATACTAATTATGAGGCATGCATAGATGGTGGTATTAGACATTGTAGACGAAAGAAACCACTCGGCTTTCTTAATAATGTTGGTTATTTTAAAATTCGTATTGGTGGAAAACAAAGTTGTTATTCACACAGGTTTATCTACGAATGTTTTCATAGGAAAATCAAAGATGGTTTTATTATTGATCACATTGATGGAAATCTTCAAAATAACGAAATTTCTAACCTGCAAGCTATTACGCCGAGTCAGAATTCCAGACGTGGAAATACAGGATCGTAAAAATTTTTTAGAAAGAGAGTGATTATATCCATAAATACAGAAACAGACCAAGAATGAACTTTTCCATCATTAATTGCAGCAGCCAAATATTATAGTATTCATCCACAATCGGTACAATCTGTCGCAAATAAAACATATAAATCTGCATATTCAATAAAGTATGACCAAAGGATTATATATGAATAAGTATAATTGTGTACCTTTACTCACACCAATATCATTTTTTTATATAAAGTTCGATTCTGTCAATCTTGACAAGGGATTTTTAGCTATAATCATTTTTAATCACATCTATATGGATACACCTTCACTATCGCTATCCTCAGTTTTATTATCATTTATTACAGAATCAAATAGCATAATCTTTCTCAATTGCATCACACGATTGTCTATCATTTTTTCTTTCATATTCTTGAGATAATGCGCTTTTTATCTTTACGATTGAACACGCAAGAGGCGCAAATAGCTTTACTTGTGTGTCGTTCACCAATTGTAAAGATTCTAACATAGAATTATAAATTGACTTTATGAATCTGTAATTGGAAGATAATGTGAATTTATTTTGGAATTTTCTTTGTTGTAACGTTTCAAACTCACACAAAATTTTTTCAGCTTCAAGACCTTCAAATAATTGAATTCCGTCATGTTTTAATTTTTCAATAGCAGAAACAATAGCTTTGATATTTTCAATGTTCATTATATATATATATATATATATATATATATATATATATATATATATATATATATATATATATATATATATATATATATATATATATATATATATATTTGTTTAAAATAAAAAATAATATTAAATTGAATTAATTAAAAAATAAAGGTCATATCTTTCAAAAATCTGTAGATTTTCTAAGATTCATATGATTTATTTATACAACAATCTGAAATTAGGCCCAAAAACGAAATAAAATTAATATTATTTACGTTAAGAAACAAAAATTAAAATAAAATTAATATTATTTATATTAAAATGTGTAAATTTAAGAAAATTTATAATTGAATCATATGTTTGCATGAATTATTTCAGAAATCTATAGATTTTGTAAAATTGAGTCATATGTTTGCATGAATTATTTATAAAAAAAAATCTGAAATTGAGGCCCAAATACAAAATTAAATTAATATTACTTACGCTAACAAACAAAAATTAAAATAAATTATTATTTATATTAAAATCTGTAAATGTGAGAAAATTTATAATTGAGTCATATATTTACATGACTTTTTTCAGAAATCTACACATTTTGTAAAATTGAGTCAAATGTTTGCATGAATTATTTCATAAATCTGTAGATTTTGTAAACTTGAGTCATATGTTTGCATGAATTATTTCAGAAATCTATAGATTTTGTAAAATTGAGTCATATGTTTGCATGAATTATTTATAAAAAATCTGAAATTAGGCCCCAAAACAAAATAAAATTAATATTATTTACGCTAACAAACAAAACTTAAAATAAATTATTATTTATATTAAAATATGTAAATGTGAGAAAATTTATAATTGAGTCATATGTTTGCACGACTTCTTTCAGAAATCTGTAGATTTTGTAAAATCGAGTCATATGTTTGCATGAATTATTTCAGAAATCTATAGTTTGCAAAACCGAGTCATATATTTACACGATTTATTTCAGAAATCTGTAGATTTGTTAAATTGAGTCATATATTTGCATGCATTATTTATAAAATATCTGAAATTAGGCCCAAAAACAAAATAAAATATTATTTATATTAAAATCTGTAAATGTGAGAAAATTTATGATTGTGTCATATGTTTGCACGACTTAATTCAGAAATATGTAGATTTTCTAAGATTGAGTCATATATTTACACGACTTGTTTTAGAAATATGTAGATTTTCTAAGATTGAGTCATATATTTATACGACTTATTTATTTAACATAACATTTAACTTTAAAACATCTTCATTTTTGTCCTACTCTACGAACGTATATACAAATTAATATATAACGTTTCCCCGCGCAGGTCCACAATATTACCATCTTGATTTGTGAGTTTGAAATTCATTCTTGACAATAACGGATTATGTACACGCAGGTAAACTTGATTTATTGGCTCAGATACAATCAGCCAGCCCGGAGGGGATTGGATACTGGATGAATATAATATATACCCCTGCTGAGCCTGATTAGATTTAAAGAGGTCAAAATGGTAGCTATTATCAATTATATCGCAAACTGGATTCAGTGCGATGGTGGATGTTATATTAACAATATTAGGTGAGATATGTCGTCCTGTTCCATATGGATCATTATTATACTTAAGTATGTTTGGTGGTGGGGCTTTTTTCCCCCACGATTTAATTATTTCCGGATAATATTCTTCAATAAGATCACTTGATGACTTCGTCATCTTAGCGTTATTTAAATCTGGTATAATAAATGTTTGTAAGTCCCATACTTTTATTTTATAATGATCGAGAAATAATTTTTTACGTTCTCGATTAGTGAAAATAGATTCACTAAGATTAGTTGCAACATTTATAATGCTTTGATTGGGGATGTATAAATCGAGTAGGATCCCATTTAAGTGTTTTATTGAATCGATTATTTGCTGCTTTACACTATAATCATAATGATATGATAATGAAATAAGTAAATTTCTTAGATTATTAAACGTTTTATCGTATTCAGGCTTAAAAGTATTCAGAAATTCTTTTATAAATTTTCATCATTTATTCGTCCTGGTTTCTACGGCGAAATCAAATGCTGATCTAGATATCTTGGGGATCTTTTTACCGTCAAAATCGGTAAAATAATATCTATCGTTATTTGGATCAAATTTAAATCTTAATGAATTCCATGGATGTTGTTCTCGATATTGTGGATCTTTAGTGAATTTTTCTTCGCTCGTTTTAAACTCATCTTTATTTGGTTTTGAAACTCCATTATAAACAGGTTCAAGTTCAGGCCAACCTAATACTGATCTAATCGAACTTTGATAAATATCTACAGCATAGTCAGGAGAATTAATTTCAATCACCGACGATAATGTTGGTTCGAAAACAGTAATTGCTATTTTAGACTCTTTCCCGGTTAAAGACTTAATTCTGCACTGGAATTCCTCATTAATCTGTTCTAACTGAT
This sequence comes from Potamilus streckersoni, assembly GCA_016746295.1. NCBI lineage: Eukaryota > Metazoa > Mollusca > Bivalvia > Unionida > Unionidae > Potamilus > Potamilus streckersoni. The sequence goes on from JAEAOA010001099.1 coordinate 762,336, forward strand.
AACTGCCAGTTGGAATATTACCAACTTGCCAATCGGGAGTTCCATCAGATTTATTTTTATTTGCGAATACTAATGAATTATTTGGTTGTTGTCCACCAAATGGTTTTGATCTAATATTAGGCCAGCTATAATAAACACGTAACTGAGCTAATGCTATGTCTTTTACTAGAATTGCATTTGGAAAGTTAACGCTAAATTCAGGATTGGTCGAACTTATTGATACCATAGTAGTTTTTGAAGGAGTTGTATTAACGACGATCTGCTGAAACAACTCTCTTGACGTTGTCAAGGACTCAATATCTGAACGATGTTCAGACGCGGACATTATTGTTATTAGTATTGTTTATTTCTCCATTTATTTTGTCACAAGAATCACTAACAATTTTGAATGCTTCATCGTAGGTTTTAATTATCGTTACGAACTCCTCGTCAGTTATTTTACCATCACTGAGATAAGCGGAAATATATCCAGATAGTTTAGAGTATGTTGCTGTTGCTGTGTGTAATTTTATCATAAACGCGCGCAATTTATCATTCGTACACGTAGTTATCTTTTTAGCAATAATATTATAAATACCTGCTATAGTCGTTGAAGTTGAAACAATAATTGTTATAATTGCTGGAGCTGTCATCGTTAATGTTGATAATATTAATCCGGATCCAGCAACAATAGCAAAAACTGAATAAACAATTATATCAATAACGACCATACGTCTACGATATGTTTTTACTTTTATTGTATAAAAGTCGATGGTAATTTTTAGTTTGGTCAGGTATTCACATGCTTGATTATATCTATGACGTTGAACGCCGATAGATGACGTAGTTATTTGATCCATTATACTATGATGTTAAGTAGTTAATTCAGCTACAAATTCCAAACACCAACTATATTCGGCTTTGACTGGAATTGTATCAACCGGTCCAAGTATAAGTTCTTTTTTCAATATCTTTTAGTAATAATATAGTTTTAGTTCCAGAAGATCTATCAAAATTACGTAATGAAGATGATGTGGTATATATTTTAAAATTTGTAACGCTAATCACTGTGAATATATACACACCAGTTTCTTCAGCAGTGTGTTTGATAGAATTATTATTTTGCATTGTACATATACCAGACCCAGAAGCAACAGTATACACAATAGTTTTAATCTGTTTGTGAGGAATTTTAATCAGGTCTGTTTTTTGAACAATAACCGGAATTCCTCCAATAATATCGTTAAGGGTTTTGTTAATATCAGTAAGTTTTATATCAACATTTGGTGGCCTTCCAAAAAATTTGTTATTAATTCTGTTTATGTTTTCGCGAAAACTCAAAAACATATTCACGTGACCGGTAAATTCAGTTTCGATTTTGGTTATTCCATTAATGATTAGAGTCAGTTTATCATCGACGTATTTTTCTGTTGTAGCATCATTATCTGCAGTTGGATTTCCAATCTCTGTAATTTTATTTTTGTTCATAATAACGTCTCCATTAAATCCACCGCCAGCTTTTCTGACATAATCGTTAACTGATTTACCGGAATCCTGTATTTTACCCTGATCATTAAAAGGTACGATATTATCATCAACTGCATTATGAATTCGTGTAAGTACGTCTGGTAGTCGTATATTGCTTGTCTTTAATCGTCCTTGTTTGTCCTGAAAAATAACTACTTTACTTTGATCCACATTTGTAATAGTTAATAAAGCGTTAATCTCATTTCTAAATTTATCTAGGGTTGCATATTTAGATAAATCACCTTGCTGCTGAGCTTTACCACGAGCAGATCTTCCATAAATATCTACCATTATCTTTACGAGCAGATCTTCCATAAATATCTACCATTATCTTTACTGATGATGTTTGTTTAAATGTGACAATGTGGTATATTTATGCACGACTTTATGAGGTCGTTTTCTTCGCGATGCCATGGCTATAGTATTAAGTACATTAAGTACTTCTGAACCACATATTGGTGGATCAGTTAATGTTTGTGTAGGTAACGTTGAATACCAGATTGGTGCAGTATTATTACTGACATAATGAATAAATTCTTTTGGTGGCGCTAATCCATATGAATGAAAATAAATAATTCCACGTGGATCAATTGCATACGCCACCCAATGGGTACCTGGTCCAGAATTTGTATCGAGATTTATAATACCTGTTTCAGTATTGTTTGGTTGTTTTGGTAATTGATCGCGCATAAAAACACCTCTAAAGTTTTTCATTTTTAATTTTTTAACAGCATCGAGTAAATCAAAATTAGACATAGGCGAGATTAGTAAACTGTCCCTGGAAGTCTTAGACCTTTTCCATGACACGAAGGCGGGGTCCATGGTAATCTGAGACCTTTTCCCTATTTTTTAGATGTTCGTTTTATTCCCTGTCCGGTCGCTTTCTTTAATTGCCATTCCAGCGGCTGTTCCAACAGCGCCTAATGCAGCTGCTCTTGCAACAGCTGTGGCTGCAGCGGCTATTAATGCTGGTATAGCTGCGAGAAGGGGAAATATACCACCCGTTTTAAAAGTATCCTTAATAGCTGCCGCAGAAAGATCAAGTTTGACACCTTTATTTGTATTTTTTTTTTGCTTTATTAAAGTTTTTTAATTGACGATCAGTTAACGATAATTTATTTGAACCACTCATGTGTGCCTTTGTTAATGATATTGTTATTCCACAGTTATTATTTGATGCTAATTGCAGTCTTTTTATCTGACCAGGAGTCAGGGTAAAATTAAAGTGATTATATGACATTTATAATACTGATAAATAATCTAATTACACATTACATATTTTCTACTGGAGCATCAACGACTCTCATTCGTCCACCAACACCTTCTATGAGCATTGATCTATCGCTAAGTATAATAGCAATTGCTCTATAATTATCAATAGTTACTCTATTAACACTAGCTCGAAAATGTATATCGACTAATGATTGTCTGGTCAAATCTAAATGTTCGAGCGAAAAGTAATAAATAGGATATAAGCTTGTAAAATCTAGTTGTGATATTTGTAATCCAGTATCAACATTTTGATCACGGCCCATGAACGACATAAGACGATGATATGTACGTGCTACATGATTTTGATCAAAATTAAGTAATATATCCTCGGATGGTTCTTGATGTCCATTTATCCTTAACGAAGCCTCACAAACACCGAGTTTATGAAATATCATAATACTACGCGTTTGATCATTTACTAGTGCATCATTTTATAATAGAATAAATATATGTCTTGGTGCAGAAAGACCTTGCTGAGAGGCTGTCTGCCATGTAAATAAACCGTTAATATTACTCTGGATAGCATCTGTAGTCATTGTCATCCATGATAGCATTGATTTACCACCTTGATTCATAAAAGATAATAATCGTTGTTCTTCATGTATTGATGGGGTCATTACTATCATCCAGAGACTAAGTTTTGTAAGAATTACCATACCAGCATCACCGGCGGGTCTCCATATTACATCATCATCTGCAGCTTTTCGTACTAGTACAACTGTAAGTTTGGCTTCGTAAATGACTTTTCTGACATTTCTACAGAATCTAAAAATATGTGATAGTGGAAATGCACATGAAAATATTCTTTTATTTCCTTTTAACATGGCTCGACGTGATCTAAATCCTAAGTTTAAACCTGGATCTACATTAATGATCATTGTCTCTACAACGGCTGGGGCGTTTCTAGCATAATTCTGTGGTCGTCCTATTTCATATTGTTGATATTCTGAAGAATCAGAAGTATCTTTTACAAACAACATTGACGGACCAGCTGATCTTGAATAATCGTCGCTGTATCTTGCAAGACCAAGTATGGTTGTAGCTACGTCAACATCGTTTTGAATTGATTCAATAATTCAATATTTTTTTCCGTCAATCATGTACGTAGCGCTATCAAACAACGCCATAATACCATTATTAACAAAACCAACACTAATTTCGGTTGCATATTCAGTATTATCGGTTTTTAATATTTCACCTTCGATTTCAATAAAAGCTTCTGAGGGCAGAAAATATCTACGTGTATCATGAACCTGAAGTTCAATTCTTCCTCATTGATTTGGAATTTGTGCTTCATAAAAATAATACTAATAATCGTGTATAGACTCATCTTTGAGAACTGGTGCGTCCATGTCAAACGCGGGGTCACTCATACGCTTGAACATATTTATTATAATTATTATCATCTAAAACGAAGACCATTTCGGGAAGTGAGACCAAATTGGGAAGTGAGATCACGTCCTGCTACCAGATTAGCGGTTATGTTTTTCTCTTTTTCTGATAAAGGTATATCAGCCATAGATGGCATCGCCATATCAGATAGTTTTCGATTAGCGGCTTGATTTATTATTTTACTTACACTTGCGGACATCACTTCAGTACTGAGCAATTTCACCGACTGAGATCGGACAGGTTGTGGTCTGTGTATTAATCGTGTTAGTCTATCTTTAATCGCCAAGAATGCTTTACTAGCAAGATTACCAGCAGTGTCTATAACTTTTGCACGAACATCATCAATAGCTTTCATTCCCAGCTGCTTTGCAATTGGTATGGCTTTTGGGGCTAGTCTTCTAAACAAACCCTGAACAATATCTCCTAACCCATCTCCGTAGGTTGCCCTGTAAATCGGTATTCGATAATTAACTGCCCTGACCATGGTTGGTCCACGCTGAGAACTGTGTATTATCATTTTATTATTAATTGACTTTATCACTAATTGTATCTTATCACTGTGACCTAGTCACTATAATAGTCGTCGGCAATTTCATTAATAAGTGATCGATACACATCAATATCCATAACACCGCCATCGTTGACAAATATCTGCTGTTTCGTTAATGATTTCTGGGGAATTATTACCAGCTCATTTTCCTCCAATCAGAATTTCTAGTCGTTCAACATCATCAAGGACGTTGTTAGGACACTGAGTAATAGGACCACTTTCGAAAGAGGTATCCGACGGCCCTTCTTCACTTTTTATTTGGGCTGGTTGTGATTTTGGAGATTGTGACAATATTTTTTGTTGTTGTGTATACTGTAATATTTGTTGTATTGATGGCGGTGATGATTGTAGTTGTTGTTCTAGTTTTTGTGGCGTTTGTTGTTGCTTTGGTGGTTTTGGAGTTTGTGGTAACTGATGTGGTGGCGTTTGTTGTTGCTTTGGTGGTTTTTGAATAAATTTAATATACTGTATATAATTAGGATCACTATTTCTGACCCGATTAACGTTATAGTGTATACAAAATATCCATTTGTACCAATTATAACTACTTCCAGATTTATCAGCATATTTAGGATTTAAAAACATTTTTTATCAATGAAACATTTCACAGCAAACGCAGCTAAATCTTCTATATTTTTAGCGCTTTTAATATCAGCAATAGCATCTACGCCAAATTTATGACTTAGTTTAGTTAGATCATTTATTTCAGCACGAGTTTGGTCTGCATCTTCAGGCATTTCTGGGACTGGCATTGCATTAGCTATTTAGGCTGGAACTTTTTCGAGAATTGTTTTGTTTTCTTAGTTCTCTTTTCTATTATCTGAATTGTTTTAGCTGTTTGATCTAACACAGGTTGAATATCTTTAGTGGTATCTGTTATCGGTTTAAATAACTGTTTTGTATCCTCCTCAAATTCAACTTGAGATTCCTGACGAGTTTGTAGTTGTTGTTTGACAGCATCACGGGTAGGTAAATATTTTTCAATTGTCTCTAAACGCTCTCGACTTAATTTAGCTGAGAGTGGTTCGCCAATATTCATTATTAAATAATATTTATAATAGATGTTCAAATAAATTGAGTGCTGGTAAACAAAAATCTCTAAAAATGCTTTTCTATTCTCTGACAAATTAAAAATAAAATAAATATTTTATTAATTATCATGTCTATCCGCAAATTTATTATAAATTATATTAAAACGCAGATATAAACATATTTTATATAAAATTCGTATATAATAAAGCGCGATAGCTATGCTCTGAATCTATGTTGAGCAATAGATAATTATTTCCCTTTGCGCATTTAGTCGAGGATGGATAAAATAAATCTTTTTTCTGACAATTATTACCTAATTATCTGTTACCTTGCGTGTCGGACTGCGATCAGGGATTCATTTTAAAAATGTCTCACAAGATAATGCAGTCACTCGGTCGCCTGATATATTCGGCCCACAACACGGTTAGGACGCTAACGTTGAACCTCACACTATACTGCTCGCACTTAAGGCACTCTGTGCCTGCATCGGTCTATACGTAGTACATTCAAGCCACACATACCAGACCTAGACGCCTAGGTACACCTGCCTATCTGCCTGCCTGCCAGCCCCAGATCGTCCGCAGCCTAGGGGTACCCTGTACCAGATAGCGCCTAGGTCAGCCTAGTCAACAGCCCCAGTATTATCCGTATAGCGAACAATAAGACCGTGCGCTTGCTCGGTTCGCAAGAACGCTATACACATTCTATACAAATGCTACACCAATTTTGTTCACTTTCATTGAAGCACCATAAATTTGCATTTTTGTCTATATAATAGTGCCGGAAACGGTATGTGGGTAGTTAGTTAAAAATGTTTATATCCTTCCCCGTTCATTTCAAACCATACGTCCCGCTAAGCGACCACAGGCTTTGTCCCTAAGAACCTGGGGAAGAAATTTCAGTTCTCCTGGTATCGTTCACACACACTAAACCCACAGCTAATGCATTGCGTCCCATATAATAGTACCGAAATCTATATGTGGGTAGTTAGTTAGAAATACCTGATAAAGAAACAGTCTCGCTAAGCGAGAACCCGGGAAGAAATTTCAGGTCTTGCGGGAAGAATCAGCTCTGCTGGTGTCGTTGACACACACTAAACCCACAGCAAATGAATTGCGTCCCATGTAATAGTGCCGAAATCTATATGTGGGTAGTTTGTTAGAAATACCTGTTAAAGAAACAGTCTCGCTAAGCGACCACAGGCTTTGTCACTACGAACCCAGGAAGAAATTTCAGGTCTTGCGGGAAGACAGTTACGGGCTAAGGAAAGTTTCTAACTAACTACCCACATATAAATATCGGTACTATCATAGGGAAAAAATGCAAATTTGCAGTGGGTTGGGTCTGAACTATATTGTCATAGGTACTTTTCCGAGCCCATGTAACGACCCAACCCGTGATTAAAAAGAGAAGAATGTAAACATGGACCGAAAAAAACGGCCTGGATATTAAACCTATGGACCGAAAACACAATCTGGGGCAATATGGACCGAAAAAAAAAACGATCATGATGCAGTAAATCCGTAAACACTATGGACCGAAAACACATTCTGGGCATTAAGCCTGTATACATTATGAACCTAAAATGAGAGAAGACGTATAGAGACAATGGAATGTACTTGTGGGTGATAATAATGACGATGAGGAATTTGAGGGTACGCTCCACGTGATTTTGTTTGGACGAAAAGGCACGCCTATGACATACCTATTGCTTTATATACATGCGCAGCAGGGAGGGTGAATCTCTACATGATATTGTTCATGTCGTTAATGAAAAAAATAGTTCAATAAAATCAGGAAAAAAGTCAATAATAGTATAACAAAACTGAGCAAACCTCATGCTATTTATGATGCGGTTTTTAACCGTCCGTACGGTAATATAAAAGTTAGATATTTTGTTTTAGGGTTATTGACCTTTTTATAGCATCTATAGGAACCCTTATTTCAGGATAATTTCACGAGCAAAATTTTGTAGGATTGACCCTCCCTGCTGCTATTTTTTACTCATAAAATATTTTCTTAAAGAAAATAAAATAAAAGATTTAGACACTTTGCAAATACCATCATCTAGAAGAAAATGAAGACAGAGTGTTAAACTTTTACAATAATTGAACAAACTGCAATTATTTTACCTTTCAAATTCCTAAAATTAAGATGGATATGGTTCATAATTTTACAAATAACATCACTGTAAATGTTTTGTTAAAAAGAATGATAACGCACAGATGTAATTTTTGTACATGCTGTATGGCATGTGCTGAAATCATTTGTAATGTGTTATCCTGGAACTGCCAATTTTTGCATATGTGTGTATGTGTGTACATGCGTGTGTGTGTGCGTGCGTGTGAAGCTATTAAACAATATTTCAATTATATATATCTTAGGTTTGTCTTTCACATTGATTCCGCGAATCTGTATAATTTTATTTGATTTATTTAAGAACATTCTTGCTTGGTCGAGACTGCATTATTTATCAGTAGTTCCCATATATTTATTCAACTTCCTCGATCTTACGTTTTGAACAAGTAAATTAATTCGATTACACAAAGGTAAATGAAAATGAGCTTTGTTCATTCGTGTCATCCTGAGTTGGAGTAATGAAAGCATAAGAATAATATCCATTAAAATCATTTTCTTCGTGCCAGTACATTTGGAGCCATTGAAGGAGACACTTTTTATGTGTGTTTGAAGAAGACAAAACATTGCTTCATGCCGATGACTTCATTACCAATGACTGACGTCAACTAAATTAATCTGAATAACAACAAAGACAGCATCTTGTGATCATGGTGAAGATAAATTTTACAAATGCATTAAAGATTCGGACAGTACATTGTTTTCAAATATGATTTATATTTATCAGTATTTCTAGTCATTTTAATGATAGTTGTAAAATCTCCCGTTTGAATTTCGCTAGACACTATGTCGCATACATAAAACTCTAATATTTAAGACAGTTCATGGAGACACCCATTTTGAAATACATTTCTTTCAAGATTATGAGCAACTGTTAACGTGAAACAGTTCTCCTATCAAAACAACATGTCAATTTTTATGTTAGTATGTTGAACTTAGACCTTTGCATGATCAGGGAAGGTTTTACTTTCACAATTGTGTGAGGAAACATTTAATCAAACCTATTTGCCTAAGCTGTTTGCAAACATGCTTTTGTATTTTAGTATAAATATAATAGATGTCACTATGAAACGTACGTACTAATTCTATGATCATGTAATAATAATAACGACTATACGTCTCTATCACCTCCTTTAAATATTTCAAAACAGTAATTATGATCGTTATATTTTGTCACTGAAATGGAAAGAGTAATCTATAAATCCCTTTGCAAAATATACGAAAAATATTTATTAAACAAAATTACCTACTACAGTCTAAAACCACATTTCATATCTGAACATCTTTGCAATCTGCGGTTCTGTAAAACAACGACCATTCCGATTCTAATAAAAAAACATAGAACATATCTGGTTTAATCTAAATAAAGTGGACGTTTTGTTTTGCGATTGCATTTAATGATCCGATAATAAAAACTTCAAATTGTATTTTACTTTCCTTCAGTGATAACAGTGAGATAATTATAGTGGGACGGGAGAACTGTTTTCCACACCTACTCTGTTTGACAAAAGCAAAGCTCCAGTCTTATTTGCTCGCAATTATCTCTAAAGGATTTAATTGACTTTTCCATTTCTAAAAACGCGTGCTTTGCTGGAGTATATTACATATTAATAAAATGCATATGCATTCAAGTCTGCACAAAACAAAGACTATGTGTATATTTACATACAAATCTAATTTAAGTGACAGTAATATACGAAGATATGCTATCATTTCTTTCTTAACATGTTTATTGGCTTCTATTTGAGGAGATGATCCAGTAATTCAGACATATATAAGCTCAGGCGAATCATTAAGACGGCTGTTTAGATCCCTAAAACGTCCCTGCAAATATGCAGAAATCATAGAGTTTGTGTTATGTGAATGTTTTTATCCACGGAGCTTAGGTGAAAACATAAATCTTGACTCGACAGCAAAATTTGTCTTTAATAACTATGATATGTATATGTTAACAAAAGAAAGTTCTAATTGGAATTTATGTAAGGCGTGTTATCGGTCTGTATTAACAGTTACACCAGGGTGCAATTGCATTTACAACAATTCTAACATTTTCAGTTAGTATTCTCTCTCTCTCTCTCTCTCTCTCTCTCTCTCTCTGGAGTTCCACGTGTGGATTAGAAAAGTAACAGATATAGAGCATGATTGTTGAACTGTTAAACAGATACTGCTCTTTCCAACGCATTGTTTACTTCTCGAGTATTTAGCAACATCGAATGTCAGCTTATATAACGAGGTAAAATCGTTGAAACAACTTCAGAATAAATATTTTAATAGTCATTATGAGTATAAAATTTAATGTGTCTGTAATAACTAGTCTCTCTTGCTAATAATGCTTGAAATTATCAGTTGATATGACTTGAGAATTTTGTTTTTGTTTCATTGGTCTTGAGACCTTTACTGAAGTCCGGCAGAACCACTCCTGCCAAAATATTGGATCTCATCCATATTAACAGGTAGTGGGAAAATTATGCCAAAGTTTTCACGAGTATTACCAAATATGGAAGAAGTCGGAAACATTAACCTTTGCTCTTCCTTGTGGAAAGCCGAGCGCCTAATACACAGTGGTAATGGCGCCCGATTTCAAACAGCAAAAATAGAAACTATTGTCACAATACCTTATGCAAAAACATTGATGATGAATAGTTTCATCACACTAGTGTAGAAAATTTATGAACTTAATAAGAATGACCTTAATCGTGGAGAAAAATAGATGCAATTGCCTACTTATCTCTCAGAAAAGAAAGTAAGTATCACGTACACAATCGGCTTAACAAATCTTTCTCCAGATGATGCATATTTTACAAAAGTGGATACAATTTACATATTGTATCAAATTCCATTCTATACAAGGGTCATACATCAAAAACTGTTAATACAGTTGTTATTATTTGCTCTGGAAAGAGAGGTATAACTTTCCAACATGAATGTAAACAAAAAAGGAGATAATACATTATCTTAGACATTAGTGCTATGTGCAAATACACTTTATAAGATTATAAGTTTGCAGGTAGTCAGGATTGTCTCAATATTAGTGCATACAGTGCACACAATAGGATTACACATTTCGTTTAAATAAAGGCTAAATGAGTTTCGATTAATGTTGTTTCAATAATTTATATAATGTTCACTCAGGAGATCTTTGTATTAATGCAGCTGTCGCACTTGCAACATGGATTTTTTCCTGGTGTCGTAACAACTCGGATTTTAATCCTGTCATCGTGACAAATCTGAATTTAATCCTGTCGTCGTGACAACTCGGATCTTATTAATGTCCTTGCGACAACTCGGATCGTACTCCTGTCGTTTATGACATCTATGATCTTACTCCTGTCGTTTATGACATATTGGCTCTTACTCCTGTCGTCTTTGAAATCTAGGATCTTACACCTGTCGTCCTTGAAATGTAGGATCTTACTTGTGTCATCTTTGACATCTCCGATCTTACTCCTATCCTAGCGAAAACTCGGATATTACACCTGTCGTCTTTGACATCTCCGATCTTACTCTTGTCCTAGCGACAACTCGGATATTACACCTGTCATGTCTGACATCATGGATCTTTCTCCTGTCGTCTTTGACATCTAGGATCTTACTCCTGTCGTCTTTGACATCTCCGATCTTAATCTTGTCCTAGCGACAACTCGGATATTACACCTGTCATGTCTGACATCATGGATCTTACTCCTGTCGTCTTTGTCATCTAGGATCTTACTCCTGTCGTCTTTGACATCTCCGATCTTACTCTTGTCCTAGCGACAACTCGGATATTACACCTGTCATGTCTGACATCATGGATCTTACTCCTGTCGTCTTTGACATCTAGGATCTTACACCTGTCGTCTTTGACATCTAGGATCCTACACCTGTCGTTTTTGACATCTAGGATCTTATACCTGTAGTTTTTGACATCTTGGAACTTACTCCTGTCGTATGTGATATCTAGGATCTTACTCCTGTAGTCTTGACATCTCCGATCTTATTCCTGACCTCGCGAAAACTCGGATCTTACTCCTGTCGTCTTTGATATCTAGGATCCTACACCTGTCGTTTTTGACATCTTGGATCTTATACCTGTAGTTTTTGACATCTTGGAACTTACTCCTGTCGTATGTGACATCTAGGATCTTACTCCTGTAGTCTTGACATCTCCGATCTTATTCCTGACCTCGCGAAAACTCGGATCTTACTCCTGTCGTCTTTGATATCTAGGATCTTATTCCTGTCATCTTTGACATCTAGGATCTTATTCCTGTCGTTTTTGACATATAGGATATTACTCATGTAGCCTTGACATCTCTGATCTTACTCCTGGCCTCGCGACAACTCGGATCTTACTCATGTCGTTTATGATATCTCGGATCTTACTCCTATCGCCTTTGATATCGAGGATCTTACTCCTGTCGTTTATGACATCTATGATCTGTCTCCAGTCGTCTTTGACATCTAGGATCTTATACCTGTCGTCTTTTAAATCTAGGATCTTACTTCCGTCATCATTGACATCTCCGATCGTACTCCTGACCTCGCAAAATCTCGGTTCTTACACCTGTCATTTTTGACATCTCGGATCTTACTCCTGTCGTCTTGACATCTCGGATCTTACTCCTGTCGTCTTTGACATCCCGGATCTTACTTCTGTCGTCTTTGACATCTCGGATAGTACTCCTGTCGTCTTTGACATCTTGGATCTTGCTCCTGTTGTTTAAGACATTTAAGATCTTACTCCTGTCGTCTTTGAAATATAGGATCTTACTCCTGTCGTTTACGACATCTAGGATCTTACCCATGTCCTTGCGACAACTCGACTCTTTCTCCTGTCTTTTTTGGCATCTTGGATCTTACTCCTGTCGTCTTTGACATCTCGGATATTACTCCTGATAACTTAAGATCTCAGATGTTACTCCTGTCGTCTGGACAAATTGGATCTTACTCCTGTAGTCATTTGAGCAACCGCCACTCTGGACATGACAGTTCTTTTCTTGTGACAGTTATACATAGTAGTTTTTCGCATTTAATTCAGCTATCTTAGATATGTAATTCAATATGTCGTATTGTCCAATTACAAATCTAGTAGTAGTAGTAGTAGTAGTAGTAGTAGTAGTAGTAGTAGTAGTTTGCATACTTTAATTTCTTATGATTACGCTTTCTCTAACATGCTAGCTGAGACAAGTGAAACCGTAGGTCCTGGCTTTACATATATGCTTGGATATCAAGTTAACTTAGCAGTCATTACGGCCAAAGCTGAATTATCATCCATGAGATTCAGAAAATAACAATGAAAATACTGTTATGCATATATCTATGTCTTTCTGTAACTTCTGGTATATGACCTTTATAATTTTCGTAATTTGTATTAATGGTTGTAAACTGTATTGGATATTTTTGTTATATGCACTGTACAAACCCCAGTCCTCCATTTGACTGTGTTTTTTTTTATAAAGCAACTGAGTCGGTGTAGACATGTTTTAATTAAACACATTATGCACTGTACAAACCCCAGTCCTCCATTTGACTGTGTTTTATTTTATAAAACAACTGAGTCGGTGTAGACATGTTTTAATTAAACCCATTATGATGAAGGTGGCTCGTTCGTGTCAACAAGTAGGCTTTAACACGATGATGTCTTAAATGCTCCCAAAACGAGTCTTATTCATTGATGATGGATTGGGTCAAGCATCTTCAAATAGGACTTCCTCATTGAAACATAAACAACATAAATGACACAAAAGTGTGCATACTGTTTTTGATTTGGAGAAATTGAAACCGATAGTATTGGCCCAGTTTTGAATCTTGTTGATATTCTGCTGTAGTTGTCTTTCTACTGTACGCATGTGCTTTGATCGATAACATATTAGAAAGTCGTCAACGTATAAGGGGCAACTATGACTGTGAAATGACTTCAATATGACCACTCAACTGGTCAGTTATATACCTGAATGTTTATGAAGAAACGACTGTCGTAAAACCCAGTACTTGCTAAACCGATCAATTAGAAGACGCCTGTCTTTAACCACATGTGATTGCAAAAAACAACCAACACACAGCTAACCATGATTTAGGTAGAGACTAGTGACATTTGTCAATGCCACATTTCTTAAGAGAAACATTGAATAGTTTGGTTTCACTGCAAGACCGCATCCAACTGAAATTCTTAAAAATACCTTATATACTAGCGTATCAATCGAGTCCAACTACATAAAACCATAGACAATGATATGCAGTCGCATAATGCACCGGCAGATCAAAATCTTTTTTCTTGTTTGTACTGTTCAAGTTAGCTTGGAAATATCTTGCTCTATATTTTATTATGGACCTCAAATATATTATCTTACCACAGTACGATATCTTTTATAATGCAGTGTGCAGGATTTAAAATTATTTGAAAGCATATGTCTGCATGTTTTTTGTGCATTGGTATATAAGTATATTATTACAAATATTTCCATTATAGTCAGTACAGAAAAGTCCGAAAGTAACCAATGCATGACCTCAAATGAAAGTAAGTTGTACTCATTGTTTGACACATACAGGATTCATTGATTTTACTGAAAGAGAATTTATACTTGCAAGCAAGCTTTATCGATTTGTTTCTTTAATTAAACACAATAGTGTTCAATTTATGGGAATAAATGATTGGTGTTATTTTATCAATTGATAATTATTTAATTTATCAGGTGTACAAATAGTTAGGTGTCTGATTTGGAAACGCATATTGATTATCTGTATGGAACACTAGATCAGGCCTGTATGATTAATCCTGTATCTTTGTTCATATAGAATGTGAGCCAACAGAGTCTGTCGAAATGCCTTTGTGAAGACCTATCTTTTCTTTATTTAATAAGAGGCGTCGTTACGATTTGATAAAATTAAGACTTAATTAAATTAATTAAAGCGTTCAATTTTTTCTTCTGAAATAATTGACGACAGTCTACAACATTGCTAAGAAATAAATATGTTATTTCCAAATTTCATCATTTTATAACCGAACTTGTGTTTATTGCACTTAATGTATTAAACAAGAAACAAGCAAAGTAATAGCAAATTAAATGTCCCCACAAATAATTACAAAATACCAAAGAGGTACTTAATACAAATAGAGTAGAAAACAGAACAAAACCTACTGACTGGATAAATGATTACTTTCACTTTATTTTATTCTGGAAATTAAATTCCTGAAAAATATAAAACTTTTTGCATCAATGTTACCTACAAGCCACAGCTAAACTCTTTATCTATGATACCTACAAGCTACAGCTGACCTCTTAAATACTAGTATCTACGGGTTACAGCTGAACTATTCTTCACTTGAACCTACAGGCTACAGCTGAACTTTTCATCACTGGCACATACAGGCTACAGTTGAACTATTCATCACTGGTACCTACAGGCTACAGGCTACAGCTGAACTATTCATCACTGGTACCTATAGGCTACAGGCTACAGCTGAACTATTCATCACTGGTACCTACAGGCTACAGGCTACAGGCTACAGGTTACAGCTGAACTATTCATCACTGGTACCTACAGGCTACAGGCTACAGCTGAACTATTCATCACTGGTACCTACAGGCTACAGGCTACAGGCTACAGGCTACAGGTTACAGCTGAACTATTCATCACTGGTACCTATAAACTACAGCTAAATTCGTCCATTGTTTGCAAGACTAATACCAAGGCTACAATGTAAATTGTTCAAAAGGTAGCAACATGTTATACTTTGTCAGGAAGATCAATTTAATGATAACTATGTTATGTATTTAATTCGATTAATTTGCACGAATTACCCATTACATCGTCAAATGCACAACTAATACGGGTTTTCAAGAAAATTAGAACACTTCCCAACGAATGGTGATTTTAAATCATGGACATGAACTGTGAAAACAGATTAGAGCAAGCGTTGAATATGATACTGAAACATATTGGCTTCCTTCATAACTTCTAGCAAGAGATTCATCTAAGACTAAATGTAAATTCATAACTTCTGGCAAGAGATTCATCTAAGACTAAATGTAAATTCATAACTTCTGGCAAGAGATTCATCTAAGACTAAATGTAAATTCATAACTTCTGGCAAGAGATTCATCTAAGACTAAATGTAAATTCATACTTCAGGTCAACACTTTATTCTATAAATGAAAATTTATAGTCTAAGTCAAGAGATTCGTCTAAGACTGAATGTGAATTTTTAATCAGGATCAACAGTTTGATGTAGGACTGAATAAGAATTAATAATCCACGTCAAGGGATTGATCTAAGACTAAACTGGAATTCATACTCCAAGTTAAGAGATTTATTTTTCACTAAATGAAAATTCTTAATCCACATCAAGATATTTATCGATTTGGGCCTCTTTACTACAAAACACATCGATTTGGTCCCCTTTACTACGACAGACATCGATTTGGTCCGCTTTACTACAAAAGACATCGATTTGGTCCCCTTTACTACGAAAGACATCGATTTGGTCCCCTTTACTACGAAAGACATCGATTTGGTCCACTTTACTACAAAACACATCGATTTGGTCCTCTTTACTACAAAACACATCGATTTGGTCATCTTTACTACGAAAGACATCGATTTGGGCCTCTTTGCTACAAACGACATCGATTTGGTCCTCTTTACTACAAAAGACATCGATTTGGTCCTCTTTACTACAAAAGACATCGATTTGGTCCTCTTTACTACAAAACACATCGATTTGGTCCTTTTTTTACTACGAAAGACATCGATTTGGTCCCCTTTACTACAAAACACATCGATTTGGTCCTTTTTTGCTACAAAACACATCGATTTGGTCATCTTTACTACGAAAGACATCGATTTGGGCCTCTTTGCTACAAACGACATCGATTTGGTCCTCTTTATTACAAAAGACATCGATTTGGGCCTCTTTACTACAAAACACATCGATTTAGTCCCCTTTACTTCGAAAGGCATCGATTTGGGCCTCTTTACTACGAAAGACATCGATTGGGGCCTCTTTACTACAAAACACATCGATTTAGTCCCCTTTACTTCGAAAGGCATCGATTTGGGCCTCTTTACTACGAAAGACATCGATTTGGGCCTCTTTACTACATAAAACATCGATTTGGGCCTCTTTACTACAAAAGACATCGATTTGGTCCTCTTTACTAAAAAGACATCGATTTGGTCCCCTTTACTACGAAAGACATCGATTTGGTCCTCTTTACTACGAAAGACATCGATTTGGTCCTTTTTACTACAAAACACATCGATTTGGTCCTCTTTACTACAAAACACATCGCTTTGGTCATCCTTACTACAAAACACATCGATTTGGTCCCCTTTTCTGCGTAAGACATCGATCTGGGCCTCTTTACTACAAAAGACATCGACTTGGGCCTCTTTACTAAAAAACACATCGATTTGGTCCCCTTTACTACGAAAGACATCGATTTGGGCCTCTTTACTACAAAATACATCGATTTGGTCCTCTTTACTACAAAACATATCGATGTGGTCCTTTTTACTACGAAAGACATCGATTTGGTCCCCTTTACTACAAAACACATCGATTTGGTCCTTTTTACTACAAAAGACATCGATTTGGTCATCTTTACTACGAAAGACATCGATTCGGGC
Source organism: Potamilus streckersoni (assembly GCA_016746295.1). Lineage (NCBI taxonomy): Eukaryota > Metazoa > Mollusca > Bivalvia > Unionida > Unionidae > Potamilus > Potamilus streckersoni. The sequence goes on from JAEAOA010001099.1 coordinate 779,836, forward strand.
CTCTTTGCTACAAAAGACATCGATTTGGTCCTCTTTACTACAAAACACATCGATTTGGGCCTCTTTGCTACAAAACACATCGCTTAGGTCCCCTTTACTACGAAGACATCGATTTGGGCCTCTTTAGTACGAAAGTCATCGATTTGGGCCCCTTTACTACAAAAAACATCGATTTGGGCCTCTTTACTACAAAAGACATCGATTTGGTCCTCTTTACTAAAAAAGACATCGATTTGGTCCCCTTTACTACGAAAGACATCGATTTGGTCCTCTTTACTACCAAAGATATCGATTTGGTCCTCTTTACTACAAAAGACATCGATTTGGTCCTCTTTACTACAAAACACATCGATTTGGTCCTCTTTACTACAAAACACATCGATTTGGTCCCCTTTACTACGTAATACATCGATTTGGGCCTCTTTACTACAAAAGACATCGATTTGGTCCTCTTTACTACAAAAGACATCGATTTGGGCCTCTTTACTACTTTACTACAAAAGACATCGATTTGGGCCTATTTACTACGAAAAAAATCGATTTGGGCCTCTTTACTACGAAAGACATCGGTTTGGGCCTCTTTATACTACTAAACACATCGCTTTGGGCCTCTTTACTAAATAAGACATCGATTTGGTCCCCTTTACTACGAAAGACATCGATTTGGTCCTCTTTACTAAAAAAGACATCGATTTGGTCCTCTTCACTACAAAGGACATCGATTTGGTCCCTTTTACTACGAAAGACATGGATTTTGGACCCCTTTACTACGAAAGACATCCATTTGGACACCTTTACTACGAAAGACGTCGATCTGGACACATTTTCGACTTGCCTTCATCTCAAGTCGTGCATTGAACATTTTCGGGCTTTTCTGTACTGATTATAATCGAAATATTTGTAATAATATGCTTATCTACCAATATACAAAAGAAACACTCAGACCTATTCTTTCAAACAATTTTAAATATTGCAAATTTGAATCTAATATGTATGGTAAGGGAATATAAATGCGATTCATGCTAAAATATAAGGCAAGATATTTCCAAGCTAACTTAAACAGTAGAACGCACAAAAAACCCAACAAAACTTTGATTCTGACCTGCCGGTGCATTATAATTTAAATAACGTTCAGTTCATTGATCGAGTATTAGAAAGTTCTATCTTTCTTGAACTCCCGTAACTTCTCGATTTTATTCCCGAAGAATGAGTGACATCTCTTGTTAAGAGAGTCTAAACTATGTGTGTTTTTTTCTCTTTCTAATCATTTACAGACACATTAAGCTATGAGTATTTCTTTCGCATAGCAAGAGTTGAGAAAAAGATAAAGAGAAACATCTCATCATAACACCCCCATATATATATATATATATATATATATATATATATATATATATATATATATATATATATATATATATCTGTGTGTGTGTGCGTATGTGTGTGATATGATGTGATTATGACTTAACGTAGCTGTACTAATTTTCCAGTGATATCGCTACGATCTCTGCAGTGTGGCAGTTTAAAGTGATGTCTAATACTGGCGCATCAAGCCGCAGACCTGTAGCATGATGTCCCACCCAGTCACATTATCCTGACACCAGGCAGACAAGTCCTAACACTAACCTCCTAATGCTGAGCGCCAAGGACGCAGCTGTTAGTACCATTTTTGTAAGTCTTTGTTTGTAAGTCTTCGATTTATATATATATATATATATATATATATATATATATATATATATATATATATATATATATATATATATATATATATATATATATATATATATATATATATATATATATATGATCAAGGTATCTGCAACATGCGTCTTGCTCATGCTTTGCTCTTGTGAGGAGGGTTACCAATTACCCGAATGTATTTCCAAGCAATGAACAATTATCATTAGTGTCATGCCCAGACTAAAACTCAATTCAGAATTCTGTTCTAAAGTCGTTGTAGCTCACGTCTATGCTTCTACCAATAGTCCGTCTATGCACCTACCAATCGTACATCAATGCACTTTTCAATGGTATGTATATACACATTTCAATGGTACGTCTATGCACTTTCAAATGGTATGTCTATGCACTTACAAACTGTACGTCTGTGCACTTACAAATGGTACGTATATGTATTTACTTATTGTACGTCTATATACTTAACAATTGTACGTCTATGCTCTTCCCAATGGTACCTCTATGCATTTTCAAATGGTACGTCTATGCATTTACCAATGATACCTCCATGCGCTTATCAATGACACGTCTAAGCACTTACAAATGGTACGTCTGTGCACTTACCAATAGTATGTCTATACACTTACGAACGATACTACTTTATGCTTACCAATGGTACGTCTATGCACTTATCAATGGTACGTCTATGCACTTACGAATAGAACATCTATACACTTAATAATTGTACGTATATGCACTTACCAATGATACGTCTATAACTCTATCAATGATACGTATATGATCGTACCAATATCACGTCTATGCACCTGCCAAATGTATGTCTATGCAATTTTGCAATGTTATGTCTATTTACTTACAAATAATACGTCTGGGCACTTACTAATAGTTCGTCTATGCACCTAACAATGGTACGTATATGCACTTATCAATGATACGTCTATGCACTTGCCAATGGTACGTATATGCACTTCACAATTGTATGTTAGGATTTTGAATTGAGTGAGTTTGGTCAGGAAGTGTCCTTATTAAAGACATTGTGTACCCATGCAGATATAAATGCTGAAATTAAATGTGGATGGAATCGTCAGCAAATATATTTCAAAGTAAGCATTTAAATGATTTGTTGTCTTGAAAAAAAAATTTGTTTTTGAAATAGTTTCTTTAACTTAACGTTCAAAATGAATTGGAAGGCGGCTTTAGCATTGCCAAGGCAGGGAGAATAAATAACAGACATGTGCTTTTAATGAATTTAAAATCAGTTTTGTTTAGTTCAATGACTAAAACTCATAAGACCAGATAATATTTAATTTATTTCTATTAAATGAAAGTAAATAAAAATTAAAATAAGCAAATAAAAGTTATATGACCAAAGACACCTAAAATGATTGTATTGGAAACTTCGGTATATTCCGTACTTAGCAATTATTCATTGCTATGCTGTGCACACCGTATTGGTAGGATCAAGTGGGATTTTTTCTGTAGTTTCATGAATATCTCATTATGAGTAAGATGCTTTGATAACTTTACTGGATTTGGAATTCCAATCAGTTGATTGAACTAAATAGTAAACTTCGAGCTAAACACTTTTGTTTTGGTATTTACTTTCCATGCACTATACAAAAATATTTGATACATGTGTATTTAGCTATATTTGTAGAAGTCACAGTTGGGTCTACATCCTTTCATTCATACAATTAATAAATGAGTTTGCAGTTGTTCCTTATATTTGCACACCGTTCATAGGCGTTGATCGTCTTTTTAAGACAATCAGAACTTTGTATCTCGCTATTTCAAAATTAAGTTCAGATTTAAAAGACGAATATTTGGTACATTCATGTGCCAAATAAAATTAGTATCAGTCAAAGGAGAGGGACTCGTTTAATCTAGTAATCATACTTATAGTCAACAGTAACTTGTAGTAGTACGAATTCAACGGTCCCTTTTAAATGTATCAAACCAGACTAAACCGTTTAATTACGTTTATGAGTGAAATGAAATCAGCTATCTACTTCAATAATACATGAAGCTGCTGGATGCATCACGTGGAGCTGTATGCATCACGTGGAGCTGAATGTACCACGTGAATCTGTATGCACATCATGGAGTTGCAACCACGCGCAATTTTGCGAACTAAATGCTGCACACCCTTAAAAATTATTAATGCCAGGGTTGATGAAACTGGGAGTTGTCAAACTTAGTTGCTTTAGCCTACTATATCTAAAGTGTATTTCTGCTACCTAACCAATTAGTCATTGTTTTGTTAATTATGTGCTAAATAATATGTTTGTTTATTAGATGCAAAATCAGCAAAAATGTGGGCGAGACAGGCAAACCTTTTATAAATGTTTGCCACATGGCATATTTAGTTTAGAATCGCATAAACTGTCTGGTTCATTTCCTGGTAGAGGAAGTGGTAGCTTCCATTTTTCAGAAAATAGTTCTAAGATATTATCTCTGTCAAAACCTTTCAGAACCTTTGTTTTATTCGTCATCTATAGCATCTTGCCGGTACTTCAATAAAGGATGTTACTGAATCAAGCAATTTTCATCTGAAAAATCAGATTTGTGTGAACCCATATAAACGGCTCAATATACTGGTAAAAGTCGTATATTTAAGGCAGCTATAAGTACAGCTTATGTCTAATTGCATTTGTGAACCTCTGCAGTTCATTTTCACTTTGCTTTGTGTTTTAAGACAGTTATTATGGCGGCATGTGTTTGTTCATGAATGCATATTTAGCCCATCTATATTGGACAAGTTTATTCCCCCATTGATGCTCATTTAGCCGAGCTGTATTTGAGAAGTTTGAATTTATGTACCTAGTTAGGAAAAACTGTTCTCACCCATGCGACAGAGAAATCTAGCTGGTTTGCTAACCTTACTTTCTTATCTCAATCTAGTCAAATCAGACCAGTTGTCTTAGTCAATGTGTCTGCGCACTCAGAACTACTTTTTAAAAAAAGAAACTATTGTTCTCTTCTGCTGTGCCTGGCATAGTTGTTCTAAAAATCAAACAACAACAAATATACAACAAAAAATAGTAACTTAATGTCAATCCGTCTTTAAGAACGCACGATACAAAAACATTTAGAGAGAGACAAAAACACGCACGCGATGTCGAGCTTCTTTGGTATTATGCTAGTTCGTTCCATATAGCATAGTTAATTATAGCCTATAATGCAGTCTTAGCTCAGTACATTTTCAGGTCAGTGTAATTAAATTTAGTTAAAGCTACATAATTAACTTTAAATATTTCGTGTGAAACAAATTATCTACATTTAATATGTTGACCTAAAAGTTCCTCTTACATGTTGGATAAAATTCATAATGCTATATAAAATGAACTGTCACAAAAACACTGATCCATACAGATTGAATATATACCTATTCACTTCACAGCCTCCCAACTCTCTTAACAACTACAGAAAACTTGGTAACAGCTAGAAATGTGTTATGTCAAAGATGCTTTATTCTAATTTGGTTAAGAATCTCCATTGTACCACAGATGAATCAAAATTATACCTACAATATATAACTACATATAATGGATTTACCAGTCAGAAGGAATCATTTATCCGTCAACACATTAATATATAAGCACATTTCACTGTGGTACTTGCCATATTTCCAAGAAAGAAAATACATTTTAAAATAATCCGTTAGCATGAAAGTTTATCACATGGTTATCCACTATGGTCAGTATTTGGAGGGTATTTTATATGCAGGGATAATTTTACAATCAATATTAAGGACAACACAAGTATTTCATAGCAGGTTCACCTCCTCCAAAGAAAATGATAGTTGTATACGATAATGATACAGATCTCTAATTACCCATGAATAATTTAATGCAATGCAACATGTTACTCTTTTTTACAGCTTGTACAAACTACAATAGAGCTGATTACCAGGTATCGAATCATTATTTACAACAAAAAACTCTTCAAAATTGGAACTGATGAAACTGAAACAATTTCTTGCAATAAATATTAATTATTTATCATCAATTTCATATAGCATTCATATATTAAATGTGATAATACCTCATTATTATGCGACGTTTTATGTTGATAGTTTTAGTTTTTTTACGCATAAAATATGTTTACTTCGGAAGACACAACCACGCCACAGTTCTCATTGACATATTGGTATTAATGCATCTCATGTAAATATTTGTACTTGAACTGTGTCGCACAAATGAGGAGTTCGTTTTTACGTAATAGGAAAATATTTGGTGATCTAAAGAATCACACAAAACTTTTTATTGGACAAACATTGTATTATTCCATATATTTGATGGTCTCTATATACATGTCGTCATGTTTTTTTATGTTGACGGTGTGTTTATGTAAGTCCGGTATACCTGAGTGTCGCCGGAAATAGCACTATTAATTTGGCTATCTTGAGAGCAAATGTTCATATCTTGTTTTTATTTCATGTACATCTGAGTTAACTTTCTGATGTCTCTTTTGAATCTACAATATCTACTTTAAAGCCATACGTTTCTCATGATGCTAATTAAGCTATATTTGCCTTTCAAATTTATTGAAATATGTACTTATTCAATATATACTGTTCTGTATGGATTGGTTTTAGTATGGATGATTAAACAAATGATCTATAATTGTTGTCTCGGAATTTATAGTACATGATAATAAACTTTCTAACCTGGCCACCTCGATAAAACTAAAGAATCTTTCATAGATTCTTTAAAGAACATGACATTGCAACTACTAGTTCTTTTCTCTAAAAACCAAATAAATTCGTTTGTTAAGCAAATTACAAAACTTTGTAAAATATGTAATAGGACTTTACTCCACATTCGACTCAGACAAATATTATGATTATTTTTCATGATGATTTACATTACATCGACATCGTTGTCTCCGTCGCATACTCGGGATCACCTGGAGCGATCGTGTGACAAACAACGAGGTGCTTCAACAGGCCAAAATTCCCAGCATGGTCACACTCCTCCGCCTACGTCGCATCAGATGGCTCGGCCATGTGCGTCGAATGGATGATGGATGGATCCCCAAAGACCTTCTCTACTCTAAGTTTGCCTCAAGCAGAAGACTAATATGACGGCCACATCGTCGCTTCAAGGATATCTGCAAGCAGGATATGAAAGCTCTTTGAATCGAGGTCAACACCTGGGAAGAGCTTGCCCTCGACAAGTCCCACTGGCGACAAGCTCTGTACACAGGTCTGAAAGCCAGCGAGGAAAAGTTACGACAACTCGTCGATGAGAAAAGATCTCAGAGGAAGAGGATGCAGTTACAACCAAGACCTAACTCATACTTCAAGTGTAGCAACTGTAGCAAGGATTGCCACTCCCGTTTGGCACAGAAAACGCTGCGCAACTACAAACTAGGATACCTTTCATAGGCGCATTTCCATCGTCTCTCGAGACTAACGGAAGCCAACCTTACATTACATCAACACGTCATCTTTCCTTTTGGCGGCTCTTTAATGGTTCCACAGAAATGATTTTTTTAAAATAATAGTTATAAGTTTTAATTAAACTAATTGAAATACACTTATTCAAAATGAAACACCATCATACATAAAGTATTGTATCTATCTAGAAACCGGTATACAATAAATATTAATATAAATATTTATAAATATAAATAAATATGGTAGCAATAATCAATTCTGCTGTTTTTTACTATGTGTGTGTGTTTGTTATGACTCTTTGATCTTAAACAAAGTAACAATAAAAGAAGCAAACCCAGCAATTTTTATAAAACAACAAACAATTTAATTATCAAGGTTATTTATGAAAAATATGGGAAGAACTTACAATAATATGAAGAGAAATCAAACTAATCATTGTTAGGGTCTATAAAAGTACTATATGAAAAGAAAATTTCCTTTTAAATTTCAATATAGGAAATATTATGGTCCTCTAAGAATAGCTACGTTTTAAAGATGGCGTTGTCCAGAATAGTTTTCAATAGTTGCAGAATATAGTCTAGATACGGGCCACTTTCTATTTGACCTGATGAGTTCAAACAAAAAATTATATCTCTAGAATAATATTAAAGAACAACATAAAACATGTCTGCAGGGGTACAACAGAAATAAACGAAATGCGAATGACTCCAAATTCGGAATAAAGTTGATTTATCCGTCCTCTTTATATACGGCGTTTATTCGACTATATTTCACAGCAGACTCCACATGACGGATAACATTACTGAGTTTGTGTCAAACTAGCCTATCCACCTGAGGTAGCGTTCTATTAGAAAGTTAGTGAATCTTTCTAAAACCTTCGAAACCACAACAGCCAACAAGATCTTAATTCAAAGGCTCCATTTAAGTATTTTTTATTACGATTATTAGTAATAATTGTGAAAACATACCTAAGGATCTATTCATATAATCTATGGAATACAATGTTCTTAACAGCGTATCATTTTAATAAAGAAAAAAAAATGATAATAACCTCTTTATTATTTTAATAAATCGGTGATATATCTTCATTGATTCTTTGCCGTTCTATGGTTTTAAAGTTATTAACCTCATACAATCAATGTGCGCTCTTTTCCTGTAGAATATTTTTATATTTTAATTCCTCTCCTCTGTTAAATTTCGTGGGACTAGCTCTCTCTCTCTCTCTCTCTCTCTCTCTCTCTCTCTCTCTCTCTCTCTCTCTCTCTCTCTTATTTTACAGAGCGTTCTGATAATCAGTCTAACAACATCTCACTTCAAAATACACATACAATTTTACAGAAGATTCTGGAAAACAGTCTAACATAATCGAAGTTGGAAATACAGATATGGTTGTATCGAGGATCCTGGTAATCAGACGAGCGATATTGTTCTTCGAAAAGAATTTTATAGAGGATTATGATAATCAATCTAATAAGACCGCAAGTCGAAATACAAATACAGTTGCAAATTCAATAACAAAAATATTTACGAACAAAAGTTTGAACTGTCTCAAAATGCACGATTTCGCTTTGGTTGTACAAATATTTGAATCATACAGCAGCATTAAGCAAAGAGATGGAAATGTATACGTTCTTAAACCAGATGTATGACAGACCACGATTTGTATTACTTTTTACAAGGAGTGTATGACAGACCTCGATGGGTATTACTCTTTATAAAGGAGTGTATGACAGACCTCGATGGGTATTACTCTTTATAAAGGAGTGTATGACAGATCTCAATTGGTATTAATCTTTATAAAGGAGTGTATGACAGATCTCGATGGGTATTATTCTTTATAAAGGAGTGTATGACAGACCTGATTGGTATTACTCTTTATAAAGGAGTGTATGACAGACCGCGATTTGTATTACTCTTTATAATGGCGTGTATGACAGACCTCGACTTGTATTACTCTTTACAAGGAGTGTATGACAGACCTCGATAGGTATTACTCTATATAGAGGAGTGTATGACAGACCTTGATGGGTATTACTCTTTATAAAGGAGTGTATGACAGACCTCGATTTGTATTACTCTTTATAATGGAGTGTATGACAGACCTCGATTTGTATTACTTTTTACAAGGAGTGTATGACAGACCCCGATGGGTATTACTCTTTATAAAGGAGTGTATGACAGACCTCGATGGGTATTACTCTTTAATAAGGAGTGTATGACAGACCTCGATGGGTATTACTCTTTATAAAGGAGTATATGAGAGACCTAGATGGGTAATACTATATAAAGGAGTATAAGACAGACCTCAATGGGTATTGCTCTTTATAAAGGAGTGTATCACAGACCGCGATTTGTATTACTCTTTATAATGGAATATATGTCAGACCTCGATGGGTATTACTCGCTATAAAGGAGTGTATGACAGAACAAGATGGGTATTATTCTTTATAAGGGAGTGTATGACAGACCTCGATGGGTATAACTCTTTATAAAGGAGAGTATGACAGACCTCGATTTGTGTTATTTTTTATAAAGGAGAGTATGACAGACCTCGATTTGTATTACTCTTTATAATAAAATATATGACAGAACTAGATTTGTATTACTCTTTATAAAGGAGTGTATGGCAGACCTCGATGGGTATTACTCTTTATAAAGGAGTGTATGGCAGACCTCGATGGGTATTACTCTTTATAAAGGAGTGTATGTCAGACCTCGATGGGTATTACTCTTTATAAAAGAGTGTATAGCAGATCTCTATGGGTATTACACTTTATAAAGTAGTGTATGACAGACCTCGATTTTTATTACTCTATAATGGAATGTATGACAGACCTCGATTTGTATTATTCATTATAATGGAGTGTATGACAGTCCTCGATGGGTATTACTTCTTATAATGGAGTGTATGGCAGACACCGATTTGTATTAACCTTTATAATGGAGTGTATGACCGACCTCGATATGTATTACTCTTTATAATGGAGTGTATAACAGACATAGATTTGTATTTCTCTTTAAAAAGGAGTGTATGACAGACCTCAGTTTCTATTACTCTTTATAAAGAAGTGTATTACATACCGAGATGAATATTGCTCTTTAAAAAGGAGTGTTTGACAGACCTCGATTTGTATTACTCTTTATAAAGGAGTGTATGACAGACCGCGAAGGGTATTACTCTTTAAAAAGGAGTGTATGACAGACCTCGATATGTAATACTCTTTATAAAGGAGTGTATGACAGATCTCGATGGGTATTACTCTTTATAAAGAATTGTATGACAGACCTCGATGGGCATTACTCTTTATAAATGAGTGTATGACAGACCTCGATGGGTATTACTCTTTATAAAGATGTACATGACAGAGCTCGATGGGTATTACTTTTTATAATGGAATGCATGACAGACTTCGATGGGTATTGCTCATTATAAAGGAGTGTATGGCATACCTCGATTTGTATTACTCTTTATAATGGAGTGTATGACAGACCTTGATTTGTATTACACTCTATAATGGAGAGTATGAACGACCTCGATGGGTATTACTCTTTATAAAGAAGGATATGACAGACCTCGATGGGTATTACTCTTTATAATGGTATGTATGACATACTTCGATGGGTATTACTCTTTATAAAGTAGTGTATTACATACCTCGATTTGTATTACTCTTTATAACGGAGTGTATGACAAAGCTTGATTTCTATTACTCTTTAAAAAGGAATGTATGAAAGAACTCGATTTGTATTACTCTTTATAAAGGAATGTATGACAGATATCTATTTGTATTACTCTTTATAATGGAGTGTATGACAGACCACGATTTGTATTACTCTTTATAATGGAGTGTATGACAGACCTTGATTTGTATTACTCTTTATAATGGAGTATATCACAGACCTCGATTTGTATTACTCTTTACAAAGGAGTGTATGACAGACTGCGATGGGTATTACTCTTTATAAAGGAGTGTATGACCGACCTCGATGGGTATTACTCTTTATAAAGGAGTGTATGACAGACCTGGATGGGTATTATTCTTTATAAAGGAGTGTATGGCAGATCTCGATGGGTATTACTCTTTATAAAGAAGTATATGACAGACCTCGATGGGTATTACTCTTTATAAAGAAGTATATGACAGTCCTCGATGGGTATTACTCTTTATAAATAAATGTATGACAGACCTCGATGGGTTTTACTCTTTATAAATGAGTGTATGACAGTCCTCGATGGGTGTTACTCTTTATAAAGACGTATATAACAAACCTCGATGGGTATTACTCTTTTTAAAGGAGTGTATGACAGACCTCGATGGGTATTACACTTTATAAAGTGTATGACAGACCTCGATGGGTATTACTCTTTATAAAGTGTATGACAGACCTCGATGGGTATTACTCTTTATAAAGTGTATGACAGACCTCGATGGGTATTACTCTTTATAAAGTGTATGACAGACCTCGATGGGTATTACTCTTTATAAGGAGTAATCAGCATAACTGTTATTTCTTAAATTACATGGCAGGACATAAGTTTGTAATCTAAAACTGATCGAACGTAGTGTTAATAAGAAAATACTTCCAAAATTCTAACTGCGTATGAAATAAAACCTTCCTATATGTATCCTCGTTTGATGTAAATTGTTAATAGCCCTACTGTGTATCTACTTCTCTAGTATATATCAAATCATTGATTGGTCTTATCGATTTGCGCCTTTTTTAAAATTTATATGTGCTCATAAAAACAATTTTCTCCGTTGATCAGAAAACACATTGGCTCATATGTAAAGAATATTTACATTTTCGCTGAGAATAGACACCTCAAACATAACAATAATTGCTGCCAAGCGTTGCGGACTTAAAGATTTTGAAAAATGTAAGGATAAGTTTTGATTATGTCTAAAGGAATATGTACGCTTTAACAATGTTATACCACGATATGTATAAATTTTTATAACAAAAAAACAAAAACAAATGAGGAATGTCGATTTAGTGGATCCCTCATTTCCTAGTTATAACAAAATAGACTCATCATCACAGTTTTGCATTTTTTCTCTCGTCCACACAAAGTTTATCTTGTGGTTGCAGTAGTTTTTCTGGGTGAAATTTAATTCAAACCATTATATACATACATACATACATATATATATATATATATATATATATATATATATATATATATATATATATATATATATATATATATATATATATATATATATATATATATATTGTTCTTATCCATTAGACTTGGATATTTCAAGCCTTCCGTAAGAGAAATGTTTCTTGCTTTAGTGTAATTTATGCATCCTTTATTTTTTCGTAAGGTTTTATTAAATGTCACAGTTCAGTTTTCGTGAGATGTTTTAGCTGCATTTGCCACACAGTAATGTAATCTAATCTTGTCAGCCCTCATCTGTATTCTAACAATACCGAATAATTGATGAAATCTCTGTTTTCAGATCAATATCTTTCAGACAATTGGTATGGAAAGTTAACTAGGTTTTTAATCTGCATTGATGAACGCTGCATGCCATTCTTAAACTGACTGATTGGTACTTAAAGTGGAAGAGACATAAGTTGTATTGATGGATTCATTTTATATATTTATTTTGTGTCTATACCCTTTCTCACAGAAAATCTGATTAGCTTGTACTTTATTCAGATATATTTCTGAGACTCGTAGATATATCTTTCAGACTGTTGCTAGTACGATGCGTAATTTGCTTTTATATCTGTTATTACTTTTTAATGCTTGATAAATGTATGGAACGAAAGGAAGAAATACTAAAGCAAAATTTGGCTAGCAGATCATGATTGTATACGTCGCTTTCCAGCGTCTTAGTAAAAACTAAACCACTAAAATTGGAGTCTAAAAGCTTGTTCGTCTTACTTAAATGCCGAATAAATGTCAATCCATTCAGCTGGTCATGCTACTGTAGCAGAATGCTGTTCTTAACAAGTGAAGGTCAAACATTATTGCCAGATCTACTTATTCTAGACTGACATTTTCCGCTCTTAATTAGGACAGCTATTTTTGTGTTCCTTATGTGTTTCTTATTATTTTATATCCCACATAGTTGTTCTTGTCGTTGTGGCATAACATCTGAATTTTTCTACATGTTCCACGCATAAGTTTGTGTATGACGTTTCAAAGTGTCTTTGCACCAACATAAACTGACTGAAATGTGATCTTTAATGGAATATGACTTAATAATATATTGCTTGTTTCATATGGTCATTTGAAAATATTATCAAGTGTAAGCGTCGTCAATGTATTTACTGAAATAGCACATAGTGGGCATTACCTTGAATTCATGTGGTGTAAAGTCAATATCCACACTTAACTCTACATTACTTGTGCTTAAATAAAATAACTCATATATACATTAGTTTTGTTATACTGCCAGGTTTATTATACTTCTATGACATTCATTGCACGAGTCGAATCTGGTAGACTAATTACTTCACCCAGTACAATGTTGAATACATTGTTGTCTCCGTAGTTTTGTACAAATACCCTACAAAAGCTTAATTATTTGAATCATGTAGAGTTCGTGATAAAAGGAAATTAGGAAAATACTTTTATACTACATGCCTTTTTGACCACATTTTGCTTTTTGAACGAAATACCTTTCTACCAATTTATCTTTATTTCCACATTCGCTTTACCATTTTATGTTTTTGTTTACCACATTACGCCTTTTTACCACGTTATGCTTTATAAGCCAATTATTATTTTACCATATTATGCTTTTAAACCACATTATGCTTTTTACCATTATGCTTTTACCACATTATTCTTTTACCACATTATGCTTTTAACCACATTATGCTTTTTTACCGCATTATTCTTTTTACCACTTTATGCTTTTTAACCACATTATGATTTTTACCACAATAAACTTTCTTACCATTATGCTTTTTACCACGTTATACGTTTTACGACATTATGCTTTTTACCACGTTATACTTTTTACGACATTATGCTTTTTACCACATCATGCTTTTCTACTACATTATGTTTTTTTAATCACATTATTCTTTTTTTACCACTTTATGTTTTTTTACCACATTATGCATTCTTACATTATGCTTTTTTTTTACTACTTTATGCTTTTCAATAAACTACTTAATACTGAAAATCTGTGTTTTAGATGCAAAGAACATGATAATGTCTTTATAATGTCTTGATTATGTCTTGATGGCGTCCTGATAATGTATTGATAAAGATATGATAATGTCTTGATAACGCTATGATAATGTATTGATAACGCCTTGATAATGTCTTGACAATGTATTGATAACGACATGATTATGTCTTGATAACGCTAGGATAATGTCTTAATAACGCCTTGATAATGTCTTGATAATATATTGATAACCACATGACTATGTCTTGATAATGTCTTGATAACGCCATGAAAATCTAGTCATAGCGTCTTGATAATATATTGATAACGACATGACTATGTCTTGATAATGTCTTGATAACGCCAAGAAAATCTAGTCATAGCGTCTTGATAATATATGATAACGACATGACTATGTCTTGATAATGTCTTGATAACGCCATAATAATGTCTTGATAATATAACGCCATGATAATGTTTTGATAATGTCTTTATAACGCCATTATTTTTTCTGGAGACAATTGGTTTTGAGTAATAAGAGGGAGTTGTATTTAGCGGCTTTAAGAAAAATGGTACGACAATGTATCGATTGATGAATACAAACGATGGTAAAGAGAGGGCGCTTTTAATAGGATTAGACAAGCAGGTTGTCGAATATATAAATAATGACCATAATTAATATTGATCTCTTTTCTAGAAACAAAATATAAAAATAAAAGCATGATTCAATACAAAGTGAGCATGTGCATTAATTTAACATTTAAACTGAAAGTTTCCGCACTTAAAAGTACTTCACATTGGGAAAGTTGTAATGGTGCTTATTTGTGCATGAAACGCAAAATATAAATCTTAAATGTCATCAACAAATTAAATACAGTTTCAACAAGTCAATATTTGATAGAAATCTAGAGTCTGAAGAGTGCATTAGTTTAGAAAATGGTAATATTTTTTAATTGTTGCCTGGCATATAGCTCTTGTTGGGGTCAAGTGCTGACAACTCTTGTTGGGGTCAAGGGCTGACAACTATTGTTGTGGACAAGAGCTGACAACTCTTGTTGGGGTCATGGGCTGAAAACTCTTGTTGGGGTCAAGAAATACACATTAATCAGATCTTGCACCATGTATTATTCGTACTATTTATCATTTTAAACAAGGAATTATTCAACAACAATTCATAGCATATCAAATTGCTGGTATATTGGACATTAATATAAGACATGTCATAGTTTATCTGGATACAAGACATATAAGTATAATCAGTTAATATCGAGTGTACCATAGGCTTTAGTGTTCAACGTGAAAACCTCAACTCGCGACGACCGTAGCAACCGAGGCAGTGGCTATAGAGATTTGTGTCGACTCTATGGTCTTAACGTAAATCTCATAGAAAGGAGCAAAACAAATAATGTTTGTAAACGTTAACAAATAATTTAATAATCTAAGTTATAAAAGAAGACTTTATGAGTAACTGTCAGTAATCAGAATTAAATCCAAAATAATACTTAAAGTTCTATCATATACCCAAAGGATTAAATTGTGGTGAATTAATTTCGGGTATTGTATGTGCGGATTATCAAAAGCCTCGAATGCACTGAAGTGAAAAGAATCTTGATATATTAAATCGCCCTTGTCGAAAATCATTGAATTAATTCAAAATAATCCCAAAATAGTGTTTACTCCAAACAGTTATATGATTACTGTGTAATTAAAATAAATAATTTAAATAAATTGATTCCTAAAATTAGGTTTAAGCACATCATTAAAAATGTAAGAATTGTAATAGGAATGAATGATTGGTCATTTCCGCCTCTTTATATACATCCCCACCACCCAATCACGACTCAGTGTTGCTCTACATTCCTACTTGATCTATGTCGAAATACCCCCAAACCTGATTTATGTTGCAGCACTCAGTAAGGCTTGATTTATATGATATATGTTGCAGTACTCAGTAAGGCTTGATTTATACGATTTATGTTGCAGCACTCAGTAAGGCTTGATTTATATGATTTATGTTGCAGCACTCAGTAAGGCTTGATTTATATGATTTATGTTGCAGTACTCAGTAAGGCTTGATTTATATGATTTATGTTGCAGTACTCAGTAAGGCTTGATTTATACGATTTATGTTGCAGCACTCAATAAGGCTTGATTTATATGATTTATGTTGCAGCACTCAGTAAGGCCTGATTTATATAATTTATGTTGCAGCACTCAGTAAGGCTTGATTTATATGATTTATGTTGCAGTACTCAGTAAGGCTTGATTTATACGATTTATGTTGCAGCACTCAGTAAGGCTTGATTTATACGATTTATGTTGCAGCACTCAGTAAGGCTTGATTTATATGATTTATTTTGCCGTACTCAGTAAGGCTTAATTTATACGATTTATGTTGCAGCTCTCAGTAAGGCTTGATTTATATGATTTATGTTGCAGCACTCAGTAAGGCTTGATTTATATGACTCAGTAAGGCTTGATTTATATGATTTATGTTACAGTACTCAGTAAGGCTTGATTTATATGATTTATGTTGCAGCACTCAGTAAGGCTTGATTTATACGATTTATGTTGCAGCACTCAGTAAGGCTTGATTTATATGATTTATGTTGCAGTACTCAGTAAGGCTTGATTTATATGATTTATGTTGCAGTACTCAGTAAGGCTTGATTTATATGATTTATGTTGCAGTACTCAGTAAGGCTGTATTTAGAACTAAAATCCAAGTAAACAGCATTAGCATCAATATATTAAGTAATAGTCTGCGATCACTTACATAATCCAATATATAATATGTTGTGTAAAGATCATCGTTGCAATATAAAATCAATGACAAAAGTTAAATACACAAGTAGATATACATACCAGTTTTCAATTTGAACAAATCCGTCACTAAAGAGCTGCTTCCAAGCATTCATAAATGTGTGTTTGGTGAATCCAGGAAGAGCAGTTAAGCTTTTGCTATTCCTTGCCTTTCATTCTAGCTAAAATATTGCACTGTGATCAAATTGTGATTTTACTTGCATATTCGTTAAATGATACCAACTGTATATAGTTAAATTTACACTTGTCGAATCTTCTGAATTCAATACATTAGTAAACGTTTTCCATATTTATTCACACAATTCATTACTGACATATCAAAAGTATCAAGCGACGCTTTTTTAAACACTTTTCAGGAATAATTTGACGTGATTGTCACATATAAAATGAAAAAATATTCTTCCTTATTTAGATTAGAGAACAATACAGTGTTTCCTGCAATGACGATCCTATACATTCGAAACGTTAAAGCTGGTGTATTTTGGCAACTAGGTTTGGTTTTATATGAACGCTTTGGCTGCTATTGTATGCATATATGCCGATGTACGATGACAATGGTAAATCATACAGATGATGTAGATTCTTATGAAGCTATTATCAAAACACCATTTTGATATGATTTGTCAATACTCTGGTATTATATACAATCAGTCTACTGCAAATTATAATGGTATTTTTGAGAAGTGCTGAAACTCAATCACATTTAAACAGGGAAGGCGACACAATTTTAGGAAGTAAATCGTGGTTGTTTCATCAGCTACACTATATTCCCTCTATAGGATCCTTCAGGCCATGTACGCATGATCTGACTCTGTCTCGTTTGCACAATATGTTCCCTTTATCGGATGTTTCAGGCCATATACGCATGATTTGAGTCTTTCTCATTTGCAGTAGGTTAATCTAGGCATGAATGAAGATGAAATATCATTCTATTAAAGAAACTACATTTTGTATCTCACTTATCATCTATCATGCTGACGTTCCGATATTTTGTTAAAAAAAAATTCATTTTGAATTATATTTATTGGAAAGGTTGAAATGATAGTTTTGTTTTTGATATTTTACATTTTTGCAGACAAGATTGATTTTAATAGGATGACTATTAACACAAGGACAATTAAATATGCAAATTAACTGTCATAGTTTGGTTTGGAGACTTCTACTAGGAATGCCCATGCAGAAAAAATCAATTAATTATCGAAATTTGATAAAGGAAACAACCGTCTTTAGAGCCCTATTACAATCTAATACTTCTTCAGTGTCGATAATCTTTCACTCTTTCAGTTATTACCCATATTAGGACCCCTATAACGACCACTATTAGTAAACACTAAGCAAAGAATCTGAATAATACATTCTTTAGATCAATAGACATAGCTGCATATAACATCAGCAAGGAATACGAAGATGACATTTGAGTGAAACGAATGAATAACAAATATTTTATCGAGTGGGCGAATAACTCAGTAAAAATGTTGAGTGGTGAAGACAAGAGTGAAGATGCTTAAGGTTTCCACCCACGAGTTGAAATATGTCCGTTCTTCGCTTATAGCAAGCAAATCTTTGTGTTACATGTTGGATTTGAACTCGAATAGTTGGGGATTATACATGCTGCTGGACTAAGTCATTGTCTAAGGATAACTTAAAATATTTTGTAGTAATGTTTTTTATGTTTATTGATGGCCAGTGAAATATGAAGATTATGTATCTTTAGATAATCTACTAATTCACAACTTGGCATAAAATAAAACAAGGTGTATGTCGTTGATCAGTATGTTGGGTTACCTGGCATTAGATACATTATGAACACCTCAAGTTTGACATAGCTGAACAGTAAGGATTTCAAAGTACTAATTACATTCAAAAAGGATATCTTCCTAAATTTACCGAAGAAACAGTTGTACAATTTATTTAAAGCAATCAAGTTATTTACGGTTATCTTGATATTTATATATCAGGTACTTAAAGGAACATGATATAAATTACATTTTATATGACCAAATGTTACTTCTACATCACAAAATAATAGATACAACTTTGAAGAAATTTTCCATAAAAGGGGCAATAAATATAAAGTTGAAGAGATTTTACAAAAAGGTAACATACACAAAGGAGATGAGTTTTAGAAAGCAAGGTAATTAATACAAGCCTGACAGGATTTTACAAATAATAAATTAGAGAAGAATGTGCTAATTAAGTAATGGATACAACGTGGAAGGCGTTTTAAGAAAACAATTAAAAAGAATGAAAGTCAAAATGCATATACCTGTGAAAAGAGAAAGATATGAAACAGTTTTGAACTGATAAGCACCTGAACACAAATTAGCATTAAATAAACGGTGCGCAAATATGTCCTCCATCCAACAGTAATAATGTACATGAATTGTTTAAAACAAGAATTAGTTTGCAAATTATTGTGGATGTAAATATAATCCGATAAATGTAAATGGAATGTGAGATATAAACATAATGTGACTTATGTAAATGGAATGTGAGATATAAACATAATGTGACTTATGTAAATGGAATGTGAGATATAAACATAATGTCACTTATGTAAATGGAATGTGAGATATAAACATAATGTGACTTATGTAAATGGAATGTGAGATATAAGCATAATGTCACTTACGTAAATGGAATGTGAGATATAAACATAATGTCACTTATGTAAATGGAATATGAGATATAAACATAATGTGACTTATGTAAAAGGAATTGGGCATTAAACTCTGAAGAATATGAAACGTGCATAATCAGCAAATTTGCTTTGTCTGCAAACCTTGAGGGAAAGAAGACAGAACATCCAAATATGTATACATAAATGACAAGTGTAACTAGGAGACAACAACGCAATAAAGTAATAACACTAACAAAGAAATATCAGTGAATACGAAGAGACATAACATTCAATACTGTATCTTTGGTTCCAACTGCCTAACTAATAAACCAAAAATAATACAGCGGCAATGAAGACAAGCTAATCTACGAAATTTTGACAAGGACAATGCGCAATTGCCGTGATGACATGATCATACTAGTGACGAAATCCGTATATTCATAGGATGACATGACCATACGGATGACCGTATTTGTCTATTGCCGGGGTCACATGGCCAAACTGGATCAGAATCTGATATCTGATGGGCTGGCATGACCATACTTGATGACCTTATGTTTATAACCGAGGTGACATGTCCGTAAGGGTGACTCTATCTGTGTATTGCCTTGCTGACATGTATATATATATATATATATATATATATATATATATATATATATATATATATATATATATATATATATATATATATATATATATATATACATATATATATATATATATATATATATATATATATATATATATATATATATATATATATATATATATATATATATATGTATATATATATATATATGTATATATATATATATATATATATATATATATATATATATATATATATATATATATATATATATATATATATATATATATATATATATATATATATATATATATATATATAAAGAATACAAATCATATGGCGAATAACAATCCTTTCAAGCGTACTGGATCCACCATGGGATCACGTGTATCAGGGATTAATTAAAATAGATGCTATAAACTGTTTGTCGTGAGTTTATAGCATCTATATATATATATATATATATATATATATATATATATATATATATATATATATATATATATATATATATGAGAAAAGATCATCATTTTAAAAGTTCGACCGACCCTTTAAAACTCGGAATAAACCCTGAGAAAGCTATCAGTATCGTGATGAGCATAATACGAAGTCTGATAAATGCTCAGTAACATTAAAACACATTACCTTGGGGAAAAAGAATGAAAAGTGAGTAAAGTCTATAGAAAATGAATAATTATGATATTGATCGCTTTGCTGTCATATCTGCCAATGATTCTGGCTATGTGAACGTTCACACGACACATAGCAACCACAAAATACGGTCAAAGTCGGATGTCAACAAAATATCCCAATGTAATACAAGGCAAAAGGCTATGTCTGATTATAATGCAAAGAAGGAATAATTTTAAACGTAATAAATTGTCATACAACTGAGAGATATCAATATTTTCTAAGCCTCTTTCAAGGTTGTCTCCAAATGACTCCTTGCTGCCTTTTTTCAGCGGCTTTATTATAACCAAAACATTATTCCGCTAGTAGGAATTACAGCGCCGCTAATAGTAATAGCAGCATAATGCACCACTGGCAGAACTAGCAATATATAGCGTCATTGACAGTACTAGCAACAGAAAACGCCACTTACAGTACTAACAATAAACAATGTTACTGACAGTACTAACAATAAACTACGTTACTGACAGTACTAACAATAAACAACGTCACTAACAGTACTAGCAACAGAAAACGACACTGATAGAACTAAAAATAAACAACGTTACTGACAGTAGAAGCAACACAGTTTTAAGCAATATTATTAACAGAAAGTGTCACGAATTACGAAGAACATAGAGCGTCACTGACTACTAGCAACACCACTGACACTATCAGACAGAACCACTGACAGTGATTACAATAGCCAGCACTACTGACCGCGCTAGCATTAGATTTGTATATGTACTATTTATATGTACTATTTATATGAGTTAATATAGTAAATATTAACGTCTGACTTACATAATCAAATTTCACTTGTTATAGCGTGCTATTTATTGTGTATGTTGCATATTGGTTTCCTCATATCACTATTGTATTAAATATAATGTTACATTAACTGAATCAGCATATAACGATTTTATAATATGCTCATATTTTTTTTTCGTTAACTTTACATTGTCAGAATCGTGCAATATTCCTCGATATTAAACACCCTTTTACTTCATCCCGCGCGCAAAGGAACTATTTTTAACGTAAACAATTTTTTATGAATGAACTATAGCAAATATTTCAAGGACGGCCTGATGCCAGCAAATGTTTCATAGACTGGCACATACAAACTGCTTTGGCACGTTCCGCGTTTACTTTTTTGATACAATGGTTAACATTTAGCTAGATATAGAAGCTATACAGGGTCCTCACAATAAAACGCAAGTTATACACATAAACTGTTTTCTTTAGCTGTTAATAAAAATTGCCAAAAAAATACGTACAATTTTACATCCTGAATTTCCTAAAAAATTATACTTTCGTAGGTCTGTAAATCTGAATTAGATGAGCCATGTCATGGGATCTCAAGGTTGATTACACATTTTGAAATTGTACTGTAATTTCGAGTATATTTTAAGTGCAGATACATCCTCCTTACTGCACTCAAAATGAAATAAACATTAAATTCCTCAGCATATTTTCGATAATTGCAATGGAAAGGCTTCATAATTTTCACACATTATAATCCGAATCATTCAATGACAGAAAAGAAACATGCATGTCGATGTCAACACAATTCAAAACGATTAAATTGGCAGACACTCCTGGAACCAGATGCAAGTCATTTCACGTAGAAAAATCCAGAACATAATAAAAGAAAGCGTTGAATCGACAAAAATGCCAAAACGTATTCATTCTAGATCAAATGAAAAAGTGTTTGCAATTCATTAACAATATTACTCCAGATTTCAATTTTAAGTAGAGCAAGCGCCATTTTCTTTTGAAACTTAACGGCTAGCGCGCGACCAACTTCATATTTATCTGGGCGGAGTTATGTGCTCACTAAAAACTTTTGTGTAATGATCCATCAACGCTTAGGTATTTAGTTTGGAATACGGCATACATTTAGTTACTTTGTTGTTTGCAGTGTATTTTTGTTTATATATTTACGCCTTGGGAAGAATAAGAAAATTAGCATATAATAAAAAGATTCCTGTATTTTTATGGGAAAATATGAACTCGTTTTGTATGAAGGATAAATTGCACTTCCCAAGTCGTGCAGTATATCCATCCGAAAAACTCGATCATATATACCCATACAAATGTAGTAACCTATAAATATTAAATATAAAGTTAGATTAACTGACTCAGCATTTCACTATTGTATTAAATACAAAGGTACCTTAACTGAATCAGCATTTAACTATTGTATTATATAGAAAGGTACATTAACTGACTCAGCATTTACCTATTGCATTAAATAGAAAGGTACATTAACTGACTCAGCATTTACCTATTGCATTAAATAGAAAGGTACATTAACTGACTCAGCATTTCACTATTGTATTATATAGAAAGGTACATTAACTGACTCAGCATTTACCTATTGCATTAAATAGAAAGGTACATTAACTGACTCAGCATTTCACTATTATATTAAATATAAGATCCGTTAACTGATTCAGCATTACAATATTGTATTAAATATAAAGGTGCATTATCTGACTCAGCATATCGCAGATCGTCAGCTGCTAATTGCTGCACAAATAATTGATTATCTTAAGTGAATAATTAGATTTCATTTAGTATCATGTGTTCATAACATTTTTTCTTGGATTAAGTTAGCATCGTGATTCATACCATTTGAAATTTTGCATGAACAACGATTGATACAGTAGTATAAGGAAACAAGGTTATCAGCTCACCCCCTATTTTTACCTCTCCAAACAAATACAAACTATGTCCTAAACTATACCTCACCCCTTTGTTTATAAAAGTATTAGTAAGTTTTTAGTGTTAGTGAATCCAGGTAGAGACGTGATCGATATCCAGGTAAAGTAACACAAACTCTGTCATTATACCACAACAGGTGATACCCTACGTACCCTGTCATGTATTTCACACAACAACAGGTGCAGGTGATGCCACGCGATCGGTGAAACATCCAAGTAATCTCGCGTCCTACAGAGGTTGTGGACCAATGAAATCTCATAATATTCACACGTGATCGCCCTTGTATAAAAGACATGTAAATTCTTAATTACGCAGTAGAGCGGCCTTCATTAGGTAGACAGCTATACGGTGGCCCAAGCGGAAATTAGAACGAAGTGGCAAAGTGGGAAAGGTAAGTGATATTATTTTATACCTCATTACCAATGATTAATGTTTCAAGTGTTGATATTAGAAATATTTCGTTATCACGATTGTAGAGACTAAATTTTACTTTACCGCTCACACAGCGACGGGACTCAAACAAATCTTTTATTTGTGGTTTGCACACAGGATATTTTTTGTCCATAGAATATATTTTTGACCGATTGACATCAATTGTGAGTTTAGTATATTTTTGTTGGCTAATCGGAATGTGAAAGTTTTTAAATTCCTCTAGCAACATTTGATAAAATTGTTCGAGATAAATGAAACACTCGCTTTTATCAGATCTGATGAGTGAAAGTTTTAGCTTCTCACGTGTTCCACTAAAACATGTACCTGATGTTTCATTATTAAATTCAACTGTCAATTGTTTGCCGTCCATCATTAGATATTTGATTTTGCTACTATAGCTATTTGTCATTGTCAAATTTTAGAACATTATTTTATAAGTTTAGATAAAATTTTAGTCGGTCATCATCATGACAATACCCAAGGGCAAGTGTATCTACACCATTTTCGCAATAACGTTTAGCAGCAGGGAGGGCGAATCCTACAAATTTTTGCGACAAAATCGATTAAAGCCTCAGAATGCCAAATGGAACCTTTCTACGAAATCTCATATTTTAACCAAAAAAAAATTAAAGACCCCATTTTACAAAGGGAGCCTTAGCGATTTTGTCGCAAATACATTGTCATAACCACCCTCGAAATTGCTGCCATCTACGTCGCAAATATGTTGTCATTTCACCCTCCCTGCTGCTGATTAATACAAATTATTTAACCAAATTATTTGTTAGCTTTTCACAAACAGACTAATCGATAATACTTCACCACGTAGATCAATCAAATTATTTGACTGATCGGTGAGTGTAAAATTAATTCTAGTTAGTAAATCATTTTGACATTGCATATAGACTGGATTAGTCGGATTTTCAACAATTAAAAATCCGGGGGGTGCTGTTGGCGCAAATGAATAAAGAATGTAACCTTGTCGGGCTTGATTTGATTGTTCCATATTAATTTGATAACTTCCTTCGATTACATCACACGTTAAATTAAGTGCGATCACAGATGAAATATTCACATTGTTCGGTGCGATATGTCTACCGTCGCCGTCGGGAGAATTATTATAAGTGAGGATAATAGGCTTCGGCTGGCTATCTTTCCATGATTGATAAATTTTATTAAATCCTTCGTCGATGGCAGTTCTGAGTATTTTCTTTAACTCGGGAACATTATATCCTGGTAATTTATAATTTGGATTTTCATTTATATTTTTTTATAATCTTGAGCTGAGCTAGTTTTTGAAATCGGGCTATTTTCATCAGTGAAGAGATTAGTAATCCTCGAATTAAATATTTCCATGTCATCGATGATTTTATTACCCGCAGCGACTACACTAGTAAACTCAGCTTGTGTAAGAAAGCCAGATCTTAACGAGGGTAATAACAACAAAAAATCATTATTCATTCTATCAAGGATGTGATCTTTAATATCTACAAATGTTGGACTTGTTTCATGTATTTCCAGAATTTCACCTTCCTGTGGGATATAATCATTAAAAAATGGAATTCTCCACACATCTTCACCATATTGATTCTTATATCGATATCTTTTTGTGAAGATTATATCCTCGAATTTTTTATAAGTTTTTGATGGATTTTCAGGTCCTATTTCATCAGTGACATAATCAGATTTTACAGGCTCGGACGTAGAATTACCAGCACTTCTAGGTGGATCTTCGGGCCATCCTAATACTGTTCTTATTGAACTGTTATAAATATCTAAAACATACCCAGGAGAGCCTATTTCAATTGTAGATGATAGTGTTGGTTCATGAATTGTTATCGCAATTTTTGATTCTTTTTTAGTAATGGATTTTATTCTACGTTGTAATTCATTATTAATTTGCTCAATTTGATAGGATCCAGTTGGTATTGAAACAACGTTCCAATCTGGAGTGTCATCTTTTTTATTCCTATATGCAAATACCAGAGAATTATTAGGTCTCTGACCACCAAATGGAACCGATCTAATATTAGGCCAACTATGATACACTCGTAATTTTGCCAACGCGATTTCCTTTACTGAAACAGGTGAAGGAAAATTCACACTGAATTTAGGGTTTGTTGACGATATTGATATCATGCTTATTTTCCGCGGAGTGGTATTTTCTGCTATCCGCTGAAGTAGTTGAATCTCTTGCGACATTATTATTATTATTATTATTTACAATGTCTAATTTTGCAATAGATGAACAAACGCTAGCGTTTTTAATCGTAGTATCATAAATACGTATCATCGCGGAGAATTCGTCTTCGGTAATTATTGTATCATCAATCGATGATGACATCAACGAGGATAATTGTGAGTAACCGTTAGATACTGCTTGATGTTTTACTATATAGTCGTTAAGTTTTTCTTGAGAACACGATGATATTTTTTTAGTAATAGCATTTGCAATTCCAGCAAATGTTGTCACCGCGGAAATAGCAATTGGGACAGCAATCGGAGCTACCATTGTTACTGAAGATAGTATAATACCAGCACCGGCCATTATACCAGATACTGAGTATACTGTAACATCAATTACGGTAATTCTCCTGCGATACTTTTTAATTTGTATTTCATACTCATCAATGAGTGTTTTGAGTTTTGTTAAGAACTCTTTGACGGTATCATAGCGATATTGCGATGACGGAATCATATTATTTTAAAATCTCAAGTGGTTTCTAATTGTTAAAAATTCTAATTTAGATCAGCTACAAACTCCATGTACCATACAAATGATGTCTTATTTAAATTAGGATCAGTGCTTGTTATTGTAAACCGTTTGTATTCATCCAGGTCAATAGTCGTTGAAATCACGTTGTTGTATCCATATGAAGTCGATGATGATATATTAAACTGATTCAGTGACACTATTGTTAATCGATAAATACCCGGCTTTGACACAGTGAGAGTTATTGTATTCTTTTTAGGTTCCCAATCTAATGATCCAGAGAGAACTGTGTATATCATATTTATGATATTCCTCTCATGAGGAATCTTTATTCTTTCAAGTAGCGGAAGATTGTCTGTTTTAAATTTTGTAATATCCTCGATAGATTTTTTAATATTATTAATGTTATCTCTAATAATACTAAATCCAGCATCATTAATATTTTTAATATTGGATTTAATTTCATCAAAATTGGATTTAATTTCAGCGAGAGATGGAGAGGTTACCGCTGGTGTTCCAAAAAATTTATTGATAATATTTCTACGAAGGGAAGTATATGTTGTTATATGTTTTTCAAGTTCTTCATTTAAATTTTTTAATGCATCTGTGATTGTAGAAACAAATACACCTGGTTTGAGTTTTCCATCATTTGAATATAACACTATTGTATCTTCAACGACGTCACGTCTTCGTATTAAGACATCATCCAATGAAACATTACTAGATTTCAATTTGCCCTGGCGATCTTGAAATACAACTATTTCCCCAGGATCTACACTTGACAAATTTAATGTCTCGGCGATTTCATCTTCGATTATTTTTTTTACACTTTCGACAGCTAATTTACTATCGGTTTCTGTTTTTTTTTTTGATTCTGATAAAGGTCGTCCCCAAATATCAATCATTATACAAAAACGCTACGTTTTTCTAAATCATAACGCTATCGTTTTTGCCATTGCCTGCTAGTATATTCATTAACAACAACTTGTGGTGGTTTCCTTGGAAATTTAGATATCTCTGCAAGGACATTTAATACTTCACGACCGCATATCGGTGGATCATTTAACTGTTGTGTTGGTAGCGTGGAATAAAAAATTGGAGATGACTTTGTTATTGTGGATACATATCGCATGAATTCTTTTGGTGGAGCTAATCCATATGAATCAAAATATACAATTCCACGTGGATCAATTTCATATGCGACCGAATGAGTTCCTTTTCCGCTGCTGTTATCAAGATTGATAATACCCGTTTCATTTTTCATTGGTTTTGACGGTAATTGATCTCTCATGAAAACTCCTCTAAAGTTTTTTATTGATAATGATTTTACAGCATCAATTAAATCAAAATTGGACATTGGTGAAAATCCTAGGGATTTTTCCACTAATAAACCTTTCCTGGTATTCTTAGGCCTGTGCCCTTGTACCAATTGTATGGGGTTCCTGGTAGTCTTAGACCCTTTCCTTTTTTTATAGCCTTTCCCAGTAGCATTTTTCAGGGCCATTCCTGCAGCAGTACCAACGGCTCCTAACGCTGCCGCCTTCGCAACCGCTGGGGCAGCCGCTGCAATCAATGCTGGAATAGCAGCTAACAGCGGGAATATACCACCTGATTTTATCATACTGGCGATTGCTGCTTTCGAAAAATCAATTTGAACTCCTCGTTTGTTCTTTAGCGCATCATTGAAATGTTTTATTTGACGATCTGTCAATGATAATTTATGTGCACCACCGGACATTTGAGTGGGTTTCAGCGTTATTGTAGTTCCACATTCTTTAGCCGACTTTGATTTCAATTTCTTGACCTGACCATCAGTCAACTGGACATTAACAATACTATATGTCATTCTATTCTAAATGTAATTTACACTTTCAATTGATCTTATTGTGAAAATCCTAACTACATGTTTGGAAAATCAAAGGTTTTCCACTGGTGCATCAATAAGTCTCATTCGTCCGCCAACTCCTTCTAACAACATTGATTTATCACTGAGAATGACAGCAACTGCTCTATAATCGGCTATACCAGCAAGGCGTTGTACCCGAGCTTGGAAGTATATATCAACAACAGATTGTCTCATCATGTCAAGATGTTCCAATGAAAAGTAATAAATCGGATAGTGTTTTTCAAAATCAATTTGCGATATTTGCAAACCAGTATCAACATTTTGATCACGACCCATATACGACAATATTCTATGATATACACGAGCTATGTAGTTGTTTTCATAATTAAGCTGTACAATCTCTGCTGGCTCTTGTTGTCCGTTTATTCTCAACGAAACTTCACTTACTCCTAATTTATCAAATATCATATGACTAGATAATTGTCGACCCACTCGATTTGCATCCTGTAACGCTATAAAGATATGACGTGGAGCTGAAACACCTTGTTTTGATGCTAAGTGCCATGTAAATGTGCCATTTACATTATCCTGCTTCGTATCAGTCGTTGTTGTTAGCCAACTTAGCAATGATTTTCCACCTGTGTCCATAAACGATAGTAATTGTTGCTCTATTGTAACTGCTGGTGTCAAGACGGGTATCCATAGAACCAATTTCTTTAAAATGACTTTACCATCATCAACACCATTAGCACGCCAAATTGCATCATTGTCATTTTCTTTTCGCACTAACACGACTGTATGCTTTGCTCCATAGATGACTTTTCTGACATTTCTACAGAATCCGAATATATGATGTAACGGAATTGCACATGAAAACCGTCGATGCAGTCCTTTCAATGTTCCATTTCGTGTTGCAAATCCTAGATTGAAATTACCATTGACTCTTTTTAAAATGTCGAATTCAGCGCCTGGTCTATCTTCACGGTCTAGATTAGCTGCGAGTTGTTGATCAGCTTCTGCAGTAGCTTGCGCAGTTCGTACTTTAATAAACTGGATATGGTCAGTATGATCAGAAGTATCCTTAGCAAACATCATAGACGGACCAGCTGATCTTGTATAATCATCAGAATATCTCGCAAGTCCGATTATTGTTGTTGCAATATCAACATTTTGTTCTATTGATTCAATTTCTTTTCCATCAATGATATATCTTGCACTGTTAAATAGCGCCATAATGCCATTATTTACGAAACCAACTCGGATATTTTGGTCATCCCCATATGGCGAATCAACTGCAACATCTGTTACAAGCTCTCCTTCTACTTCAATAAATGCCTCACACGGCAAAAAGTATCTACTTGTATCTTGAACTTGAAGTTCAACTCTCCCCCGTTGATTAGGCTCTCTTGCAGGTTAGGCATAATACTGATAGTTAATTTTAGAATCATCTTTATTCACCGGTGCTGCCATATCAAACGCTGGATCAGCAATTTTTTTAAATGCCATTTATACTAAAACGTATCGTTTTTCTAAATGTAGTACTGCTATCATTTTCTTTTTCGTCTGACATTTTTACGATTTCCTCCAAGACCGCTTCCCGCTATCATACTTGCAATATTACTACTATCTGGTGAAGTCATTCCTAATGATGCTAGTTTTTGTTCCACTGCGTTATTTATCACTTTACTGACATTGCAGGCATCATTGTTATTGAAGGTAGCGGTGTTGAAACTATTTGTGGTGGTTTTCGTCCGAATCTAGATTTCATCAATGACGTTATTCTATTTTTTGCGGTAGAAAAGGCCGTTCCTGCAAGATCTCCAACAGCGTTAATTCCCTTATTACGAATAACATCAATGGCTTTCATCGCTAATTGTTTAGCAATTGGTGCTACTTTTGGGGCTGTTCTTGTGAATAAACCTGCTATGGTATTTCCAAGGCCGTCTCCATAGTATGCCTTATAAACGGGCAATCTTGAGTTTACTACATACACGTTTGTTGGTTTTATTGTGATTATAGTGTACTATCATCTTATTTGAAATGACTTTGTAATTTCTAAATGAGAGCAATTAGAAATTTCAATCGCTATAATAACCACTAAATTCCCCTGGAATTCCGTCCATTAACTCATCCAAGAGTTCTCGATACGTATGAATATCAATTATCCCACCTTGGAATAATCGTCTGCAAATATCAAATGCTTCATTAGTTATTTCGACTGAGTTATTCCCAGCTCGCTTACCTCCCATAAGAACCTCAAGTCGTGATATATCATTAATGATATTACTAGGACACATATTATGAGAATCATGATGAGAACTTCCATAACCCTCTCCTGAAGAACTTTCTGGTTCGGAAACGTTTTGAATTTCTAGATCTGATTCGGAAACGTTTTGAATTTTTGGAGATTGTCGACCTCGACCTCGACCTCGACCTCGACCTCGACCTCGACCTCGTCCTCGACTTCGACTTTGTTGTTGTTCTTTTCGTTGTTGTTGTTGTTGTTGTTGTTGTTGTTGTTGATCTAAACCATACTTATTAACTCCCATTTTAAAAGCTAGGTAATTCAAGTCACCCTTATTTAAATTGCCGGTGATTTCTTGATTAATTTTAAATAACCAATCCACCCATTGATCTTGTTTTATTGTGTTTTTTTTATACTCGTCTTTTAAAAATTCTTCTCTGTTATAATAACGTTCGGCAGCGAATTTACCAAATGGCACATAGTCTTCAGTTTTCAGCAATTGAATTCGTTTGATTTCTGCTATAGCTTCATCAGTGAATTTCTCGTTAAAAGGAACACTTTTTTTAGTGGAACCTTTTTCAATAGAATCACTAGCATCTTCAACGGGGTTATCATCAATATCAATATTACCCATTATTTCTCGCTGAGTTTGTAACTCACCTGAAAGCTGTTTTATTCCCTCGTGAGTTTTTTCAGTTTCTGTAGCAATCTTTCCTAATACATCAATAATAGGTACTGCTCCCTCTTTAGGGATGTCGCCGTATATAGCACGTTCTGTTGCAAGTTTCATATCTTTAGTGGCTTTAGTTACAGGGGCAAAAAGTTGTTCGCTCCCAATAGAAAAGTCAGTCTGCGCTTGCTCTCTAAGTTGTAGTTTATCTCGCACGTCATCTCGAATTGGTATAAACTTTTTCAGTAATGCTAACCTCTCACGGGCTAGTCTGGTAGTTAATGCTTCTGATGTCATTATTGGAAATGCTAACGTTTTTTCAATTGTGGGTTTCAATACTTGCATTTTCAGACTCAACAATCAAACGTCTTATAGATTTCACTTTCAAAGCAATCTCTGACCGAACTTGGTACTGTTCCCCGAGTTTCTTTCTAATGGCTTCAACTATACTAAATAGCCGAATGAATAAATTAATATCATTGTTATACAAAGAAGCATTAACCGCTTTTTGGATTCTTTTTATCAGTGAATACATTTTAGGTAGAACATATCTTCCACGTTTCAATTGTATATCAATTTGTTCAAATTCATTCAAAAGTCTGTCTTCATTCAAAAATTCAGAAGGTACGATTCCTTGATTTCTTAAATTTGATATTTCTGTGATGATAGATGTAATATCTTGAAATTCCATTTATTGAATATTATTACTAATGTATTTTCTTATCTTTAAAATATTTGTATCAAAGATATTCATATACAAAATACAAACAAAACATATACAATGCCCTGTCTCAGGCATACATTAAAGACTTATACAATACCCTAAATCGAGTTCAAGGGCGGGTTATATGGGTATTAGACGTGAAATCCAGGTGATTTCTTTACAAACATTGAACATATAACATGAAGCCTTTTTTGGAAACCACTTTCACGCCAAACGACGTCAAAGAGGCCCAGAGGGGGGACAGCACATTCTTGGAACTCATTTAGTGCCTTCGCATTAAATAAGCCCAAGGGCCACAAACATAGATCTCCCAATTGGAAGCTCTAACGTAACAAATGCTATATTAGGTCTTCCGGAAGATATGTTGTGGGGGGGACAGTACATTACATATAACATGATTATATATACAATGCGATTATATAGGATGATTATATATACAATGCGATTATATAGGATGATATATATATATATATATATATATATATATATATATATATATATATATATATATATATATACAATGAATGAATATTTACAATGAATGAATATTTACAATGATAGGATGATTATATATACAATGCGATTATATAGGATGATTATATATACAATGAGATGATAGGATGATATTATATATACTAGGGACAGTACATTACATATAGGATGGTTATATATACAATGAAATGATAGGATGGTATGATAGGGACAGTACATTACAATGAAATGATAGGATGGTATGATAGGGACAGTACAGGACGATACAAACATGAAACGACGGGGCGGACCTACACCCAATCTACCAATCAAAAGCAACCCAAGAAATTAACCCTGGTTGCAGTTGAAAAAATTCAACCACACCATGTCAATGGCGTGGGAGTTTTGATTGGCAAATTGGGCTTCGTTTAAAGCCCCAAACTTATTACGGCTCATATTATATATAAGGTGACTAATACTGCAGTGTCAATGTGTAGGTGTGTATTTATTTTCCTAGCATTTCATAATGAATATTGTGTAGTAATTTCAATGGAAGCTAAATATTTAAATAAAACATTAAAACAAGAAATACAACTGTTAAATAATAGCAATTTTTTTTATTAATTTCTATAATATTACGATTAAATAATCGTAGTAATAATGGATTTACATGACGAGATAACTCTGTCATGGGGATCCCTGTCAATTCAGGACCTGCTATTCGAGAAAGATATTTTTCTGTGTCATTGGATAATTTTATTACATGTAGCCACACTAAAAAAACTAAACTACATGTAGCGCGTTTTACTACCTTGACCTCACATACAATCTATTTTAATTTGTAATTACAAAGTAATTTCATTTTCATACAAAATCTAAACAGCGCTGTTAACGCTGTCTTTGTAATTGGGATTTTTAAAAAATCTATTAATAGAACCTTGACCTCGGCCATACATAACTCTGTCAAATTGTCTACCTACAGGTTTTTCCAACAAAACCCTAACTGCTGTTCTCAATACAGTCTTTAGAAACAAGAAACAATAACACAAAATCAAAATCCGTACAACCTGATACGTATATATACCGAGTTAACCATTAAATACGTACATGAGATCACACACATCATTAATTCAATCCAATTTCACATGTGTTCTCGCACGAATTACATATCCGGGAATCAATATCGAAAGTAGGATAGTCACGTGACGATCAGTAGTAATGAGGGGAAATACGGAACAAAATTAAAAGAATAAAAGAATATATTCTATTAATAGTAATTATTGAGAGTCATTTTATGCGTATGAAAACTTTATTCTATGTCCATTTTTCTTTGAGATTGCTGTTTGATAAATCCCTTCAGCAACTCTTTGTACTGAAGGAATACATATTCCAAAATATTTTCCCGCAGCATTCATTGAATGAAAAACTCTTTCTTCATTCGTCGCTGTATCAAATGATTTAACTCCCCTGCCTCGTTTTGAGTATTTCCCTGTCTTTCCTCTTTTTGTATTCTCTCTTTGAGAAATACATTGTAAATTTTCAAGAGAATTATTTTGAATATTAGAATCAATGTGATCAATAACACAGCCATCTTTAATCGGTCCCATATAACACTCAAAGACTGCCCTATGACAGAGATATCCCTTTCTTCCAGCAGTAAATTGCAATTATCCCTGATTATTAACAAAACCAATTGGTTTTTCAGTCTACAGTGTCTAACAACACCATTACGAGATATTTCATAATTAACGAGTATTGGATGTGGTCTGAATTATTGCTCCATTTATATATAATAATACTATTTGTCTAATTCATCATTTGCTTTAATTATAAATCTATTAATGTAGTCTTGAGGGGTTTTTATGATTTTGTCTTTGACAGAGTCATGGTTAGGGTCAATGATAGCGCTTTTTATTCGTTTATCATAATAACGTTTCAATTCTCTAAACCGCTTACCCCCACAATTGATACATAATTGTGATTTTCCTCTCACACCCACCCCACAATTTATGCATGGGGACGGGCCTGTCGAATTATTTCTGACACTCTGTAAGTGATATCCACAGAATTCACCTCTACACGATTTATTGCATGGGGTTACTGATCCAATCATAAGCCATTTGCAGTGATTCATTATATATAAACAAACTTTTCTATTTAAATACTTGTCTTATTTATATGAATGAAGAATTCAAGAGATTATCGGCAATCAAGCCTTGGAAAAATATTAAATTCAATCTTGATAGAACTCTCGAAGACGTACCAAAAGAGAGAATAAATAATAGAAGTCTGATTAGAAAAATACGAGATTGTGTTCATGAGTTTAAACGGGACGGTGCATCACACACCTGGTCAACATTTAGAATTGATGGTGTTGTTGATGCTAGAATGAATGATGAAACAGCAGCTATGATACTATCACAACTTGGCAATAAACGGTATTTTCTCAGAGTGAAATTCATTATCAATTTAGAATCGGGCGAATGGGTTATAAGAGACAAGTTTGAGCCAATTCTCAAAGATAGGACAACAGTCATTGTTAGCCGTGATTCCAGACCAGGGCTGTTAACTGGAATTGATAAACCATACTATGAAAAAGCGTATCCAGAAACAGCAATCGTTTATGGGATGTATCCGTTAAATAAGAAACCTGACATTGGAAAACTAGCACCAATGAAACAGTCAACGTCAGTGGAAAAGCCACTCAATTGTGTGGCACAACGAGTCTTAGAACACTTTACAAATGCACTCCGTGGGAATAAATTAACCGATCTAAGACATAAAAAATAGATCAATGGGAGCTAACAGTGAAAGAGAACGGAGCAACTATTTCCGATATAGCTAGATTGGAAAAGTCGTTGAGATTTCCGATAACCGTTTTAACGATAACTGGCGAAGTATTATACGAATCGAAATACAATAAAAACGGAGCTCCAATCAAAATTATTGATCATAACAAGCACGCATGGACATCCGCGGTTACAATATTCCCGCGAGACAGAACAGTGAAGTATATCCCAGAAGAATTCACCAAGGATGGCATTCTCACTGAAGAAAGATTATTCGATGCTATTGCTAGTTTGTGTAAAAACGACACTGTATCAGTATGGCTACTTCATAGTTTTGAAGATGAAGAATGTCAATTCAATCAATTTGTGAAACCTAACGGTGAATTATATCGCAGTGAAAGTCTACATAATAGGATGAAAAATCTAGCAATAAGTCTCAGTGAAAACGCTAGCGTTTTTAATGAAAAATCCGAAGATTACGAACAGTTACTTACAAATTGTTTTACAATTCCATCGGTTGCAGCTCATTTTGCAAGAAAGAAAAATAATTGGAAACCAACACGAAAAGAGTTTTTACAGGATGTTCAATCCAGCTGTTTGGAATATTATCATGGCGGTCTATGGAACGTTAAATACAATCGTGAAAGTATGATATCAGTTGATATCGTTGCTTGTTATCCAGGAAGTTTTCTAGGATATGGATTCGCTGGTGAGTATTTTAAACGGTTTGGACATCCCACACATGAAACGACTCGCGTTGCTATTAATGGACCACTGCCTGATTTTGATTTGACCGGTTTTGCTTGCGTAGTATCATTTGAATTCGCTGAAGGACTTCATCAGTGTTGTTATGTTTGGATTGGTAGACACATGACTGAAAGGATGTGGTTACCAATAGTGTTATTGCGATATATGATTGATTGTAAAATGTTAGTTTCGTTGATTGTCAGCGAAGCGATTATCTCATATCAAAAGCAAACTAATGTCTGGTTACCAGAACCAGAATGTCTTGATAGTATAATCGATAAGTCTAGAAAACATATTGATGCTGACGAGAAGTACATCATTGAATGGTCAAAAAAGATATTTAATCAACGAAATAGTGAAGCAAAGGATCTTGGCCGAAGAATAATCGGTAAATTTACACAAGGTGGAAAAAAATTTAACTTTAAAAGACAATCCTCACGATTGATTATAGATGATGCCGAATACGACTTCGTTATTAAAGATGCAGTAGAGAAAAATAGATACGCAAATTGTAAAACAGCCTTTTTGTCCAATAAAACAAAGTTAGGTAGAATTGTTACTTACAGTGATGGAGAAAGCTCTGCATATCTACATTTGAGAGCTTCTATGCTGGGTTATGCATCTATCAATTTATTTGCAATGATAAATAGATTTCCTAGTATAGCAGTCAGAGTTGCAATTGATTCAATGTATGTCGATAAAAAATATATCAAAGAGATAACTAAATTTACTAATAGCGAAGAGACTTGGGGAACATGGCGAATTAAACATGAAATACAACGCGATTATTCTGAATCAGCAGACCTTGAGATTAAAAGCAGTTACCTGAAGAACGATAATTCTATCAGTGAAAAATCCGAAGGATTTTCTATGTCTAAAGCACCACCGATATCAGATCCAATTTGTAGATATAAAACAGTTTATTTAAACGGTTGTGGTGGATCTGGAAAGACAACACGTGCGATAGAATTATATCGAGAGAGAACGTCCATGATTGTACTCACACCAACCCATAGACTAGCGAGAGAGATCAAACAACGAAATGTTGAAGCTTGCACGTATCATAGTTTTTTTTCGATACAAGGGTGATGCTTGGACTCCTGAGAGAATGGGTGAGAAATTTATTCCAGCGGTTATTATTTGGGATGAAGCATGTACTGTTTCAGAAGATGTATTAAAAATGTTTCTTGATTGGTTATTGCAAAATAATACAAAAATTATATTGTGCGGCGATCATGGTCAACCACCACCATTTGTTGGTAGAAGTCCACATAATTGGTTAAAAGGATTTGTTGATTATTACGAAGAAATTGATACTGATTATAGAGCACTCGATGAGCAGTTACGTGAGTTTAAAA
Organism: Potamilus streckersoni; assembly: GCA_016746295.1. Lineage (NCBI taxonomy): Eukaryota > Metazoa > Mollusca > Bivalvia > Unionida > Unionidae > Potamilus > Potamilus streckersoni. The sequence continues at coordinate 817,497 of JAEAOA010001099.1, forward strand.
AACTAATTAGATTACAACCCGATAGAATTCAATGTGAAGTAGTGCGTGAAATAATTTCCGAAACACCTTTGAATGATTTTCGGGAAACATGGAAACCAAATGATTTTGTAGTAGCAAGTAGAAAGATAGTCAGAGACGCACTTCAGAAAAAGTTGTTTGAGCTACACAAGAAAAAATTCCCAACGTTTCCAGTACCGTTGTGTTATAGACCATTGGATACACGAAAGCAGAATATTGAAGTTGAAATTCCAGGCCAGACGGAGAAACAGATTCTAGTGTTAAATGATATTGTGCTAGTTGATATCAATACTGTAGAAGATGCATTATGCGCTGACAAATCACCATGGACGCTTGGTTATGTAACAACAATACACTCGTCACAAGGATTGACCATCACGGATACAATTGTTTGGATAGTTGATAATCGCATTGAATGGTCAAATTTAGTCTATCTCGCAGTGTCCAGAGAACGACGAATAAATCAACTACGAAGGATTGTTTTCGATGATGATTTTAATGCAAACGATGATAACACTGATATTAGCATCATTAATAAAAAACTCTCTGGTTACAAACAGCAGGACAAAAAAAAAACAACGTGAATTTGATATTGATGCTGAAGTAATAATCGCATTAAAAGAACTACAGAATAATCACTGCGCCAGTTGCAATTGTATAATGCACTGACAGTATTCGGATAAAGACCCTCGACAATTCACCGTAGACAGAAAAAATAACAGTCTTGGTCATGTCAGAAACAATGTGATGTTGACCTGTCTTGAGTGCAATAGACGTAACGGAGCTAGTTAAGACCATGTGGCGGTAATTGAGTATCGTCCGGAATGACTTGTAGTTGTTCGCGTGTAAAACCACGCTGAGGTGCAGTTGAATCCAATCTGTAGATTGGAGGTCTACCAGTTGTTCGCGTTATGGTTGAAATTTTATGCGTAGTAACACTCCATATAGGATCAGTAGCTCTTCTTTTACCACCTTCAAGCTCTCCTGGTTCGTATAAATATCTCACAGTAACATCACCGAGAAGTGGCTGAGTGCTAACCCGCTGTGGTTGTTCGGGAATATATTCTTTTTTTATTGCAATATTTGGTTTCATATTAATAGTTCGAGTAATCTCGTTATTTAACGCTGCAACTACACTCGGTAACCTTTGGACCCATTCACGAGATCGTTTTTCTTGGATGAATTCTTTTGCATATTGATATCCAAATAACCGTTCTGCAAGAGTTCGATTAAATCGTTCTACAATTGCCTGATCACGATGTAACGCAGTATGTCCCCGTCGTATTGTAACATTATGAGTTTTCATTGTTGATAGAACAGCACCTTGAAACTCTTTGCCAGGATCAACTTGTAATAGATTTGGCCATCTTAGAGGACCTCGTCTATAAATCCTTTCAAATGCAGAAGCGGCTTCAGAAGCTGACTTTGTTTTCAATGGTTCTGCTTGTTTAAATCGACTCGCAATATCAACTACAGTTAGCGCGTATTTGTAACCATGGTCATGTGGTAAAAACAATAAATCAGCCTGATGAACTTCATTGGGTACGGTAACATCAAAATGAGAATAATTAATTTGTTTAGGCGGTGGTAGATAAATTTGCCATATAGCTTGTTTGGATAACCAATCTTTTGCAGTGGATTTTTTCACTTTTGCAGCGTTAGCGAGTTTACTAATTGCTGCTTTACCCCTCCAGTATCCTTTCGGAGAATAATAAAAAGATTCCATACTATAAAAAACACTAGTGTTTTTAATTACCAGCACCTAACACTAATTTGCCTTTCATAGCTGATTTGACCAACCATGAAGCCAATTTTTCTTTGAAGGATTTATCGGGAATAGCATTTAACGCATGAATTAATTTTACATCCGCGATATGTCTTTGTTGCAAATTATTGCTTTTATATGCAACATCATGAGCATGACATGCCTTATCAATAGCATTTATCGGATACTCACCAGGCCGGGGCTGATTTTGATCATCAAGTCTGATATCTAATCTCGTTCCGGGACCACAGTAGCTATATCCTGGAAGGTGTTTTTCTCCGGGGTATTTTGCCCATGGGGTTCCGGGGAGTTTTCCAAGTTTTGCGGCAATATCACCTCCGAGTTGCTTTTTTTTTTAAAAATCGAAATTTTTTTGTACCACATGTTACACGCTTACCAGTAAGCGCTAGTCTATTGTTTTTAGTTGTAATGGTTGTCTGATCGGTTGTATCAGTATGCTGTTTACACTTAACACAATATAGATCCATAATTTATATATAGAGTTATGAATATAATTGACTTTTCAGCGACTAAAAGAAGAGAACCGGTAAAACACCACGCAGCGCTTCCGAATTCTGTCCGTGCCATTATAATCGGACCATCTGGATCGGGCAAAACACAATTGCTGCTTAATTTGATAATGCGATTTATGAAGTGGGATAAATTATATTTAGTTGCACCATCCGTAGATGATCAACGGTGCTATGAAGTGCTAAAAGATTATAATGAAAATGCATCAGAAATTAAAGGTGAAAGTGTAATTGACTTTATAACAGATATTGATGATGCACCATGCGTAAATGACCTCAATGGAGACATAAACAATCTTGTAGTGTACGATGATGTAATGTTAGATAATCAAAAGAACCCTGCTAGAGTATATTCCCGAGGTAGGCATAAAAATACTGACGTGATATATGTCACTCAACGATATACTCAAATTCCAAAAGTGATTCGCGATAACTGCAATATTCTTGCTGTATTCAATGGCGTTGATACACATACGCTACGAAATATTTGGCAACCATGGTGTTCCGATATGGACTTCAATGGATTTAAAAATTACTTTGGTCATGCTCAGTCAGTCCCATATGGATTTATAACAATAAATTTACACGACCCTCGGTCACGATATCGTATTGGACTTGATCAAATATTCGGTTAAATAATTTGTATTAATCAGCAGCAGGGAGGGTGAAATGACAACATATTTGCGACGTAGATGGCAGCAATTTCGAGGGTGGTTATGACAATGTATTTGCGACAAAATCGCTAAGGCTCCCTTTGTAAAATGGAGTCTTTAATTTTTTTTGGTTAAAATATGAGATTTCGTAAGAAGGTTCCATTTGGCATTCTGAGGCTTTAATCGATTTTGTCGCAAAAATTTGTAGGATTCGCCCTCCCTGCTGCTCGTTTATAATCAAAATTACACAATCCACGTTTGATAATGACATCTGTTTCAAGCTTGTGATGATTAGTCCGAATTGCGATAGCTCTCATAAAACTAACACCGCCATGAAGCGCGTACTTGTAGTCATCAAATTGCATAAACTTGTTAACAAAATCACGAGACAGACCTTTTGCTTTTTTCGTTATTTTATTATTGTCTAACAATACGGCATACATTTTGCTGCGTAATCCGATAAAGTATTTGATAGCGCTCGAGTTCATTTCATCTTTGAACTTACCAGTAACCTTTTTATTTGTGTCGTCATGAAATTTACTGTCACGTAGGTAATCAGAAAGATCAAACAGATGTCGATTATTGTACATATCCTGAAAAATGTCCTCGTATTCGATTTCATATACGAGCTAATCGGTATCAATAAACAATAATCTACTGCCCGGCCACTGAATTTTAGCAAAATTATAATGAAAATCGTACATCAGCCACTTTGATAAATCTAACACTGAAGCTCCAACATAGATCGGATTGTTTAGTTTTAGATTTGTTTTCTTCTTTGTATCGCAACAAGATTCTCATTAAAAATTTTCATGCTCACAAAATCATCGTCTGACACAAGTTTGTTTCTGGGATTGATATCATTAACTATTTCGATATTTACGCGTTTCCTAATATTCTCCATGGTCTTACCAAAAACGGAATTGTTCATCAGTTTGAAGAAGTTTTTCTCAAAATCTGTTTTTGCTGCAGCCTTTTTTGAAGTGTTTGAGTTAATGTAACCTCTCATCCACGGCGACTGATTAAATTTTAGTACACGATGAACTTTTCTCAAGACAAGATCAGCATCGACTGTTTGTTTTACAACTTTGTAATGCAAAACATAACTACGTTTATTAAGCAAATTTTTTACTAGTTTCTTGACCATGGAATGTTGCCTTGGTGATGCTGACGCTTGTTGTTCTTCTGATAACAAACTATAATCTATAACCATCGATTCCACGCAGAAAAGATATCGTTATGTAATTTGTGTAGCCAAGTTGGATAATCAAGATCAACTTCAACGAAATATGAAACATCTTCGGGTATCTTTTTTTCTGTTTCAAATAGATATCGATCAGCCGTGATCCAGTAAAATCCACCAAGAGGCATTGGTTCTATCAATGAACCACCATGCAAGTTGTTCCAATCTAGATAAATTATATACTTCGAGGGAAGCTCAGGATTATACTCTTGTAAGTATTTGTTGTTTGCTTCAGCATATTTTTTCGTTATCACGCTAATACCGCCTCTGATACCTTGTTCGATAGAATTGAACATATCGACGTCAGTCAGTAATTCTAACCTTACCTTACTAAACTTTAGCAGAGCATCCCATGACAGTCCAGGGGCAGAATAATACCAGCAAGGATCTAGTCCGTAATTATTATAACTCACTTCTCGAAAACTTTCAAAAACATCTGCTAATAATAACACGTCAGTTTTCAAATACAAATCATGATAATCACCAAAAGTCTCACAATCAAACTCTTTCCAGATATCTTGTGCATCCTTGTACTCGTCATCGGTTATATTTTCATTTTTCGGTTGCGAGTAAAATTTATCTTTGTCAGGTAAAGATGTTTCATCAAATTTACTCCAATCGTTGAGATATTCGTACGAAAATACCCCTTATTTAGCTAGTTGATTAAATTTATCTCCAAAGCAGTCTCTTAGGTTATCAAATTTACTACAACCTTTTACTAACTCATCTAACGAGGCTGCCATAAACTGCAAGCTGTCAATGAAACGCAATTTACCTAGCGTAACTGACATATACTTTTCAAAATTATTTGGAATGCATTTGATGATGTTATCGAGTTTTAGACGTGCTTTTACATCAGGATCACCGAAAGCTTCTACTATAATGTGACTATCATATCATCGAAAATTGCGAAGAATAACTGGAATAAAATCTGGAGCATGAAATTTTAAATTACAATGATTATGAGCCATTCCACGGTACTGTCGGGTCAAATGGCAATGGTCATGTACTTTTTTGTCAGTATCTAAAGCTTTTTCACAAATATAACAAATTTCTGCTTGCTCGTGATGGGATTCTTGTTGTGGTGTTAATTTAATCATTGGCGTTACTCTTTTCAAACGATAAGTAATATTATCAACTTCGTTATTCAACTGCTTGAGAAGCCAGACAGCTGGATTTTTACCACGATATAATTTGATTGGTTTAGATAATCTAGAATCAGTACAACAAAATACCTTATACGCTACTCCGCACGGAACAGGATTTTGAATTTTTCTTGTACTTGATTGATTAGGATTATTTTCTACGCCAAGTACAGGTTGAAGTAAGTATTCGAAATCAGCGTATATGACGAAAGGAATTTTAGTTTGTGATTATGATGGACAAACTGTAACACACTATCTTTTTAGATGGCATTGTTATTCTTTGTACATCACTACAGTACTGCAAATGATTTTGTAATGTTTCATTGTTTGTACAGCCATGCAAGCAGCGGTAACAAAAAACTTTTTATTTTTATTCTTATTATACTGTTTACCAACTAGTCCGTTAAAGTGTTTAATCCAAACGTAATGATTTTTATAAAACAGTATTTTTTTTGTCGATTGTGAAGCTTTTTATGAAATATATCTCGGATATACGTCATCCTTTTCATCTAGTCCGAAAACGTCAATTGAAACATTGTTTTGCTTTTCAAATTTTGGTATTTGATTTTCTGCTTTTGGAAAGTTAATATCTTTAAAATTTAATCTTGACACGTGACTGATATACTTTTCAACACGAGTAGGGTTTTTTTTCTGCTGAAAATAGCGCAAAAAGAACAACCTATTGGAAACATTTGTTACCTACTTTTTATGTTTATACAACATCTTTTATTTTTTGTTTTTGGTGGTAGGTCGTAATGTGTCATATTTCATCGTGTGAAACAAAATTTCTTTGATCATTACAAACTTCCATCCCGAACCTGATTCGGTGAATTCCTCTAATATTTTTTCAAATTTCTTGGTGTATTTCATTAGATAGTGATAAAAGATCAGTCCCAAGCAAAACACGTCTTGATTTTGCGTTCATATTAGGGTCTGCAATTTCCTTGTCAGTCGATTATTTCGTTACAAGTAGCTTTGAAAATATAGCATGATATTGCACTAATAATCTTATACTTTTGTGTTTTTCGAGTTCACGCTTTACAGTTGTCTGTAGTAGGTGGTAAAGATTTGTTGCAGTAAAATTTATTAGCACGATTTGTTTATCAAACCGATAACTATTGTCAAAACCTGCAAAAGCAGTCGCTATTTTATCAGGTTCTGTCATAAGGCTTCTCTTGGCTATTTCACGCAATTTCGACATTGCTATACTATAGTCTAATATCTAATTGATAATTTACCTCACACTGCGCAAGTGCTAAAAACCAATTTGAGTTATACAAAATCACCTATAGTATAATGGCAGCAAATCTGACAAGCGCACGTGAGCAAGAAGTATATCACGTTCACCCAAAATACAACTTCTACGCTGGAAATGCATTAGGTTCAGTCATTAACATCAAAACTGGAATATCTGTTGGCAAATTAACGTCAGCGGGGTATCAGTTTAGTGTAAAGGGAGATAATACCTAGAGGATTACAATGCTTAGAAAAGATTCTATTTACACGTTGTTCTGCGATGATATTTCAAAGGTACAGCGAGTATATCATGTGAACGGTGCAGTCACTGATGACAAAATTGAAAACTTATCTTTACAAAAGTAGTTTCAGCCGCACCCAGTCTTTGATTTATAGGAGGCTAACGATTGCGGTATTATTACAAGCAAAAAGACTAAAAAAGTTCTTGGTACTATAAGCAATATGGGATATATCATAGTAGGTGTTAGAAAAACATCGACAGATCAAGTTCGTTAATATGGTCATAGGTTTGTTTATGAGGTGTTTAACGGACCTATACCCAATGGTCTGGTCACATCAATAACCTAAAAACAGACAATCGATTGGAAAATTTAGAGCCAGTGACGCAACAGGAAAATGTTAAAAAAGGACGAGGTGGTAACGGTAGTAATTTTCGATGTCCAGCAAAACCTGTTGTTTCGTTAAACCTCAAAACGGTCGAGTAGATGAAATTTAAATCGATTACAGTTGCGGCGAAATATTATAAGATAAATCCCGCAGTCGTAAAATTTGTAACTGATGGAGTAATAAAATCAACTTTTTCAAGCAAATACAATGCTAGGATTGTTTTTAGATACATATTTTGTAATTCGGTTTTAGTCAAACAATGATGAGCAAATGCTATAACATCATTGCGATCAAATTTTAGCGTCGTTACTGCACTTTCATTAATTTTATTTTTTTCTGCTTCTGTTAGCAATATTTTATGAAAATCACCTTGCATTACAATAAAGTCAACAGAATATGCACTATAAACCGACAAACATTTTCTTACCGCTTCGGCTAGTTCCTTGTTATTTACTATATAACTTTTTGGTGATATTTTATCTCGTCAGTCATCTTTTAATAACAAGTTAGATAAAAATATATTATAATCATGGACTTGATGAAACGACTCGCTCAACTATACGAAGAAGATACTAGTGATGTCAGCGATAAGGTCACGCATAGTATTACATTTTCCAAAGATTTCATAGACAAATCTGTTGGTTATAGCGAAGATGATATTTTATATAGCAAAGAATCTGATGATGATGGTGAAATAGCCACCGTTGTTGACAGATCTAATTACAGCAGACCAACAACTGAACGATACAATGCCAAATATCACATTGCAAAAAAAAATAATGAAATTTAATTTTACCGTTGCCGAACAACAACTGTTTTGGCAGCTAATCAGACCTTTCTTAAACATCAGAATTCCCGGCCGACAGAAAAATATCAAATTTTATTTCATATTTGTCAAAATTATTAATCTAATGACGATCTCTGACGATCGCAGACAATATCTAATATCGTTATGTAAACCAGTAAAATGTAAATCTGTCAAACAAAGGTATGAGGAAATTTATAATAGCATTATTATCATAATTTGTTTGCTTGGGATCCAACTGTTAAATTTATCGCTATACCCATGCCATTTGACTAAACTTTTATCTCCTTTCTTCCTAATCACTTTTTCAATAACGAAAACATCCTCAGTTTTCTGTAGTTCGTGTTCGTCAAAACTACCAATGATTGGTTCCCCTGCCAGATCTTTTAACGCGTATGTTACAGGTATTGTTAAAAGAACTTTATCAACCACAAATACTTCTTTGCTCCAGTTCGGAGTATATCCTTTTGCAAATACCGTTTTTTATCAAAGAAATTCTAACGTTATCACCAACATTAAATTTATGTCTGCGGTACATATTTTTATTTGCTAATATTGGATTATAAGTAGCATTATTAGGTGACATTTTGATGGTTCGGTGTTTCGTGTTATTATATTCGCCTACGATTTGAGAAAGGTCGTCGATGTATCTGTTGGTGTTTTTAGCTGTCATATGTTTGTGTATTTTTTTTTCGTTTAGCGAGTGATTAAATCTCTCGACAACAATGCTTTTACCTTCGTTTTCTATAACATATTTTTTATATTATTTTGTTCTAGAAACTGCTCAACATTTTTGTTAAAAAACTCCATGATTAGTCCAGATCGTATTTGGTTTTCTTTCCGTACTGGTTATTATTTGTTTTAGCGCATCAGTCATTGAAGTCCTTGTCTATTCGAAACAGGAACACTAAAAGCGTATTTACCGAAAACGTCTATATCGTTAAACAAATACTTTTTTTGAGCACCAGCAGCGCCAATGTTAAACTGAGCCAGATTGAATACATCCACCAAATCTATTGCCCAGATATCATCTACAGCGTTTGGGACAACTTTACGTCGTGGAAACTTCTTTTTATTAGGTCTGTGTAGTTCGCATACTTTTCTTCCAAGTCCAAGTTTATATTTTGCTCCAATCATTCCCTGAACTAATGTTCTATCAAAACGTTCTCGTAGATTTGTTGGCTGAATATGACGTAATTCGTCTAACATTACTTTATCACAATCTGCTTTCGAATTTTCATGATCACGATAACAGATATCATGACGCATCGCTATTGCATCCACTTGATTATAAGGATCTTGTTTTGGCAATGGATTGTCGTTTTTATCTAGTTTTTGATCTAGCGGATTGTAAGGTCTTGTATACCAATGACGTGGCAAAGTCCTACAGCCTTTTGGTCTTGGTAATTTTCTAATCATTTTGTATATATCTATACCTGTACCTATTATTTCTCTGTTGTTACAGCATTGACAGTATGCGACAATTTTATTTTGCTCAAGACACAAATCTCTGTCAGAATCACAGTTGCATATCATTCTATATTTTTAGTCGTCTACTAAAATAACCTCCGTGACGATATCAGGATAACCAGCGCCTAGCGAATTTATCGCTGGAGACACTGGCGCTGGGGACGTTTTCTTTAAAAACATATTTTTTCTTTTTCTACAGATTGCACACATACTTGTTAATACCATCTTGTTGTTTTTTTCTGTTCTTTCATTAATATTGTCTGTTTTAGTTCTACACTTGAGATAATATGTTGACATTATTATATTTGTAGGTCTAGATAAAATTAATTGCAATCTCATCATTAGCGTGAGAAGGATGCTTGTCAAGCTGTAAAATAAATTTTAAAAATTGAGATTTCTGCTCATCTGTCGGATAAACATTATACAATAATATCCGCAAGCTCACGTTCCAACAGGTTGGATTTGATTGTACAAATAATATACCTTTTTATATTTTTTGTTCATTTACTGTTTTATTACATCGCTTGGAGGAAGTCCAAACGAGTCAAAATAATTATTATTATAAACTGCTACCCAATGTGTACCGGATCCGTCATTGAAATCTTGCAAATTTATTGCACACGAACTTACAGCTGACGGTGATTTTATTACTGCGAGTTCATCTTTAGAATAAACTCCGTGAAATCCAGGAACCGCTTTTAACTTATCAATTATATCAAAATTACTCAGCGGGGTGGTCGTGTTCCTGGTAATGTTAGGCCATGTCCGATTCCTAAAAGATTTGGCAGCAGACTTCGCGCTAGTCCCGCCAAAAGTGGAGCAAACGAAATAATTCCTCCTTCTTTTCTTTGACTGCATATGCATTTGCATTTTGGTGTTGGCGATTTCGTTGTTTTCTTTTTTTGTTTTCTTTTTTTCTGACGATTTCTTTTTTCGTTGTGGCATTATAATATATCATTTACATAAAATTTACAATTTTTTTTATTCCTCTTCCACGAATGATACCATTACCCTCAACAGCTTTCTTCGTTGCGCCAGAGACTGATCCTGACATTTCTGCTAGTCCTAATGTTCCCAACACCGGCAAAACTTTAGGTATTATTGTGCTAGCTAATAATGATAATACCGGACCAAGAAAACCACCTTTGACGACAATATCGTTTGCCATCGTTGTCATTTGTGCAGCACTCAAATTTAAAATAAAGTTTTTTACGATCATACTCCTTTACTTGATTTTTTGTTACCATTAATTTTGTTAAAAAAACCATCAGAAATATTAGGATGTATTTTTAATGATACCTGTTCTCGCTTTGCAATAGCAGCTACTAATTTTTTAACTTAGCCATCGATCAATTATACGTCTTTTACAATATATTTTGCCATTTTATATAACAACTGTAGATTAAACTTGAACTGTCATTTTGCCTCCAACAGAATCTACCTTGAAAAATCTATCACTAATCACGAATGCGTATACGTACAACGGCGCTACTGGAACCTCTCCAAGTGTCTAGGTAATTTCAATATCCGCTGTGCTGTCTACAATTCGCTCTTTATGTTTACTAACATCAAAATGAAATATAGGATAGAATGTACGAAATTCCTCTGCTGATCTCTGAGTTCTATTTTCAACATCCTGATAATTTTGCATTTTGTCAAGCAGATACATGTACGGTCGAGAAATATTTTTATTAGCGTCATCTGAAAAATTGTACTCTATAGCTCGATCTGGATATTGCTTTGAATTTAATCTAGCGCATATTCGTCTGACATCAGCGTGGTCAAATATTGTATTTTTTGTTGTTGGTTTCCTCGTCGGGCGCGCTGTTGAAATACGACAAATATGTGTCTCGGCATTTGTTCGCTTGATGTTGTGACCCGCTACGTGTAGTCAGTAGTATTTGGAACCGTTGTATGATATATTTTATGCTGCTTAAAAAAAATTCTGTTTGTATGCTTATCATGTGTGCTATTTAATTCTGACATTTTAGTGATCGATGGTGTTATACATGGCATCCACAAAGCAAGTTTGTTTATGATAAATTGTACATCAGCCCCTCCATATCTAAACAAGCAATCGTTTTGTTCTGCTCGATCTAAAATAAGCGTATGTTCTACTCCGCGAAATACTTTATCATGATCGCGACAAAAGCCAAAATCATACTTAGCGGAAACATCATTGTAATTTGACGTGATCTTTCTGCAAGTTCTTTTCGCCTAGCAAAACCTTCGTTATAACGTGGATTTCTCAGGTCAAGTGTGTTAAGAAGCAAATCCAAGATCGCAGTACCGTTTACATCGGCAGCTGGTGGTGTAATATTAAGATTATTAAAAGCTGCTATAAGAGAAACTCTTGTGGCGTTTGCATTAGCACCTGCGGCAGGTACGGCAATATCTAGAGCAGCAGCATTAGCAATGAGAAAATTTCTCACAATTACAGCATTTGCATCAGCATCAGCTCCATGTACTATAGCGCCTTTCTTTAAAAATTCGGTTGATTCAGCTATACCCCGTCCAGTATCTTTAAACCACATTATGTTGGTTGCAATTGATCTCGAGTGATCATCCGAAAACGAAATAATATTTAAAATTGTACTTGCAACTTGTAGATGATCTGAAATAGCTTCTATAGTTTGATTGGCCAGTTGATATCTAGCACTTTTGAATAACCACCAGCCGTTATTTATAAGAGCTACTTCTGCTCCAACTGCAATTGCAGCAGGTGGATTGGCTACTGTCATAATCTGACCACGTACTTCTACCATAGCCTTATGTGGCAGTAGAAATTCATTTTCGTCTCTGGTATTAAAGGTTCTAATACCAGCTTTATTTGGTTCGTTAGAATTCTCATCGAGATACTCAAAATACTCAAACTCTGTCACAGCGTTGTCGATGTCATAAGTTTTTGTTAACGCCAGATAATTTTTAACAGACATTTTATTTATTAGATTATATAAAATTTTATTGCGGCACTGTTACTTTAGATATTAAATTTTGTATGATCTGCTCGCCCTTTGGTGATGATAGTTTTCTTGTTGTTGTTATCATAGCTCGTTGAGTTTCTTTTGTTGGAGCGATTTCTGAGATAACTTGTTTTATTTGAGATGCAGCCGGTGGATCACCTTTTATTTTATCAGCTATTTTTTGTCTCACTGCAGTCTCAGTGGCAGATGCAGTCCCAGTTGCAAAAGCTTTACTTGCATCAAGAGCGATTGGCGCAACTTTACGCGATATACTCGGGTTATTTTCAATAACTTTAGTAAATATATTTCCAAAGAAATGCTCTTATTTTTCTTCGATGTTTTTTCTTTGTTTCATTATATTTAATGTTGCATATAATTTTAACGTTTGCTCGCGTAGATGTAAGTAATAAGTTACAACTTCATTATTAACATGTAACTGTTCTCCAGATTGATCTGTCAACTGCATTACTATACTTGATATTTGATTTTCAAGATTTAAAGGATAATAGATAATATGTCGTGGAGTTATTTGCATGAGATAACCTGGCGAAACTTATAGTGAAAAACTGTAAATCGTTTGACCTTTGCTACCCTTTGATGTTTAAGAACCAGAAGCAATAGAGCAATTTGCTAATATTGTGTTTACTTCTGTTATATTTACTGGCTGTTCACTGTAAAACGTTATAGCCTGATCAAGTGCTTTGTATGTTTTTCCAGTAAATCCTAACAGATGTGCAATACTTCTTTCTCTTGGTTCAAGAGCGATTAATATATTTTTCAAAGTTATCCTAGCTCGCAATGTGTTATAATTCGTTGCCAACTCAAAATTATCAGCCACACCGCCATATTTTGATATAAGCTCTTTGACTGTTCTGTATAGATCAGTAATATTATAAGCTCCTTGTGGAATTTTTGTTTTTGTTTTGTTGTAGATATTGAAGAACTTGTAAACGTAGTAAACCACATTTCATCGTTAACATCAGTTTTCACGTTAGGCATAGCATTCCAGCAAGTACAAGAGATTAATCCAATCTCATATTGTTTTGCAGGCTCTAGATGGATAGGCGGAATATAATTTACTGAAAAATTTGCGCTATCTAAAGCAGACTCACTAGAGTTTAGCAATAATGTTGTTTGCATTCCTTTAATATTATATCATTTTACAAAATTAAGTCGCGGTGTAAAGTTTCATATTCGTCCGATGTTAATAATTCGCTCGATATTAGATGATCAAGTATGTCAATGATTTCATTATCAAGTTCAATACTATCATTCCCAGCTTCTTTTGATGATATTAATAGTATTAATCTGCCTATCATTTCAGTAATTGATGTAAATAATTTTACACCAGTTCCTGTTTTTACTTCTCTACTTTTTTCTACACGAGTTTTATCGAGTGTATCAAATTTTCTTTTAAAACTCTACCCTTTACCAAAAGGTTTTGCTCTACTATTTTCTGTTGTTTTTTTTAAATAAGCAATAATACTATGTCTCATCCTATTACAAAATGGATTCATATCATCAATTTCTGTAACCGTGTTTAACTCATCTTTAGCAGCAACCCCGTCTCTTAATATTTCATCTAATCTATCGATTAATGCTTGATATTCCGCATCAGTCCACTTGCTTATATTATCAATATCTTTTATATTTTCTTTCTTTAAAAAATCATCATATTCTTTAGGATCTATGGTATTATTTGCTCTTCTTATAAAATGAAGTCTTCGCTCTCCAACTTCCATCAACTTTACAGTAAGATCACCAACTCTGTGTTGCTCTTCTTTGGTATCTTTGATTTCTCCTGATAAATTTGTTATAATATTTTTTATTCAGAGTGTTGTTAACTCGGCTAATCTTCGCTCAAGTTCCAGCGGATTGTTTATTAATCGATCTGTTTCAGCTTGTCTAGCAGCGGGATCAGCTATATTTGCTGTAAGTGCTTCAGTTAGTGTTCTTTTTTCTTCATCAGATCTAGTAACAAGTTTTGCAGCAGCTGCTTCTTGTTGTTCTTTAACAATTCCAACCAACCCTTTTTCTTGCAGTTGTTTAAGTTCTTCTTTTGATAGTCGTTTAGTTTCCGGTTGCTTACCTAATAGTGCTTCATTAACTGGTTTGAAAATTGTAGCTGTTGCTTCTGTAGCAGTTACTTGTCCACGTCGTGCTTGTACTTTTTACCTAAGTAATGCCTGAGATTGAGCAAGTTGTTTTTAGATCTTCTATATTTTTTCTGTATCTTGCTCGTTTGTCCATTATTATTATTATAATTTTTATAAAATTGAAACCCCTTACCGTAAGTAAGTGTTAATACAACAGCAAAGCATTTTAGTTGGATCATGTGTAAGTTTATTAAACAAGAAAAAGTTGTATTTTTTGTAGCATTACGATAAATTTCAATAAATTTGTCTTTTGTCACGTCACCGCATTGCTCGCTTGCAATATTTCTAAATTCAACATTGTCCAGTCCTGGAAATAATATGAAACAACCCGTATTTTTTGCCGAATAAATCTGTCAACATTATAAAAATCTTGAGCGAGATAAACAGAATTACATTGTTTGTTAGGTGACAGTGAGAAATACGATCTTATTTTATTCATCTCCATGTTATTTAGTGGAATATCGTCAAAAACTACTATATTGTGTTCATCTGCATCAAGTTGATTAATTGGAATAAGATCTTCTGGCTGCCTAATTATAACAAAATCTTCACTAGCTTTAAGATCATCACGAAGCTTCTTATTATATTCGCTTAATAACTCGTACTTATCTTGCTATGGATGGATTGTGCAAATATATACTCTGTCATAGTTAAAATTATTACCAAGAAGCAAGTTCATAAGCAAATTTGTTTTTCCTGATCCAGTTCGCCCAACAATAAGATAATGACAATCAGGAAGTTCATTGTTATGTTTGTGCTTCACCAGTTTCTCTGTATCGAAGTTTAATATTGTCGAGTTTGCAATTTGTATAATATTAAACTAGTGTTGATAATTTTATGTAGGACAGTAAACAATGAGTTACTATACATAATCTGGAACACTATCAGGAGATTTATCCACATAAGGTTATCAAGGTGATTTATCCAAGTATGCAACTCTTGATCAGCTCAAAAATGAAATTAATAATTTACTAAATGTTACCAGTGTAGATCAAAATGAAGTAGTCATTTTCCAGGACAAAGAAGGACGTTTAAAGACGAGTAATGTACAACTGTCAGATGTACTTGTACGAAATCATGCTGCGGTTACTAATAATATCGTTACTTTTAACAATAGAAGTAAAATACAAGATTCTGGTAGGTCAGTTAATTATTTTGTTAAAACAGCTGGTGATTTATTTAGTGGGAATATTGTTATGAACCAAAACAAGTTTAAGATCTTGGATATCCAACTGAAGACGGTGACGCTGCCACTAAGAAATACGTCGACGATCAGGGCGTTCCAATCAGTAATGAAATAACAGCGCTCAAAAATGAATTTCTTGGTCACGTGAATACGTTCATAAATTTTCAAAAAATTATAAACAGAAATAATAACAAATTTTTGGGAAATCCACCAAATGTTGATATAAAACTTACTAATATTAAAAACAAAACTCAATGATATCATTAGTGGAATTCCTGATATTACTAAAAAAAACGAGTATGATTAAAATTCCTCACAAACAAAGTAAAAATATTGTGTATATTGTTGCTTCTGGATCTGGTATGTGGACTCAGCAAAATAATTCTATCAAATACACTGCTGAGGTTTATGGTGTGTATAGATTTTCAGTGCTTAGCGTTATAAAGTTTAAAATATCTTCCGATTATTCGCAGCTTCATAATTTGAATGTTGAGATTTCTGAAACTGTAACTGTAAAAATTGCCAAAAATTTTGAAGAAGAATTTATACTTCATCCAGCTAATGAAAATTTTAAAGGCCCTAGCCCTTATTGGTGGTGTTTGTAATTTGTAGCTGAATTATAATAACCTAGCCTGGGGATTATGTAAACAAATATTAGATTGAAAAGAAATATAGTTGATTTCAATTATATTACAAAAGATATTCCAGTTCAGGATGTGGACGCACTAATACAATACTATAAATATTATCACAAAAAACTTTGGTGCGTAAAAATGTTACAAATACTACAAGATCCTTCTAGTAATATCATATCTACCCTTGTTAATGACCAGTTCTGGTATAATTTCAAGTGGGGTATCATTAAATCCGTTTTTGCTAATTATATGTGGTTTTGGTGTCTCCCTTACAGGGGCGTGTAAAAAAGCAGAACCAAGACTTTTAATAAAAAGCATGGCTGTCTAACATCTATTATAACTTACAAAAAACTACTTGATCAGATCCGGTCTTATCTAGAAGGAGTAAAATATAATATGGATGATTTAGTACGTGAATTTCGCAGTATTGACAATATGTTGACAGACATTCTACCAATGAGGGTTAGCAAGTATAAAAAAATTATCAAAAGAAATATGAGCAACTTAAAATTTTATCTAAATTTAAGATATGATATCACTTACCTTCCTCGTTCTTTTATAATGCGTAGTTTAATTTCCGCGCTGCACATGTTATCCGTTGAAAAGCTCGTGGAAGACTGATAATAAAACCCGTCTTGCTGTCTTTTGTCTAGTTCGTGAACATTCCACGCATGCGCCTGTTCTAGTAAATTCGACAACCTCTGTATGACGCGAGCTTACCTGGATGATTCACCGATCACATGGCATCACCTGCATCTGTTGTTGTCTAAAATACATGAGAGAGGTACGTAGGGTATCACATGTCGTGGTATGATGACAGAGTTTGTGTTAGCTTACCTGGATATCGATCACGTACATGACATTATCTCTTCCTGCTAACACTGTAATAACAGAGGGGGTGAGATAAAATCCTTACTAATACTTTTGTAAACAACAAGGGGTGGGGTATAGTTTAGGACATAGTTTGTATTTGTTTGGAGGGGTAAAAATAGGGGGTGAGCTGATAACCTTGTTTCCTTATACTACTGATACACAGAATAATCGCATCATCCACAATCTTTAATTAATAAATACAATGCTCAGCAATCATTAGCACTATCAATATATTTAGCTGCATGGAGAAAATAAAGCAAGCTTAAAAAATTAAATATACCCATCATCGAATGGACGCCATATGTATTATTATGATGCCTATACACTAACATATTAAAACAAAATTTATAATGCCATCAGTCGCTTCACACAGAGCAAATATAACCTTATCAACGTACCTCACTAGCAAATTACCTGTGAAGTTATAGAAATATACTCTTAGCTTACTTTCAACATTGATTCATTTGTAACAATTCGTCCATCTAATTTCATGCCCATGTGTCCTAAGCCTGACGTAATTATAAATTGTATCTACATGAAAAAAAATGTCACGCAAAGATCTGGTTAGATTGGAAAATCACATTAAGGTCTTCCAGACAATTAGCGTGTGAACTCCAACATTGATGAAATAGCCCGTAAACAATTCAAATTAAATATTCTGTAAAGGGAGTAGGAGACAGGTGCGTCACAATTATCTGACACATTTAGCATCTATAGTGTGTATTTATCGCAGCTACATAATTCACATGATCAAGTGACCTCTTTGTTTTTGATTTACTATTGCTATATGTTTGGTATCAGTGAATTTCCGACAAATAGGTACATCAATTACCTTAGCACACTATCTGACCTACCGATGGTCAAGACTTTTATCACACCAAATTAAACAGAACCAACTAATTAGTGTCCTCTACATAATAATTGTCTGGCACATTTACTATAGCTGAAAATAAAACAAAATAATCCCAGGCAAAACAAACGTATGCATATTTGGCTTAATAATATTATATATATATATATATATATATATATATATATATATATATATATATATATATATATATATATATATATATATATCAAGAATGCAAATCATATGGCGAATAACAACCCTTTCAAGCGCACTGGATCCACCAATGGATCACATATTTCAGAGATTGATTTTGATAGATGCAATTAACTGACGACGAACAGTGCAAAACTATTAACTAACTAGCCTGAGCGCTCTCGACTTTGAATGATTCTTTTTCAAAGGCCAACACAAAATATATATAAAACAAACAAATAAACACAATAACGTTGTGTTTGTAAACCTCTACATGGCTGTCTCCACATGAGTTAGAACGATAAATACAATCAGCTTGTATATACTTATTGTGGATACTGAAAACTCTATAATTCCCTAAAAGTCTACAAGCCAAAGCGACATCTATTACTTTTTTGTACATTTATGTAACGCAGATTATATCCCGGATATTTAGTTCTATACCGGATATTCTTATAGTAATAATTAAAGGGTACCAAAAATATTTAGAAAAAGTTTAATTCTATTAGTGCATAGTTTTCTTTTTGTAGTCTAATAGGTTTAGACCGCTTGGTTTCAATGTTCTAAGGAGGCGTATCCAGTATGATTCCT
The DNA here is from genome assembly GCA_016746295.1 of Potamilus streckersoni. NCBI lineage: Eukaryota > Metazoa > Mollusca > Bivalvia > Unionida > Unionidae > Potamilus > Potamilus streckersoni. The sequence goes on from JAEAOA010001099.1 coordinate 836,438, forward strand.
TTTCTTTCATGGTTTCGGAACTCCAGCTGTGGTTGTTAGCAATTGCTATAAGTATTATATCACTGAAAGTGTGTCCAGGGAGGAGAAGTGTTCTGCGACCGGGCTTCTGTACAGCTTCTTTGTCATCCAATCAGATCTATGAAGGTTTATCTTTTTGTGTAGCTTTTCAGTTTCTCCGACGTACTGAAGGCCACAGATCTTACATGTGATGAGATAAATAGCATTCTCTGTTTTGCATGTTTTGTTTAGACCATGCATGTTTAGTTTTTCTTTAGTCATTGTACTAGTGAATGTCCTGGTCTCTATCATATGTTGCAGTACGTCGGATAAGTCAGAAATACTGATTATCAATGTAAACCAGGAAGTGTGTATTCCTTTACAATCTATTACTAATGTCGATAAATTTACATATCTTATCCTGTGAATAAGTCAGGAAAATCAGAAGAGGACGTCAGTGTTAGGATTGTCGTGAGAAGTCATGCCTTATTAATCTCAGAGCAGTCCCGATTAATGATAACATCCACTGTAAAGCAAAGCCTATACTGTTCAGCTTCAAAGTGACATTATGTGCTGCAGTGGAGTAGAGATGTGGAAATACACAAATATCTTGGATCAGAAGCTGTATGTCTCTGTCAATTCTACGACAAATCCTGTGCATCAGATGGCCAGACCGAACCCCAAGCCAGGAATTATAGCTGTGGACACAATAGAAACACATCTCTGACACCATTAAGGAGCGCAACTAGATATTGATCGCCCTGCGTAGAAAGCAACCCAACATCGTCAGCTATGTTGTGGGTTGGACGACCATCGCTAAGACCTTTGGGGTAGGAATAATAGATAGCCAAAGATCGTGACAAATGGAGATCTTGAATATAGTAGGCCCTAAATTCCATTGGACACAACGAGGAATGATGATGCTCCGTACAGGAACAGCTGCTGTGTGTGTCGATGGTTCTACTCAGGCTTTTAAAAATCATACATTTGAATATAATCTGCTTGAGTCTCTCTCTCTCTCTCTCTCTCTCTCTCTCTCTCTGCACAAGGCTCATGAAAGGGACAAGAACGTCTAGTGCCATGCACTAAATAAACGCCATAGGCTCTCGTAGTAACGTCTCTAGACTAACGACCTCATTTGCATTGCGTCGTCGCCTATTACTACGAATGCAGTCGCTAGAATTGTGTTATGTGGATGTTCAGGTTCTTCGTGTCTGGCAAGTTGTTGTTTTTATATTATCCTATTGCTATATATTGAAATAACGTAGTGCGTCTTGTGTATATTATTTGTTCTACTCTGATTTAGCATCGAACATTAAGTATCTGGTTTGTTTCGTTGTAGTTTTCTTTCCTTTTTCTTCTTGTCTTGTATTGTTGACACGATATAAACTGCATAACTCGAGGATGTTTTATTCGTTTCTTCTGTTACCCCCCACGACTTACATACATACAATCCAATGGCATAGTTTCCTCGTGCGGCTCCGATTAAAGGATGAGAATGACTAGACACCATGGTAATAATGACGTTTAATGTCCGATATCGATACGTGGACGGAGCCACATTGATACAACACGTCCAACAATGCTAACTGCGCATCGTTATATAAGAATGTTTGTCTGTATATGCTGGTTCAATCGAAGCCTAATGCTGACTAAACCAAGCATATACAATATGAATCGTTCGATCTACATAAACCAACAGGATTTGATACTTAATATTTAAAAAAAAAACTTGAGCACAAATTATAAACCTGAAGGCACAAAATCCTGGAAAATAGATACAATTAATATAATTTCAAATATTTTTTTAAAATAATATAATTATAAATAACGGAACTATACTTTAGTTATTGTTCACAAATATTGTTAATGGGTTACAGCACTTGTCTTCTACTCACAGCATAGAAAATACAAGTCCAGTATTTGTTATAAGAAACTGGTAAAAAGGAGATAGATACATTTTTCCTGTCTTCGTACACCCTTGTCATATGGATCAAAGGTCAATTCACATTTTCCTTTAGAAAAGAAAAGAAAATAAAAGAATCATCAAGCACTTTTCTTACTGCAATCTCATGACCAGCATCCTTCAGAAGCTCGAATGGAATGACTACCACTAATATGGTGTTTATACTATGTTGTTTATACAGACGAGTATCAAATTAACCAATCAGAAAGAAACTTACCACTTGTCGTATAATAGAACAACTCAGCATGAGTACCAATCGGGGTAGCTTCATTGCTCTGAGCAAATAAAACTCAACAGATAATCCTGGTTCAAGGTTGCCTAACTGGCTAAATACGTGTAAAATTAGAATAATACAATAATTACAACTGATGACTTTATTTCATTCATTAATGAACATTAATTACATAAAATAATAAAATACCCTCTTCTGCCTAATTAAAACAGGAATACATATAAAATAACAAAAATATGATCCTGCTACACAAGAAAAACGGGACATATTTATGTGGATCTCTTTTGCAGTGATGAGCTTTTATTTTGTGTGCGTCACATAACACGATTTTAACCAGTTTAAATGCTTGCTACAAAGGCTTTCTAAACTGTGCAATTATATTGAAATAATGTCAGTCATTCGTCTGTTAGATTCCTTATATTCACATATTTGTTACACATTGGATGCATAACACCTGGTGATATCTGTTATGGGAGTTGTGATGGTTAATATGCTGAACCGGCCAACGGAAGTGTATGGATTCAACTCCTGTCCAGTAAAGTACCTTGCCTAGGTCAGCAACGGAAGTGTATGGATTCAACTCCTGTCCAGAAAAGTACCTTGCCTAAGTCAGCAACCATGACGTGTCAGTTGGAAAGGTTAAGTATTTATATTGTCTCGGTAAAATGGTATACCTTAATGTGTTGTTAAACAACAAGCAACGATATCCACTTTGCATGCGTCTCTACATACAGCAAGCTACTTTATATACAGGAAGTGTTTGTAATGCACAGCAAGCTTTGTAAAAGATGGTAAACACGAAGCCGTGAGCTGGATTAAGCTAAAGGAATCGTGCAAATTAAAGCTGTAAACACAAAGCCGTGAGCTGGATTGAGCTAAAGGAATCGTGTAAATTAAAACTGTAAACACGAAGCCGTGAGCTGGATTGAGCTAAAGGAATCGTGCAAATTAAAGCTGTAAACACGAAGCCGTGAGCTGGATTGAGCTAAAGGAATCGTGTAAATTAAAACTGTAAACACGAAGCCGTGAGCTGGATTGAGCTAAATGAATCGTGTAAATTAAAACTGTAAACACGAAGCCGTGAGCTGGATTGAGCTAAAGGAATCGTGTAAATTAAAACTAAACACGAAGCCGTGAGTTGGATTGAGCTAAAGGAATCGTGTAAATTAAAACTGTAAACACGAAGCCGTGAGCTGGATTGAGATAAAGGAATCGTGCAAATTAAAGCTGTAAATACGAAGCCGTGAGCTGGATTGAGCTAAATGAATCGTGTAAATTAAAACTGTAAACACGAAGCCGTGAGCTAGATTGAGCTAAAGGAATCGTGTAAATTAAAACTGTAAACACGAAGCCGTGAGCTGAATTGAGCTAAAGGAGTGGTGCAAATTATTTTGCTGACATAGCATACAAGATATTTCATCAATCATATTTTATGCAGTTATATATCATCTCTATCTAGATGTTAAGTCCTAAATGATTTCGGCGTTGAGATTGCTCCCTCACTCTGTTATTATTATTATTATAATTATTATTATTATTATTATTATTATTATTGTCATCATCATCATCATTATTATTATTGTTCTTATTATTATTATTATTATTATTATTATTATAATAATTATTATTATTATTGATAATAACGATGGCATTGCTGTTTCTACAGTTCTCGTTTTTTATAGGGGCCCCGAGTGGCCGAGTGGTCTAAAGCGCTGTCCGTTACGGATCACTGCCATCTCACCGCTGTCTGCGTGTGTTCGAGTCTAAGATTCGGCGAATCTGGATATGTGAGAAAGCTTGCCAGTAGCTTCTCGTGGGTCGGTGGTTCTTTCCGGTGATTTCCCGGTTTCTTCCTCCACCATTAATACTGGCCGCCATGTATAGCCTATCGTGTGCTGAAAAATGGCGTTAAGCACCACAACAACAACAACAACAGTTCTCGTTTTTGTTGATGTTACATCATTTTTGTACTACTGTACATCGATCATAATCCGCAATCTATCTCTTTTCTTCTCATTTGCAGTTTTTATCTGATAATCTGATGCAGAACGTAATATTTTGTATCATAATTCAAAGGGTAACATTGTGAAGTCGATATCAGTACATGAACTTTCTTCGTTCTAGATTGCATTAACATGTTAACATTCATTTTAAAGGGTAAGGATAAATTTGGTTGATTGAAATTGTACCTTTACTTGCAAATAAGATACATTATTCTTATGAAATATTAATAGCGAACACTTTCGACATTGATTATAAAGTGCGAATTGGTTACATATGTTGAAGAATATTTGCAATGTTTGTAGTATTATTTATATTGTTTTTGTGAGCGTTCATTTTTTTTAGTCACTCATCAAATTTTAAGTGCAAGACCCGTCTTTCAGAAAATGCATTCACATTTTCATTTGATTTGATGACATTAAACATGGAGAAGCGACACAGGGACTTAAAAGGAAAACATTGTAATAAATCCAGTTTTCGTCTTCATGTATAGCTTTGTTACATTTTTGTGGTTTTTTATTATGGGGAGTTGGCAATGGTTAGATATTTTGTAGTAATTAGCCGATTTCTAGGAATAGATGTCATCATGCACAGAATTCACGAGACTTTATGACAGTAAGAATTAGATTTACAAATGGACCCTTCGCAGTTTACTAATATAGGTAACTATTTCCATATGTTTATGTATTTAGTAAGAAGAACTAGGAACAATTCTTTACATTAGGTATTTGGGTTGTGCTTTGCACGGAAAGAGCGAAGTACTAATACTTAGCTCGTAAACGCTTGCAAATAAGTCATAGAGATGTGAAGCAAGAGAAAACTATGTAAGTGTAAAATAATTGTTTCGTAATACGATGTTAGTAGGTGATTAGAACCAAATTATTTGCAGTCAAAGCGCGTTTAAGAACCTTTCAGCTGACAATGAAACTTGCTTTGCAGTCCTTGGAAATAAGGAAAACAATGGATCTCAAGCTACTTTTAGACAGATATTTGATTCATTCGGACGAGAGACCCCTTGCGTGTAACTGTATAGTTATTAGTCTCTAAACTTGCAAGGTTATAAGAATCAGTGTGACACGATGGCTATGCTAAGCTAAAAATACCAAATAATGTTTGAGAAAGGGGAAGATAGTATAAGATCCGACGGAAGTTATAAAAATTATTTAAAATGTACATATAAATCAAGAAGAGCTCTCAATGTAGTACGGAGGCGGATTTTTTTTATGAATTTTCTACTAAAGCTGAGTAGTCTGGGCATACAATTAACATCAGAAAGCAATCACGTTCGCGGATTGAGTAGACTGTATTGATTGTTTTTCTATACATTGCTTTAAATAAATCCATGTAAATTTATCACAGCCTTGGAACTAACTTTAATGGTGATAGTTTTAATGGACGTGGTGTTCGTTTCTGACAAAATTCTGACTATTTAATGATTTGCACCCGAAAAATTAATACCTGAGAGCGGTGTTTTTATGTCCTAATTCACGTCAAGCAACGGAACTCTCGGTATCCTGGGAGTGGTCATGCAAGTAGGATGTCATGCTATCAGCATTTCGTGTTTTCCTGTTTGCCCTTTCGTTTAAAAATATAAAAGTAAGTGTGGAAAGTTACATGAAAGCTCCAGATCCACTTAACTCCAGTCGCTTCCACAAGTCATGAGGAATAGGGAAGAAAGGAAAAGGGTATAATTTGGGGCATACATAATTATTTCCCTTGTTAGACAAATAGTTAAAACCACCACATGCATTTCTTCTTACAGTCTATTGGAGAACATACTTTGTAGAACTGCCTTAGAGAACGCATTTTATATCATTATCTAAATGAGATGTGACGATTTGGAAGAACAAAGCACTGTTTTCTTGGCAACGCTAGTTTAAACAAACATTATTTGACAATGTAATTATTGTAAAAGATATGTCACTCGGAAGATGTTTCAGATATCACACATTTTTCACCTATTGATATTTTTTTTAAAGAAATATTTATGTCATGGAAGATGAGTGCACATTTGTTTGGTTTGATATATTGTATACTTTGAAAACATTTTCTCTCAGGGCGTTATGAACTAAATCGTTTTAGTTTTGTCTTCTGATATAATTGACAATACACTACTACACTGCAACAAAATAACTATTTTATCTCAAACTTCATCTTTATGCAATTGAACTTAATTTTATTATATTGTTAGATTCATCAAAATGCAAGAATTACAAAAGCAACTGAATTTGTATAGAAATAATTATAAAATTCCAGAGAGATATTTGAGACAAACGGATTACCAAGCGGAGCAGAAAGAATTAACTGGATAAATGACTACATAGGCTTTATTTAACTCAATAGATCCGTTTCCTGAGATAAGTATAAACTGTTTCAATCATTAGTACCTACAAGGTACATCTAAATTGACTATTAGAACAAATCACTAACGGGATTCATAATTTTCGTCAAGAAATTGATCTAAGACTGAATGGAAATAAACAAGGTCACGAAAATAAGCCAGGACTGAACGTGTAATCTGATATGAATAATTGGTATATATATATATATATATATATATATATATATATATATATATATATATATATATATATATATATATATATATATATATATATATAGTAGTGAATTGTGACACATTGGGGACATTGGAAATCTCAAATGCAATGGTCAAGAGACACACTTTGGGGACAATGGTAATTTAATTTAACTTGAGGAAATTTAGGACACTATAAGGACAAGCTAAAGATGAACATTGGTTGGGTTTATATATGGACTGTATGAACGGAATAGGTGGTGTGTCATCGTTTTACATGTCATTGGCAACAATGCTGCAAGTGTGTGACTTCAATCGGGCCAAACAGTGACAGCGGGGGCAAAAGCTATGGCGCTTGGAGAGCGGATCATATAACCTGATGGGGCGAAACTTAATAGACATATAGACCAAGAAACAAATACACAAACATAACACAAACAAAACAAATACACACAAATATTGCAAAGAGTATAAATCTTTTGGAGGCAATGGACTGGCCCTGAATAGGATTTTGTTTTGTTTTGTTAACACTATTCCATTAATATAGATTTCATCGCACAGATCTTTTTCTCTTCCTCAAACTTCGTCTGTCTAGCATTAGGACCCCAGATTAATACTCTCTTCAAACAGCCTTTTCTCTCCTTCGTGTCCAAAGAGCCGTCTGATCAGATCTGGATTGTTGTCTATGATGAGTTAACACACATCGGGTAGTCGGGGTGTATCAGCATATACGATAGTTAGTCATCATCTTTTGACCAGAACAGGTGAAGGGAATGAAGTTAACCATGGTTATTTAGTGTGGAAGAGCTGATAAGAACGGACTGACATCTTTCACCAATTCCAAAACGCGTTACAAAATTCTGTCCTTTCCCAGAGTCTGTCTTCCAATCAGAAGAGAGCTATCTGTGTCATCACATTCACTATATAGGTGGGCTAGCGTATGTGTATCCATACGGCAGAGTTAGACCATTACGGAAACTAAGAAGAAGATGTATTGGAGTGAAGAGGTCATCAAGATGACAAATAATAGCACAGCAGAGGTTTTGAAAGCTAACACAGTCCTGCTTCCATAAGAGACCAATTTTAATTGGAATTTAGTGAATTTTCTCTCTTCAGAATAATGTGTTCTTATACCACTACCTTTCCTATCTTCACATTCTTTACTACACGTCCAGGATTTTAAACAGACGCATAAAGAAGAATTTTTGAGAAATTTTTGCAACAGCAGCAACAGCAAGAAGAATAAGAGGTAGGAAGAAAACGATCGAAAGAAGAAGCAGAGAAGAAACAAGGTCTAGGAGAGGAGGACGGTGAAAGGCAAACGGTGACGGTACTCTTAGACATTTTGGAAGGAGTCATAAACAAATGTATCAGACTTCTTTATAACGACCCAAGAAAAAATGACTTTTTCCGAGCCAAACAGCCCAACCCTGTTCACACACCTACTAGGCCTGAGACAACCATCCTAGTGATTTCTGCCAAATCATCGACATCAGAAAGTCAAAAAGTAAGCCTTGGCCGTGGCAAAAGGATAAGGCAGCTAAAGTTGATTACTTCCAGTTCCTGAGTTTGTTCTAAAAATATTATTCTTTTGCAAAAATCAGTTGAAACTAAACATCCATCTTTGCTTCATGATGTACGTGACTGAGTGAGTCAGTGTATATCCTCATTCCAAAACAAGTCAAAACCAAGAGGCACTTATGTTTTCTCTCTGGTCTCTTCTGGCACAAATGTACAATTCAATTCATAACACAGCACTTTAGAAAGTTCATTAGGTTCTTTTTTGTCATTGTTCACTCTCTTTTTATTGAATTTCTTAACTTTTACAGGTTTTTTTCTCTCATCTTCATAACTTGTTTCATTCTTTTATTCTATTAGTTAACATATCTGGGTGCTTCCATTTGGGAGGCTACCTCTTCCTCTTGCAGTTCCAAATTCTCTCTACCTCCTGCTCCTCTTGTTTCTTAGGAATGTCTGAAGATCAATGGCTCTTGACAATGATGACAGGCATCTTGACATTTGTCTATTTTGAAACCAGTCTTGATTTTTGACTCTCTGGGCACTCTGAGACCAATAACCTTTCTTCTGACAGATATAGTATTTTAAATTTTATCTTGAAAGGAGGGAGAACAGTTCATCGGCTTCTCTGAATGAAACATTCATATGCCATCTCGCAGAGCTCTGATCGCAAATTTCGTCTGTGTTTACTTCCATCTTTTGATTGGATTAAGAATGTAACGAATATTTGGAGCGAATGCACTAGCATTTTATATAGGCAAGAATGTGGCGTGATATTAATATATGTGGGGCCATGGCATTTAAACTGTTGTCATTTGACTTCGTGCACTTAAGATGCAGTGATCGCATCATTTCTTGGAGGAAGAAGAATACAATAAGAGGCCGTAACGTGATTTATCGCGTAGCACAGTAGCTGAATTCTTGCATAAAATTCATGGAAGCGATTTGAAAGATGATATGAGTGATCGAGGATCCAGACGCAGATAATCTACACCAAAGCAAAGTTCATAACCACCAGTAACCCCTAAAAAGTGCAACCACGTTCGAGTGACGGGCAAATGCTTCTCTAGAAAGCTAGAATCATATCCTACGCGTTCACAGTGTAATTTAAACATTTCAAGTATGCCGTACCGCTGAAGAATACAGAAGAGTTCAACACCGATGTGTGGGCGTCTTTGTTAATTACATTGAAACGAAAATGTCAAGTCTACGAAGACGATCGCTTCACACTTTTCATTTATCGCAAAGTCTGAATTTCTCCGTTTAAGTAGCGTTTAGCTGGCTAACAGAATTAACATCTTCTAAAGTCTTTTACAAGATTCTACACGTGCAGCAGTCCGACGACACCCTTCACATCACCGATGGAAAGGCGACACTGTATGTGGCCAACGTTTATCTTACCTTAAGGGATCGGACACAAAAAGGTGTTATTAGAATACGACTTTCGCCACACCAAAAGGAGCCTCGTTTTTATTAACAACCCTCAAAACAAAATGTGTTTAGTCAGTGATATCGTGGTGAGACGATCGTATGCCGACAAGAACGGCACTGCAGAATGGAAAAGAATTTTGAAGAACATTCGAAAATCCGACCGAGCCAAACAACGAAGAGAGGCAGAAATTCTGTTGCAGCATACTGGCGTATTTAAAGTGCATCTTCAAGAAGTGTGCGGGCCTTTGTTATTTCAAGGCAAGATCTTGAAAGACGGAAAATACATTCACGTTAATAATCACTAGTACCACTGCATTCCTGATAAGCATTGTGGATATAAATGTTCAGGATGTTTGGCCTCTAAACCCTCTACTGACGAATGACATAAATGAGTCCAATGTCTAAAGTCCCAGCGCAGTTTTGTCAGCCCAGCCTGTTACCAATAACATTTGAAGAGGCAATGCATTTGTCAAGTCTTGATATTATGTTATGCTTGTAGACAAGTCATACGTATCACTTGTGCCAAGGCTGGCTTATGTCGAGGGAAGAAACCATGTCATATTTGTCACCAAATCGTGGAAAATGTTTCATTAAAAAATATCATTCCAAACATGAAGAGGAAAATGACCACAGAAAAAGGAATTTCATCTTTCTCGATTTTAAATAAATGCAAGAGACTGGCTTTCACATTCATAATATCTGCGTGGCTCATCTATAGTGCAAGAAGTTTATCCAAGAACCGATCTTTAGTCATTACTCTTACTGCAGTAAGATTCTTGGAGGACTTGAACGAATATTTCGTGGACATAACTCTAGCCAATTTTGGATCATGGATGCTCTCGATGAGATGTAGAACCAAGAAAACATCGAACGTTACGGAGATTGCCATCGCAATGTCACAGTGATGGCTCACAATATCTTGAGATACGATGAACAAAAATCTTCTCAGATGCTATACAGAACTAAGAACCGAACGTCCTAAAGTGTCTTCGAACGGAGGCAAATTCATTTCAATGCAAAAAACCCAAAACAAATACAATTTAAAGATTTCATGAGTTACTTGGTCATACCATTGAGAAGAATGCCTGAAACGTTTAGAACGATAAAAATGACCAAAGGCTAATTAGGCATTTTTTCATACCGAAGATAATCAACAGCCGCTCTTCCCCATGTACCTGACGCTCACTACTAGGACCCGACAACATGCACACCGAACAACTAGAAACTTTATACGCTTGGTACCGCTCTTATGCCTTGGACCTATTCTACTTTTAGAAAGAAGTGCTAAAGTATTGTCGTTCTGACGTGAACATTTTATGACGTTGCTGTGGAAAATTTCCAGAATCATTCATGACGCACTGAGGAATCTATCCTTTCAAAGACACCCACATCATCGCCAAAGCGTGTTCCTTAATGTACCTCAAATGATTCATGCCTGATAATACCCTGGCTGTCATTAGCCCATAAACGACCTATGTTTTCAAATGTCAATACTCTGTCAAAAACATAGGCTGACTACATTACGTGTGCAACAAACGAGACAAATGGATCCAACATACCCGCAACAGAGGAGGCGAAAAGATAACGTGTTTGGTGTATTGCAGAAACTTAGAAAATCCCAAGATCATATACGAGTTTAACGGTTGCTTGTTTCAAGTATGTCCCATCTGCTACCCTCAACGCGACACTAAAATTTAGTTTTCACAAGAGACCATTGGAGACTCTTATCAGGCCACATGTCAGCGTCGCTTGACGATACAATAGCGAGGATACCAAGTAGTGGAAATGTGGTAACACTAGCACTATCGCTGTTGGAAAACCGATCCCAATTTGAGGCGAATCTTGAAACGTTACAAGCTAGTTGACCCTCAGACCTCGCTGGACAGCTTGTACGGAGGACTGACGAAAGCCATCTGCTTGCCGTACCAAGCCGACGAGGAAAAAGGAGGAGAGATCAAATACTTAGACGTGTGTTCACTGTATTCTTACGTCTGCAAATATTGTCGTTTTTTCGCAGGGCACCTGCAAATGCTGACGAAACACATCGACTAGGACAACATTAGACATACGATGAATTGACTAAATGCATAGTCTTGCCGTACTCGTACTTGTACCATTGCGTTTTACCTCATCATTGCCAAGGTCAATTGATGTTTTCCTTGTGCCCTACTTGTGCCGAAACGTGCAACTAAGACTAATCTTGTCCACACACCCAGGAAGAACGGGCCATGCCATGATCGTGAGATAGCGTAGAATTGTGTAAATCTCTAGACCTGGGATAACTGCTAGAAGTGTACGAAATTTACCACCTACCCAAGACAGAAAAGTACCAAAAGGTTGAGCAAACTCAGAAACGCATTTTTGCAGACAAACTGGATGCATTTTTGAAACTAAAACAAGAAGCTAACGGCTATCCTTCCAGGTGCCAGACACCCGAAGAACAGACGAAATTCAAAGAGACATACTGTGACCAGTAGGGCATCACTTTTAGACCACGTGGAGAAAACTGAGTGTATGCAATAACTCGATAAAGATATGTTGAATTGATTGTCGGGAAAATTGGTACAAAGACCGTGTTTACCCAAGACAAGATATTTGACAAATATTCCACATGATTCAAGACAAAAGAAAAACCATGAAACCCATGATGTCGTTCTTGAGGATTTGATCTTATTCAATTACGATGAGAATTTCACTTTGTAGAAGGAGACTTATTTAGAAATATTATCATTGAAGCATACATGACATCCTATATTCGCTTACAATTGAAAGAACCTTTCGAACTTAGGAGAACGCATACTGTATTTTGACACGGATAGGTGCATCTACGTTGTTAGACTGGGTTATCGTCACACTGTCCTCGAGGGAGATTTCTTAGAGCTGGAAGGATGAGCACCCTGACGACAAAATTCTAAGTTTTGCTAGTGGCGGTCTCAAATATTACGGTTACGAATAGCTGGACCAGCAAGGAAAAGTGCACACGGAATGTAAAGTGAATGGATTGACTCAGTTATCGCACCAGTCATGTTGTGAACTTTGGGTAATGAAAGAATCCTTTCAGGCTGTAGTGGTTCAAAATTTTAAAGTGAATACCTACCAACCCTACAAGATTATACTTTTAGCGATACACCAAATCGTCAGTCGGCCTTTCTAAACAGTCTATCAAATCGTGTACAAGAAAAGAGTACTGCTTCCAAACAACTTCAGTTTACAGTAAAGACTCGCTGTTTTAATCAGTATATAAAGGGGAAAACTTCCAAGACCGATATTTCATTGTGACTACCAACACCAAGCGAGAAAGATGAATACTTTTAAACAGACATCACCATTCAAGTTCATTGATTTTCAAGTGGAGTGCGTTGCCGTGCTTTGCAATTGCAGGAATGCCGTACGCTGTGTATCACATTATGAGATCTTTGCTATGACTACTACTACCATACTTACAATGGAAAGTGATGTTGTGCGTGACAAACTTGATGGATGCGAAAGCGATGTCACTCGTTAGTCCTGGATTCTCTACCTGTTTTGGTAGACAATGTTTGCCTGAATAACGCAGTTTTGAAAGCCGATTCCAAGCTTTCCGAGAAAAGTGGCCGAAATATCTAGGAGGCCCTACACTCGAAACATTGACCAGAACCTGATTTATCTACTTGGGAGATGGTGTTGAAGTTAAGTACTTCAGTTCCGGTGTGTCACGTTACCAGTGGGAGCAGAATGATCGATGGTCTCCGCACTATTACTACTTACCTTTAGCAGGACGACTTCAATAACCTCTGGATCTATACTTTACAAGATAACAATGGTGGTTTTCCTGTGGAGATGAGAGACCGTATTTACCGAGAGTTCGTCAAAGTACAAAAGAAACTCAATGAATAATTGCATCCGATACGTCACCAATCTTGAAACCACTGGTAAAGGAATGCTATAAGAGGACTTATTCATGTGAAAGTGTTCCAGTAGTCACACAATGCTTAGCTAGATGAAGACCAGAAGACGTTGGTTACTACTATTTCTACTACTTAAAAGGTGACCATACGACAACGAATTCCAGAGGAAGAGTTTACCAGAATCTTTTTCAAGAACAAATTTTGTCTGGAGAGGAAAATTCGTGTGGTGCTTGAAAAAGTAACAAAAATTTGGATTCGCTACTGACGTACGATTAACTCTGCAAAAAGTACATCTATTACCTCAAACAAACAAGATACATTGCTGTGAATGATGAGATTAGAAGAGTAGAAGAGTATATTCAGAATCTACCTCTGGAGCTGAGATAACACATTGTAAGAGTGTTTGTTAAGTACAAATTCAACGCAAACAACAATTGCATCCAATACGACACCGATGTTGGAACAACTAGTACCTGAATGGTATAAGAGGACTGGTTCATTTCGAAACGTTCCATTGGTCAGACATTCACGAATCATGTGAGATTTATAAAGCTTTTGATTCCACGCATTCTGTTTGCAAAGTGAGCATAGTACACCGAATTAAAACATGACTAAACAATTTTGGAACGGTACGAAATAAAACCTATTATATTCAAACAGTACACAGCATTACCTCCAAGAAAAAAGTATTAAAAATGGCTAATTTGCCAAGAACTGTATCACTCGTGATAAAACAGATAACATGGAAGAAAGTCAATGGCATATTATCTACTCTTTTTACGAGCACTGTATCCATTGAGTTTGGGCAGTGATGTAGTGTTTGTCTTAGTGACTTGCTTTCCTGGATTTCATTTCACAGCAGTTTCCAATTGGGTTTGTTCCGATCTGTACATTTCGGAAAGGACTGTTGTGTGACTTTGCCAAGTGCAGACTCTGTACCAACTTGATTAAATGTTCTAATGATATAAAACAATTTTGCACAGTTACTAGTGTGTATTTACATTTTCCATGCACTTAACCCTTTTACTTCGATGTATTTTATTCTTTCATGTTGCATTTTACAAATGTTTTAGTAATAAACGTGTCCTAAAAATGTATCAGAACTCTTGTCTATCGTCGTGTCAAAAGTGACATTACATGCACTATATCTATGTTCCTATTCCTCTACTTCAAAGCCATCGACGAAAACTTAGATTATGCCAGTTGGATGGCCATGTATTTTCGCCATCCCTTTAACATGTTAATTGCATGACCCAGTGATTCAAATGATTGATCAAACAAAAACGTTATTTGATTATTTCTCACCTTAAATTATCGTGTAGGGTTACAAAGTGTTGCAATCGTACTTGAGGAAGGCCCTCCTGGCGAAGACGACTGGGTCGTTCTCAACCACAACTAGACTCATCTATTCATCTTCGACGACATGTTAGAAGAAGACAAAGAAGAAATTAAATTGTAGCTTAGGCGCATATAGAATCATCACTCTACTAGAGTCATTTACATCACCCAAACTTTCTTTCAACAACGTAAATTATTTTGCACCATCAGTCTCAATGCTTATTACGTGATCTTATTTAAAAGCCATAGAGACAAATAGCAAGTGCAAGTTTTAGCCAAACAATTAATAACTCCTTGTCTGATCTATGCGTATGATGATGCCACTCAAACCTCAAACGCCTACTTACACGTTGATTTAAAACCCATGACCCCCCATTATTTGTGATTTCGTACACATCTGTTTCACCACTTGAGCCAAGATTGAGGGCTTCACGTGTACACGTCCCCATCTACATAACAACAACAACAATACAAAAATATGTATAAAACCCTCGCCTAATTGTAGCCTATCTCAAAAAGCGTGAAGATACCATCCATTTAGTCTCATCATGCCGTAAAATTGATTCGCGAAAAAATCAACAAATACATGCTCGTGTCTTAGAAGCCAGTCTCAAAGAAGTCTTACGATGCGGTACGGTGACGGCACGTCAATTACTGCAAGACATCGTTCACATTTATCATCAAACCAAACATTTTTTGACAGAAACAAAGTAGCCTTGACGCAATTAGCAGATACTCGCATAAGTGCTCAAACCAAAAAGCAAATCATTTTGAAACTGTAGTTAGTGGTTCTCTAGCAGGTGTGTCATCATTCGCTCCCTCCTAAAATGGGATCTCATTGCCTGCAAAGTGCTCCCAAAGAATAAAGCCACTTCCGGCCCAAATATTACCAGAAAAGAAGAAGAAGAAAAGGAGGAGGAAAAGGAGGAGGAAGAGGAGGAGGAGGTGGTGATGGTGGTGGTGGTGGTAGTAGTAGTGCTAGTAGTAGTGGTGGTAGTGGTGTCAAGACCAGGTCAAGTCTACAGAAAAGCTATATTTCCAAAACAGAATAGACCCTGAAAAAAGCTTCCACCCGCATGAGGCACTTTGGCGATGGTGCAACCTTTCATCAGGTTGTTCCACTTCTCCATTGCTAGTCATTCCACCCAGGCTCAATATGACACCCGTTCTTCATAATTTGATGAAACAATTAAATTCTGTGTCTAAAAGAACTTCTCCTCCAACGGTGATGCCATCCTCCAGCACCAGTTTGACCGCAGTGGCAGCTTCTCACGGAGTACCTTCCCCGAATATCAAAGTCTAAGAGAGGTCAGACATGGTACAGAGTTTACTGTATTTATACAAGAAATAGCTGTCCCTCACAAATTCAACACGATAAATGCCTGATGATGAGCCTAGAAGAATAATTGGACAAGTATCTGGAGGACTCTTGGTGTCACATCTCAGAAGAAGCAATATTTCATCAATGGTATAAATACTTGCGTGATCATTCCTGCCCTCCATTGACTGCACTCGAGATCCTTCCCATTGAATCTCTGTTGACTCAGGGTACGCAGACAGAGCTAATAGACTTTTACTTGTCAAAGAATTTCAGGAAAAAGTCAGGATTGAATTGATGACTTATCATTACCTGCCAAAAAAGCCGAGGCACAAAAACCAAAAGATAAATGGGTACCTGGTAACTGTTTCACCTTTCGAACAACACTTTCTATACCTTTTTTTGGAATCCTGTCATATGTGCTAAAGATGAATGAATTGCCTCATCACAAACCTAATAATCATCAAGTTATGTCATCAACACTGATGACTGTCATCCCCTAGGAACGCATTGAATGGTCGTCTAGTCTCCTAACGATCACAGTGTGGAGTATTTTGATTCGTATGGATTACCGTCTTTGGAAGACTACATCATCCGCTTTATGAGAAGAAATGCCCTGACGACTCACTTCAATAATGTGACATTATAAATCCCGAGTGGGAAAGCTAGTTGCGGATCTACCTCTACGTTTGGTTACAATACGCTTTATAAGGTCTTTTTTAGGGTCTCTGACCTCTAGGGTTAGGTAAAAGACCTAGCTCTAAGGCCAAGTGCCCTCTTAAAGGGACCGCAGTCCATGCCGGGGTCCGTAAGCATTCGTATAAGCCTTAGGGCAGTAAGCGACTTAAAATGATGACAGCTCGGAGCCAGGCAGATTCCCCTGTTTGGCTGTTGAACAGAGCGGTCGTGTTTTCTGATCTCTATGATTTAAGGGATAACATTGGATGATTTACTACATATAACGGACACTAAACTTAGAAAAGGCTGAGGTAAAGTAAAATCTACTTAAATCACGAATATAAATATTATTATCAGTATAATTCAAATTTTACTCTAGTTATTATCATTAATAGAAAATGAGACACAATGTAATTATATAATGAATCTAACTAAATTTGATTTCTAACTATTATTATTCTTCACAGCTGCAGCCTCTTCAGAGACACACACACGCACACACACACACACTCATACACACAAAACAAAATTGGGCGACCGCATATGTTGGAAACATATGAAAGATCAGGGTTTATTTCTCCTTAAGCCCATAATTTCATTGAGAGTGGCTGAGATGAAAAAGGGACGTGTATAATATATTCGATTAGCTCCGACTAGATGTTTGGTAACAAGGCATATGAAAATGATTCAGACCACTACGTTAACGGCTTTAGGAATATAAAATGTTAGAATATCCAATGACCACAGATTTCTTTCACGTTACCTGTTGTGATTTGTACTCATGAGTCTATCCATTCTCAGTTGTGTAGTGGAATTCATGAAAAAGCATTGATAAATCTGAATCCATGAAAAAGCATTGATAAATCTGAATCCATAAAAACGCATTGAAAAATCGGAATCAACTAAAGAGCATTTATAAATCGGGATCAATGAAAAGGCATTGATAAATCGAATCTATGAAAAAACATTGATAAATCGGAATCCATAAAAACGCAGTGATAAATCAGAATTAATGAAAAGGTATCGATAAATCGGAATCCATGACAAAGCATTGATAAATCGGAATCCATGGAAAAATTGATGAAGAATCCATGGAAAAGCGTTGATACATCGAAGGTTATGAAAAAGCTTAGATACATCGGAATCTATAAAGAAGCATCGATAAATCGGCCGTTTATACTAAACTAGAGACAAGCATTTCTTGTACATTTAGTTCATTATTCTCCAACCGTCTTGCAAATACGTTCTGTATATAATTATTTAGCGAAACTCTATAGATTCTCTCAAGTGCATACATTTGCAACAATAGATGCATAGAGAAAGCACAAATTGTCAATAATCGATGTATAAAAATAATATACATTTTCAATAATTGATGTATAGAAAAATATACATTGTCAATAATCAATGAATAGAAATAATATACAATGTCAATAATCAATGTATAAAAATAACATACATTTTCAATAATTGATGTATAGAAATAATATACATTGTCAATAATCGATGAATAGAAATAATATACATTGTCAATAATTGATGTATAGAAATAATACACATTGTCAATAATCAATGACTAGAAATAATATACATTGTCAATAATCAATATATAAAAATAATATACATTTTCAATAATTGATGGATAGAAATAATATACATTGTCAATAATCGATGAATAGAAATAATATACATTGTTAATAATTGATGTATAGAAATAATGTACATTGTCAATAATCGATGAATATAAATAATATAGTGTCAATAATCGATGTATAGAAATAATATACATTGTCAATAATCGATGAATAGAAATAATATACATTGTCAATAATTGATGTATAGAAATAATATGCATTTTCAATAATTGATATATAGAAATAATATACATTGTCAATAATCGATGTATAGAAATAATAAAAATTGTCAACATTGCATGTATACACCAATATCATACACAGTCAAAAGCGATGTATTTAAAATGCATAATGTTACTGAACCTATTGCTTTCAATGACTCACTCAGCTTAAAATGCATTGTATATACGCAATTTTTTATGTCCTAGATATAAATGATTTTTATTCTCAAGTTTCAAATAATTTGACTTGCAATTATCTAACATGATAATGTTTTCTTTCATCAAGGTTAAACAAATCTCAGTGAACTTGTCAGGAGTGTCTACGGTTATGCTCAGCTTGTACAAGAAAATAAGCCAGAAACCTTGATAGACGATATTTATAAGAAATAAAATTTTCTACCAGCACAGGTTTGAAAAAAATATTTTGTTCTTTTCTGATCTGTTATTGTTTCGAAGTATTGATTAAGAAGCAATCGAGGAGAAAAGAATATAGATGGCTGAGGAGGAGATGTTCTTTTTCATGCCCGATAATATCAATGATGTCAATCTTGACATAAAGACCGCTACAACAAATATATGTGTTCTTCAGTTGATTTAATAAAATTTAACTGATACCAAAAACGATTCCAATAAACATAGTATGTATACCACAATAAAAAATAAATTGTTGCATTAGATACGTACCATATTAATAGATGAAATAACACATTTAGTCACCAGTGCTTCTTTCATTTGCTTGGTAGTTGTACTCTTTTGAGCTGGAAATTAATACAGTTTAACAAACGTTACCTAAACTGTTAATGAATCGATTGATGTTTACGAATCATGTAGCATAAACCAGATTGAAGGTATCATTCTGAAGTAGTTGAAATTAAACCACTCAGAATGGTTCTGTCTGAGACATAAAATAGAAAGCTTAGTAGTCATTGCTAAATAAACCAAGTGTACAGGCTAAAAGAGTAAAACGTCCATTTACTACTGTTATGTCAATTATGCTTACGCTCTGTAAAGACACAAAGTAAAAGCCCACTAAGCATTCAATTTTTCAAACTAAAATTGTATTTCCCTAAATTATGTAATCAAAGAAAGTGAAAGAATTCAAAATGACTGAAGTTATAGAGTGAATAGCTATATTTCCATAATATACATTGGTGCTGTGTTATTGGAGTAAGAGAGTGGGGTGCACTCGCCACCTACTCCCCAATTTCATCTCAAAACAGGGGGCCCCGAGTGGCCGAGTGGTCTAAAGCGCTGTCCGTTACGGATAACTGCCATCTCACCTCTGTCTGCGTGTGTTCGAGTCTAGGATTCGGCTAATGTAGATATGTGAGAAAACTTGCCAGTAGCTTCTCGTGGGTCGGTGGTTCATTCCGGTGATTTCCCGGTTTCTTCCTCCACCATTAATACTGGCCGCCATGAATAGCTTATCGTGTGCTGAAAAATGGCGTTAAGCCCAACAACAAACAAACAAACAAACATCTCAAAACATTGTAAGGATGCAAATTTTTCGATATATGAAGAGCACATTAGTTTGGGCAGGTGAACGATTAATTAGATTTATGGGGACCTGCGAGTATTAAATCACCATGATGCACGGGTTTGTAATGCCTCTATCCTGAGAGGAGTGATTCTTAACGAACCATACGTCAGACAGACTGAAAGGATAAGTTTTACTTTTCAATCTGGTATCGGAAAGTCAGACTTGAGATTATCCAGAATTAGTTGTTTTAAAATCTAGAGGTCTGGATAGAAAATAGGTTTGCTTATGGTCAGCCATGCTTAATTTGATCAAATAGTCTTTGGTATCTGTTTGAATTCCGATAGAACTGTATCTGACATAACGAGAGGGGAGTAATGATCTATTCCCAGTAGGATATCTGACAAAAGGTTTAGTTTGTTACTATGTTTTTTTGGAAGATGAAAAAGCTCAACGGGACGTATTCACGAACGTACCTATCAAAGAAACCACGTATCACGTTCTAATGTATCCACCTACCCACACAAAGTTCGAAGGCCGAAAGAGGCGAGACAATGAATAGCGTGGAGAAGGGAAAAGTGGAAAGGGCTAATGCAAACAGTCACAATGAAATTGGAGGTGAAATAATCGGGTTATGAAGTTATGCCAGACAATGACTCGGATTGTGCACTCAATTCAATGATGAACAAATGCTATTATTTAATCAAGATCGGTTATTTATATTAGTATATTTTTGTCTGAAATTCCGTGAATGGTTTATTTCAAAAATAAGTGTATCTTCCTAATGTAATGCATTGTCATGGTTGTTTATGAAATAGAATTAAATTGTTATTTATTCATGTCCTTAAGGCTAGTGTCATTTTGTTTTTCTGGTGTCGGATCTCCAGTTCAGATTGTTAGTAATTGCGACATGTCTTATATCACTGAAATTGAGGTCATGGGAGAAGTGTTTTGGGAACGTTCTTCTTTACATCTTCTTTATCATCCAATCAGATCTATTAAGGTTATCATTTTGTGTAACTTTTCAGTTACTCCGACATATTGAAGACTACAGATCTTACATGTGAAAAGATAATTTCTTTTTTGTTGTTTGGACCATATATGTTTAGTTTTTCTCTAGTCACTGTGGTAGTGAATACCCTGGTCTCTATCATATGTTGACAGGTCATGAAGCTTTTATCGCCACAGGTGCCAGATTGGCTAGTGATTGGGGTTAGTTTTACCCTGAAGGAAGAAAAGGACTCTTATTAGGTACATCGCCTTAGAACATTGAAACCAGCCGGTTTAAACCAAGAAGACTATAAAAAGACAGCCATGCACAAGAAGAATTATCTTTTGCAGTCAACATATTTTCTTTTCAAAACTTTTCTAAATTTTCTTGGTAGCCTTTAATTACTACTATAAGAATAAAGTATCCGGAAATAGAATATAATATTCGGATAAACTTTGCGTCACATAAATGTAAACAGAGTAATAGATGTCTCTATGGTTCATAGACTTCTAGGTGAATAAAAATATTATTTAGTGTCCGTCACAAGTTGATATATGCTGGCTGTGACATGACACATCTAGAGGTTAAATTTATATAGAAACAGCCATTACAAGTTTGCAAGCACTATGGTTTTTATGTTTTATTTGTTTGTTGTGTCTACGTTTTGCATATGTCTTTAAAAAAGTTCATTAAGATTCATCATAGTTGTATACTAGTTTTGCAATGTTCATCGTCAGTTTATTGCATCTATTTCAATCAATCTATGACAAACATGATACCTTGCTAGATCCAGTGCGCTTCAAAGGGCTGTTATTCGCAATATGATCTGTATTCTCTCTCTCTCTCTCTCTCTCTCTCTCTCTCTCTCTCTCTCTCTCTATATATATATATATATATATATATATATATATATATATATATATATATATATATATATATTCCATGTTTTTCATCCCCAAGTCTGTGGTAGATGTATATTACGGAAATGTTCTGTGTTAAGTGAAAGTGCTTCTAGAACACAGGCTACTAATGGTGTGGAAAATTGGGAAGCAGCCTGTAAATGGATGAACATAAAATACAGTATATATGGGTTTGGCTGGCCAGGATTGGTTAATAATATTGGCTGGCCAGGATTGGTTAATAATATTGGCTGGCCAGGATTGGTTAATAATATTGGCTGGTCAGGATTGGTTAATAATATTGGCTGGTCAGGATTGGTTAATAATATTGGCTGGCCAGGATTGGTTAATAATATTGGCTGGTCAGGACTGGTTAATAATATTGGCTGGCCAGGATTGGTTAATAATGTAATTTATGTTTTAGGGAAAAAAATCTTTTGAGAGCCTATCCTAGCTGTAAGTGAAAAGAATAGAGACATTGTGTTATTGATGGAATCCCAGTCCTTTAACAGTGTTGGGTATGGAAAACTCATTACTAAAATTAGCACCTGACGCTTTGGTGTGGAATTAAAAGCACATGTTTCAAATACATGCGGATGCAGAAGTTTCCACGGCACATATCCTTTTCTATACATAGAAGCTGACATCCAGGTTTCAGCTATACTGACAAATTTATTTTTTATCATGGGCACTCAAAAATGATAAGTTATTGAATTTTTAATATCACGGTGTTTGCATAAGGTTTACTATGGGAACTGAATTAGTACCGTAAGTTTTCAATCATTCTTTCGAATCCCATCGCGTGAGATCCGACATCGTTAGCACAACATTATTGTTATATTGCATGCAAAGGAAGACATCATGGATGAAAGACATAAAATTGAAATATAATGTCATAAATGTCATTATATTGCTAATTATATTCGTTTTCTCCTCTTTTGACACTAGCAGAGAATCATGTCAAATCTTCGAAATTAAAAGCTGTATAATCTTTGCAGCTGTAATAAAAATTATACATAATTTCGAAAGTAAGCATATCAATTTATTTTCGAATATAATTTTCAGTAGTGCATCGTCTTACTATACCATATCATCGTTTTGCATTTATATTGTTTTAATATTGACCTTTATTATATTGATTTATTATCAATACATTAACACATTGCTCAGCAACGGGAAAAGAAATAAAAATGCGTGATATAAAATCCTACAGGTGATTGTATACGTATAATAAAGTATTGCCTAGCGATGAGAAAATAAATAAATGTGATGTAAAAATCTCTTGAGCTTATACGACTATTATAATAGGGATGCAATCATGACATATTGAAATAAACTGAACCTAAAATCTATGTCACCCTGATATATTTAGAGTTACAAAAAGCTTTCATCAGTACATGCTTGTTCGATGTATGCTCGTGACTTGTAAACATATGTTCATATCAACTGCTGCTGAGAAACTAATATAATATATTTTAACCTATAAAGGATTCGTATCTGTAGATCCGCCAATTAAAACAATCCAATACTAAATTATGTTCAGCCGTAGAGAAATATATGAAAAAACAACCATCGATATTTTTGCTATTTACTCTTATATATTTTTATTGCAGGCAAATGACGTTGGTTACCATCCATAACAGATCTAATATGAATATATTATCATTGATTTCTCTGTCAGTTAATTTCTATCCAATGACATTATTATGATGCTTTCTTTCAGAAAGATTCAAATGCTCTATTTCATCTCAGGAACTGGACCTGTAGATACAGTTTACCAGCACATATAATATATCAGTCGTTTTAACTCGCAAAGAGAATATTTTTTTTCATTCACGTTTCTCGACGTTTCAAACAGTTAGGAACAGTTTGAAAGTATGATAGCAATACCTTTTTATAATTACAACTGATGTTTGTTATCTTCTAATTCGAGAAATTTATCAGACTCACGCTATCACTAATTAGGTGTCTAGCTTTGGCACCGAAACATTCAGAGAGACACGGTAGATGTGGTTATCGATTTGTTTACGCATCTATAGTATATATTACGATAGAGCTATGTACAATACAGCATCTTTGTCATTGGAATCGAGCAATTACAGATCGAGGTCCTGAGTTATTCCCGAGTGACGGAGTTTAAATTTTCACTGTTTAGATGTTGGTAGAAGACTAACGATATTCTCTATTTTTGAAAGTTGGATTTTACAATTTCATTACTATTGTCTTTCCGTATGGAATAATTTTCTCTTAATATATTGTCGTATAGTGAAATGAGTGTGATAGTATGATTGTATAGAATACGCAACAATTGTACTAATGAAAATTTCATTTCGTTAATATTAAGAGCGAATTGTTATTGCATCTGAAACAATCACATAGGAAACAAATGAGGACAAATTTATTTATGTTGGTAAATAGTCCGTACATGAAGAGATGCTAATTGTGCATGTTATGTGTCCAACATTGGATCATTAGTGTCTGTAAGTATTTCTAAGTTCACTTCCTGATAATAACTTGCTTGCACATAGTTTCTAAACACAATGATTGTGAGAAAATGATCAATAGCGCTTCATTCTTTCAATTCGCATATCTTTCCAGACAGCTATAAAAATTTTATCACCTAAATCGTGGAGCTTACGTGTTGTTTTAACAAAGAAAAATTGGATTCGTCTCAACGGCATAAATAGTAAGTACTATAAGGATAGATATTTAGAATAGATGCCAAGCTAGTACAACATTAATACAGCTATACGACATTCTGGTTTATAAAGAAAATATGGACATTAATTCATTATCATCGAGTTAAATGCAAGCAATATAATTGGTCACGGAGAAAAAGTGCATTCCTTTCTGGAAACTTGACGTTTAATCAAACAGCATGCAATGGATACCTGTCTATGGCTGTATTTACAGCACGTTAAGAATGACATTTTGCATTTTTATACTGGGGACGTTTTAAATTTAACACAAGACAGCGAAGAAAAGTTAATTCTTTCAGGTTTAACATTTAGAATGTTGTATTAATCAAACATTGAAGAAAAGCTATTGATTACAATGTGAACGAATATTGAAATTAATTCATAATACATTATCACTGGAAGAAGGATTCTTATGCTTTAAGGAAAAACAGTAAAATGAACGAGACACAAGAGTCTGCCGAACAGAGTCATACAATGCCTGAGCATGTAAAGTGTGTGATAATTATCATGTATTCTGTGATCACCATGATAGCGGTTGGCGGGAACGGGATCGTCTGCTACCTAGTGTATGCTTACAAACGTTTGCATACCGTCCCAAACTATTTCATCGTTAATCTTGCCTCCAGTGATCTGATCATGGCCATATTTTGCATCCCTTTCACAATTGTGGCGAATGTTCTAAACTATTGGCCTTTTGGAGCAACTATGTGTCCAATAGTGTTGTACATTCAGGTTGTGGCTGTATTTCTAAATGCCTATACTCTGGTTGCCATGAGTATAGACAGATATATCGTGATAGTCCATCCATTTAAAAACAGAATTACTATACGACAAACATTTTTTGTAATCTTTGGAATATGGGTATTATCTTTGACCATTCCTTTACCAACTCTCTTCAAGGCTCGTATTCTATACTATAGTAACACCAGTGGCCAGTGTCTAGAGATGTGGGAGGACAACACGTGGCAATATAAATACAGCATTGTTATTATGACGTTACATTACTTTGGACCAGTAGTCCTTCTCATATTCTCATATTCCAAAATTGGGTACAATATCTGGGTAAAGAATATCCAGGGTGATGTTCGGAATAAAAGAAGACTTCAGTTAGCAGAAGCAAAGCAGAGGGCAAGTATTCATTCCTATGACTAGTATGCAATTATTCATTCCTATGATTAGTATGCAAGCATTCATTCCTATCACTAGTGTGCAATTATTCATTCCTATGACTAGTATGCAAGCATTCATTCCTATCACTAGTATACAAGCATTCATTCCTATCACTAGTATGCAATTATTCATTCCTATGAATAGTATACAAGCATTCATTCATATGACTAGTATGCAAGCATTCATTCATATGACTAGCATGCAAGCATTCATTCATATGATTAGTATGCAAGTATTCATTCCTATCAATAGTATGCAAGCATTCATTCCTATCACTATTATGCAATTATTCATTCCTATGACTAGTATGCAAGCATTCATTCCTATCACTAGTATACAAGCATTCATTCCTATGATTAGTATGCAAGCATTCATTCCTATGATTAGTATGCAATTATTCATTCCCATGACTAGTATGCAAACATTCATTCTTATCACTAGTATGCAATTATTCATTCCTATCACTAGTATTATTCATTCCTATGACTAGTATGCAAGCATTCATTCCTATCACTAGTATGCAATTATTCATTCCTATGACTAGTATGCAAACATTCATTCCTATCACTAGTATGCAATTATTCATTCCTATCACTAGTATGCAATTATGCATTCCTATCACTAGTATGCAAGCATTTATTCCTATCACTAGTATGCAATTATTCATTCCTATGACAAGTATGCAATTATTAATTCCTATCACTAGTATGCAAGCATTCATTCCTATCACTAGTATGCAAGTTTTCATTCCTATCACTAGTATGCAAGCATTCATTTCCATCAATAGTATGCAATCATTTATCATTACTATATGCTCTTTTTCGTCTCCGTTAACTTTACATTATCAGAATCGTTCAGTAATTCCGATATTTCACTAGAGTGTTTAATTCATATTCAATTCACACGAAAAAAGGAAAAATGTTCTATTGTAAGCAAATGATTTTTTTTCTGGATGCACTAAAGCAGATGTTTAGTGGACTGTCATATACCAGGGGCTTGGCACATTCGGCGTTAACATTTTTGGTACAATGGTTCAGAGGCCAGCATATATGCATACAGAGTCCTTACAAATAGCATGCATGTGTCAAGGAATAAACTCTGTTCTTTAGCTGGTAAGAAGAATGACAAAAATATATTTACACTTTTACATTCTGAATTTCCTCAAAATGTACTCTCTTAGTTCTGCAGTTCCGAATTATAAGAGCCATGTCATTGTTCTCAAGCTTGGTTGCACATTTCTAAATTGTACTGTAATTTCGTGAATATTCAAAGTGGAATTATATCCTCCTTACAGCACTCAAAACGAAATAAACATAAAGTTGCATAGCATAGAGTATTTTTGATAATTCAAATGAGAGACTTTATATTTTCCCCATATTTTCATTTCAAACGTTCGATGACAAAAGAAAGCGCACTTGTAGATGTCAACAAGCGAGAAGGGAGAATCTCGCTGCTTCAATCCAATGTATATTTCAAGAAGAATTGGCACATATGCTACTGGATGAAATACTTCGTGCAGAAAAATCCAGTCCATATTCACGAAATTTTGTCGAATGCAAAAGATAACAAACATCCATACATTCAAGATCAAATGGAAAAGTTGTTTCCATGCGAATTCATTCACAATATGACTCCAATTTTCAGTTTTCATTTCACCAAAACGCCATTTTCTTTCGAGTCTTAAATCTAGCACGCGACCAAGTTCAAATTTATCGGGGTGAAGTCAACATGTGGATTAATATTGTTGTGTAATTATAAATCTACGCATGTATATATAGTTTGGAATACGCCATACATTCATTTATTTTGTTTGTATAGTGTATTTTTGTTTAAATAATTAAGCCTTGGGTAGAATAAGAAAATGAGCATATAATAAAATGTTTACTGTATTTTTATGGGAAAATATGAACTTGTTTTGTCGGATGGATATACTGCATTCCCAAGTTTATCCATCCTAAAAACTCGTTCATATTTTCCCATACAAATGTTGTAACCTATAAGTATCTCTAGTTTTCTTGTTTGATAGTCTTTTTAATACGTATTCTTGCAAACAAAAATATGCCCCTTCGAACGGCACATCATTTGAACTTTGATGTATTACTTCTAATACATGGACAAGCATGACAAATCTTGTTTTATGGCCTTCAACTGAATATTGTTTATATAACGATCCATCAGGACACAACTACACATGATAATATAAAAATATTTGACGTTAATAACACACGTTTGAAGTATATTATATACACATATATGAAGTATATTAGATACACGTATTTGAGGCATATTATGTACACGTAGTTCAAGATATATGACGTACACTTATTTGACACGCAGTTCAGGTATACGATATATACCTAGTTGAGATATATGGTATATACGTACCTAAGATACGATACACACGTATTTAATATATATATATATATATATATATATATATATATATATATATATATATATATATATATATATATATATATATATATATATATATATATATATAGATGTAATAAACTGACAACGAACAGTACGAAACTAGTAACTAACTAGCCTAAGCGCTTTCCACTCTT